>JARYGA010029526.1:0-371680 GCA_030545235.1 Helianthus tuberosus | reverse complement strand
ATGTGAGAAGTAGTAGACTAAATGAGAAACTTGAGATGCATTCTGGACCACACATTTTCCCTAGGCAAAAAAATGAAAAAAAAAAAGTGAAAAAAATGCAATTTTTTTTTTTTTTTTTTTTTTTGTAAAAATCGCATCTTTTTCTTTAAGAATTAAATTTTTTATTATTTTTTTTTTATTTATACACATGTGTATATTGTTAATCTTTTTAACTATACATATATGTATATTTTCAATTATACATATATGTATATACATGTTTAAAATTGAAAAATAAGTGTTATTTAGGGTTTAACATTAGTATTTAGGGTTTAACATTATGGTTTAGGGTTTAGCAAGGTTTAGGGTTTAGCTTTAGGGTTTAGCATTAGGGATTAGCTTTTGGGTTTAGCATTAGGGTTTAGCTTTAACTTTTGGGTTTAGCTTTATCTTTAGGGTTTGCATTAGGGTCTAGCATTAAGGGTTTAGCTTTAGGGTTTAGTTTTAGCTTTAGGATTTAGCATTAGGGTTTAGGATTAGGGTTTAGCTTTAGGGTTTAGGGTTTAGCATTAGTATTTAGGGTTTATCATTAGGGTTTAGGGTTTAGCTTTATGGTTTAGGGTTTAGCTTTAGGGTTTAGCATTAAAGTTTAGCAATAGTATTTAGGGTTTAGCATTAGGGTTTAACTTTTGGGTTTAGCATTAGGGTTTAGCTTTAACTTTTGGGTTTAGCTCTATCTTTAGTGTTTGCATTAGGGTTTAGCATTAAGAGTTTAGCTTTAGGGTTTAGCATTAGGGTTTAGCTTTAGGGTTTAGAATTAGGGTTTAGCTTTAGGGTTTAGCATTAGGGTTTAGGGTTTAGCATTAAGGTTTAGCTTTAGTGTTTATGGTTTAAGGTTTATGATTATAACACATATTTTTTCAATTTTAAACACGTATATACATATATGTATAATAGACAACCTAAAATATACACATGTTTATAAATCCAAATTTTTTTTTAAAAAAAAAATAATAAAAAATTTAATCCTTAAAGAAAAAGCTGCAATTTTTCAAAATAAAAAAAAAATTGCATTTTTTTCATATTTTTTTGCATATTTTGCTTAGGGAAAATGTGTGGTCCAGATTGCTTCTCAAGTTTCTCAAATAGGGTGGACTTCTCTTAGGATCCCTACCCTATATATATATAGGGAGAGGCTCATGCGAGAACTCCATTTATTGCGAGAACCGCGAGAACCAATGTGAACACAACCTAAAATAGCTAAAAAAAACCTAAAAAAACCTAACCCCACCCCCCCCCCCCCCAAAAAAAAAAAAAAACCTAGCCCCCCCAAGCTAAAAGCTAAAAAATAAAACCCCCAAAAAACCTAAAAAAAAAACCTAACCCCCCCACCCCCCAAAAACCTAAACCCCCCTCCCCCACCCCAAAAAACCTAACCCCCCCAAGCTAAAATGCTAAAAACTAAATCCCCAAAAAACCTAAAAAAAATCTAAAAAAATCAAAAAAAAATCTAAATTTTTTTTTAATATTTTTATGCTCAAATCGCTACTTTTAGTGGCAAAAAAAAATTATTTATTATTTTTTTTTGTCTTCGAAAAGTAGCGATTTTTATATAAAAAATATTAAAAAAAAATTTTTGTGTGATTTTTAGCTATTTTTAGGCATTTTTTGTTGTGTTCACATTGGTTCTCGCAATAAGAGATGGTTCTCGCATGATCTTCTCCCTATATATATATATATATATATATATAGGGAGGAGCTCATGCGAGAACCACCTTTATTGTGAGAACCGCGAGAACCAATGTGAACACAACCTAAAATAGCTAAAAAACCCTAAAAAAACCTAACACCCCCCCCCCCCCCCCCCAAAAAAAACCTAAACCCCCCTCCCCCACCCCCCAAAAACCTAAACCCCCCTCCCCCACCCCCCAAAAACCTAAACCCCCCCCCCCACCCTCCCCCCAAGCTAAAATGCTAAAAATTAAACCCCAAAAAACCTAAAAAAATCTAAAAATAATCTAAAAAATAAAAAAAAATCTAAAAATTTTTTTTTGAATTTTTTAATATTTTTTATGTTAAAATCGCTACTTTTAGAAGCAAAAAAAAAATTTGTTTTTAAAAAAAAAAAATTTTTGGCTTCGAAAAGTAGCGATTTTTTTATAAAAAAATATTGAAAAATTCAAAAAAAAAAATTTTGTGTGATTTTTAGCTATTTTTAGGCATTTTTTATTGTGTTCACATTGGTTCTCGCGGTTCTCGCAATAAGAGGTGGTTCTCGCATGATCTTCTCCCTATATATATATAAATGGAGGGGCTCATGCGAGAACTCCATTTATTCCGAGAACCGCGAGAACCAATGTGAACACAACCTAAAATAGCTAAAAAAAACCTAAAAAAACCTAACCCCCACCCCCCTCCCTCAAAAAAAAAAAACCTAACCCCCCCCCCCCCCCAAGCTAAATGCTAAAAACTAAAACCCTCCAAAAAACCTAAAAAAAGACCTAACCCCCCCTCCCCCACCCCCCAAAAACCTAAACCCACCCCCAAGCTAAAATGCTAAAAACTAAACCCCAAAAAAACCTAATAAAATCTAAAAAAAATCTAAAAAAAATCTAAAATATTTTTTTTTTAATATTTTTTATGCTTAAATCGCTACTTTTAGTGGTAAAAATTTTTTTTTTTTTTTAAAAAAAATTTGATTTTTTTTTTGCTTCGAAAAGTAACGATTTTTATATAAAAAATATTAAAAATTTTTTTTATGATTTTAACTATTTTTAGGCATTTTTGGTTGTGTTCACATTGGTTCTCGCGGTTCTCGCAATAAGTGGTGGTTCTCGCATGATCTTCTCTATATATATATATATATATATTACCAATTATATCTCTATTGAAGTGCCGTCAACAGTAGATATCTCCCCCTTCCAATAGGTTTTTTTTTTTAATTATTTATCTCCTTGCCATCCAAGAAAATCCAGTGGGTTCCTCCTCATTTCATGACTTCCTTTTGAGCCCATAAAAACTTTTTGCAATGTGTGATCATATGACCGGCCCAAGCATGTATATTCAATTTACTTTTTGCAATGTGTGATCATATGACCGGCTCTATCTTTTATCCAATATGCTTCTGCCAATTATTTTTGTCCATAATATTAACTTTTTAGCGGCCCAATAGGAATTATCCAATTCCATATATGTCATTTCCTTTTGTCTTTAACTAGTGTTATCCGCCGGACGCGTTGTGGGGCGCTAAACCAAATATTTCTTAGTTTAATAATATGTACGCTTTTATTTCGGTCACTTATACATGCTACTAATAACACGATCTTAAATAATGCAGTAGAGAAGTGGGTTCCATCTGATCCTTTCCAAAAAAAGCTTTTACTCAATAATGCATTTAAAGTATACGCACCATTTTGAGATGTTTGGGAATACTAGCAATAATTTAGAATTTTTTTTGCATTTATCATTATACAAGCAAAATTTTGCAAAGCATGTAGAAAGTGTAGGACTTAAAAATTTGCATGCATATATTATAATCTACGAAACAGTGTTCTACATATATTGAAATTTGTCTTGCTTAAACTCACGCAAAAGAAAAGACTAACATATCTGGAATTTGTTTACAAAAAAGAAATATAAATCAGTAGAAATGCTCTTATGGGTACATATGCTTACTCATCCAACGTAATTCAATACTAGAAAAGTAGAAAACTGCTATTATTCCTATCAAAATTTCCTATGCATTTCCTACAAACGAAAATGACGACACTTTTCCCACGAAATTCCGACGAACAAGAAATGATCTTAGTTTTATGACAAAAAGTAACAAAAAAGCCACAAATTGATATGTGTAGGAAAAATGTCAGAAATTTCCCAAGGATTTTCGAGTGAATTTTTTCATTTTAACCAGTTGTCGGATATTCGTAGGAATTAGTATGCATAGGAAAAGTGTCGGAAATTTTCGACGGAATTCCGACAAAATCCGTTTTCATTTTAACTATTAGTAGGAAATACGTAGGAATCCAATTTATTATAAAAAATATTCATAAATTAATAAAACTAATGATATTACAATATAAAGTTTTATTATTTATAAAAAATATATGCTATTTTTAAATTAATTTATTACTATTCGTAGGAAGTGTATCGAAAATTCCGACAAGTTACTCATGGAATGGATAAAGTTTTTTTTTTAATACACATATATGTTATTTTTAAAACAAATTTATTAATATTTGTAGGAAATGTGTCGGAAATTCTGACAAATTACATACGAAATGGATAATAATTTTTTTTGTTATACATATATACGTTATTTTTAAAACAAATTTATTAATTGTCGTAGGATATGTGTCGGAAATGCAAACAGATTTCCGACGGAGTGGTTTTTAATTAATATCCGTAGGAAATGTGTAAGAAAATACCGATGCAATTCCTACGAAATACATTTCATTTAACAATTCGTCAGAAATTCATAGGAAAATAATGAATTTAATAGTTTCGTAGAAAGCGCGTAGGAATCCATAATAAAGGCCTTAACGAGCCATTAAGATATATCACTCAATATAACATGATATAACCCTTCAACATCGAATGTTACCTAATAAAGACCTTAATGGGCCATTAAGTTATATCAAGGCCCAACACGGTCCATTAGGGCATATGTATGACTCGTAATTCTTCGTTACGATATAATAGCACTCAATACAATGTGATGTGATCCTTCAACATCAAATGTTACTTAATAAAGGTCTTAACACGCTTTTAAGATATATCAAGGCCCAAAATGGTCTATTAGGGTATGTATGACTTTTTATTATTCGTTACGATATAATAGCACTCAACACAACGTAATGTAACCTTTCAACATCGAATGTTACATAATAAAAATGGGCCTTTAAGATATTTCAAGGCCCAACACAGTCAATTAGGGCATGCATGACTTGTATTTGTTCGTTACGATATAATATCACTATGTACAACGTGATATAACCCTTCAACATCGAATGTTACATAATAAACACTGGATTAAACACTGGTATGGGTTGGGGATTGATCGGTATAGGTTCAGGATAAAAAGTATTGGTTCTATTATTTGGTTTGGGTTAAAAGGTAACATTGGTTCAGGATTTGCAGGTAGGTTTAAGTTTATCTCATTTTCTCTAGGTTGAAATAAGTCACAATTAGCTAACCACTGGTCTAGTTCCTCCCACAAATGTTTGGTAACAGAGATTTGGGCTGAACCTTCAACTAGGGTTATGGTGGCTACTTGGTTTTTCTTCTTTTTCCTCTTTTCTCCCTTTCCCTTATTGAACCAATCACTTTTCTTAGGGGGCTGTGGTTTGATTGGTTGGGCTTGGAAAATTATAGACTCGTCTTTATCTGCCTCATATCCGGATTGTGTTCCAGATGGCCCTTCATTCATTTCCATGTCAGAAATGTTTTGGAATGCCTCAGATACTTTTTTCGTCACTCATACTGTGAACTCAAAAATCGTTAAAAACAATATTTTAAAAACTCATATATATATGTTTAAATTTATATTCACAGAAATAACACCTAGGTTATTTATATTAACTTCCTAACTTTAATGTTTAAGTTTAGGTATTAAAATAACACCTAAATGGCTTAAACCAGTGGCTCTGATACCACTTCTGTCACAACCCCCGACCACACCCTGGACGGGAGCCGTGAGCATTCCAGTGGTACCGGTGTTTATTAAATTCGCAGCAGAAAATATCATCAGGATCGTAGTTAGGAAAATTTCAGAGTTCGTAAAACACCAAAGTTAGTTATTAAACAACTAGGATGAAACCGATATTACAAACAAAGGTTTTTATAGGGATAAACCCTATTTTGACAAAACATAAATTTCTTTTCTTTATTCTGGTAACATAGCCACATTATTTAAGACTTCAGTGCCTCATAGCATGCTTCTTTTACTTTCACAGTAATTTACCTGAAACACGTTTAAAAACATTTTGTCAGCGCAAAATACTGGTGAGTTTGTTCATTTGAATAAAAGACACAATTTGTTATAATTTACACCATTAAGAGTTTTTACATTTGTTTACATCTATCCATTACTCAAATCAGTATTTGTCACTCGGTGGCAGTTCCTGTGACTGTGGTCATATCACTCATCGGCTAACTCTTTGTCCAATAGTGAAGATTATCAAGTAGTGTATACAAAACCCCACATACCGTCAGTAATTTCAGAATACAAAAACTGAATCACTGTAGGTATAACTGAAAAACATTTAGGGTTTTGAAAGCATTTGATAAAAAGAGAATGAATCATTTCGTAGATTTAGGGTTTAGATCACTATAACCTCCTAGTGTTAAGCCTGGGTTCCTAATACAAACACAATGCAAAACTTATTAGTGCATTAACCCAATTCAAACTTTAACGATAATCACGAGATCAAAACCCCAACGTAGTTAACAAAGTATAGCCTTATTCAGGACACCCTTTGACATCCGTTGATGGGTTTCAGATGATCGGACAGGGTATCGTACCAATGATTAGGGTTACGTACACTTACTACTGAGAAGAGTTTCAGAATTTAGGGGTTCGGGAATTGTAACAGCAGAACGAGAGAGAGTTTGTTCGAGAAATTAGATCGAACAGGTGCAGAAGCTTCAGTCCCACGCCGACCTTTATATAGGCCACCTGGGTTCCCCAGGTGCATCACGGAGGGAATGGGGGACTCCCCCGCGTGGCGCGGCAACTTCCGTCTAGGGCTAGGTCAGCCTCGTAATGTGTATAGCCTTGCCACTTGTCGCGCTGAGGTGCCACGTGTCCTGGTACTCTCCCGCAGGGTATCCCCTGCGATGCTCCGGAGAGTCCTGTTATTGATTTCTTCATTTTTTTGTTGGGTCGCGTCGTACAAGTCTAGGGTTTTGATCAGGGTTCCTCTTAGGATATTTTAGGAGTTGTTACAGGGATCACCAATATTCTTTTTGAGAGCGCAATTTAACCTCACCTGTCTTAAACAATGATTATATTTAACTACTGCTGCTATTTGATCCAACGTAGCGAACTATAGCTACCTTAATTGATTACCTTAATATATGTCACAATTGTGATATATACTTTTAATAATAATAATACTAACCTTATTAACAAGTCTGATTATATATATATCATTTCTAACAATAAACACCAATAGAGAGGAAGACCAAGTCAACAAATTCATAAAGAAAATGCATCCAAAGAATCCTCAAACCACACCAATAGAGAGGAAGATCAAGACAACAAATTCGCTACTTACCGGGAACATCTTCTTACAGTCTCATAATGGGTTCTTCCACAGATTTTTTTCTTCGCGCTTACTCTGACCCAGATTGGGCGACTTCTGGGTATTGTGTTTATCTTGGTACAAATCTTCTTTCTTGGTCTTCCAAACGACTGGCATTGGTATCTCAATCTAGTGCTGAGGCTGAGTACCGAGGTGTTGCTAACGTGGTCTCGGAACTGTCTTGGATTCGCAACTTGTTACTCGATCTTCGAAAGCCAATGAACAAGGCAGTCTGGTTTATTGTGACAACATCAGTGCAGTTTATATATCGGAAAATCTGGTTCAACATCAACGAACAAAACATATTGAATTGGATATCCGTTTTGTGCGAGAGCTAGTTCAGCGCGATGCGGTCCGAGTTTTGCATGTTCCATCCCGATCTCAGGTTGCAGATATTTTCACCAAGGGTCTCCCACGGGTTCTGTTTGATGATTTCAGATCCAGCCTAAACATTTGGCCTTCTCTAGTTTCGATTGCAGGGGTGTAATAGACAATTTATTAGGAATGTAGAAAATGTAAATCTCTCCACCAAAATAGGAGATCAATATTGTATATATACATGATTCGAATGAATGAAAGGACACTTTGCCATTGCAATATTCTATCAGTGTGTTCAAGTCCTGCATAGGATCAGTTGTTAAAATAAACTTAATTAATAAAAAAATAGGGATGCATTATTGAACTTATAGAACTTGTTTTATTAATATAGGAATATTGGAGTTTAATAATCACAATTATTCGTCATTTGCCACCAATAGTCTCAACTTCAAAAATAACTACTGGCAGTCCCAACTATTGACATATTGGCCAACAATGGATCCTGACTAATAGTACCCTGACGTCATTAGTCTCCGGTCACCGAAAAGCGGATTTTGGCTAGAAAAAGATTTCTAAAGGTCTGATCTAAGGTTATAAAGAGGTTTGGGACGAAAATGTTAAGTTTTCCAACCAAAAAGTTGAGTTTTCCGGTCAAAAAGAAGTTTTCAGGCGACTTCAATAATTATGGCTTTTACTAGAAAAATGTTACTAAAGTTATGTAATAAGGTTAGAAAGAGGTTTGGGACTCCGGCCAAAAATGAGTTTTGCGGCGAAAAACGTTTTTCCGGCTACCGGAGACTAATGACGTTAGGGTTCTTTTAGTCAGGGTCCATTGGAAGCTAATATGTTAATAGTTGGGACTGACAGTGGTTATTTTTTAAGTTAGGACTGTTGGCGGCCAACGACGAATAGTTAGAATTATTAAAATCCAATATTCCATTGATATATGATTATTGGCTTATTAATTTACGAAGTAATAAATATTGGGCAAACTAGGTAACAAAAAAATCATGACTTTGCTAAATTGTAGTGTTAATCTAGTTCATTTTCAGTTAGGTAAACGTAAACTTGTTGCATGTAAGTGAAATATAAGAAAATAACAACATTTTTATTTTCCTTTTTTAAATTTAAATACGGTAGCTTGTTCAACCCAAGCCAAAGGTGAATCCACTTTGATTGTAAGCATACAATCGCAACTTGAAGCATCTCACAATTTGACATGAAATAATAAGCTTTTGATTGATCAATTCAACCCATTATACATTATATTATACATATTATACATATTATTTTGAATTCTTGATAAACAGTGTTTATACATATTTTATACATATTAATATAAAGGGGGCATGAATAGTGATTAATTTTTCAAGTAATTCTTTTAATTTTTAAATATTATGTTATTAATCATTATACATTATTATATTATACATATTAATTTGAACTTGTGATGAATAGTAAAATATAAAAAATATGTTATTATATTCTTTCTTTTAATTTCCGATTTTACATATATTAAATTATATACGTTTTTAATTAATTTAATTCTTATTTAGTTTGATCTTTTATCCTACAATTCACGTTCATTATTCTTTCTAGCTAAATATGCGATTGTATTTAATATTTTTTATCGACGTGTTTGTATAAATTTTGTTGAGAAAAAGTGTTTTATTTAATATAGTTTAGTGGTGAACCGAACTGATACCCGCATTGGTTCTGCTATTGTTTGTTATTATCGGATCCAATATCAATATTCTTTTTTGGGTAAATTACTTTTTGAGTCCCTGTGTTATATGTGTTTTAACTAGTTGAGTCCAAAATCAAAAAGTTTAACGACCTGAGTCCCTATAAGCAATTTCTTTAACCATTTGAGTCCATTTTTAACCATTCTGTTAAGTCTGCTGTTAAGTCCCCCCACGTGCAGTCCACGTGAGGGGTATTTTCGTCCTTTTATCCTCCCCTGTGTCTCTTTATAATTGTCCCATCTTCTTCCACATAAACTAAAAACCCTAATTCTTCAACATGATCTATCCCTTTCATCTTCTTCCCCAAAATTAAAACCCTAGATCTTCATCATGATCAATCAGGTTGTATGCGCATGTGGCTCTGCAACTATCATTCGAACCTCGTGGACTGCAACAAATCCAGGGAGGAGGTTCCATTGTTGTGCAAGAGAGGTAGTTGATGGGATATAAAGATCCACAGGTAAAGAACCCTAATTCTTGTGTTTTATGTGTTGCAGGGAACTAATTGTGGGTTCGTAAGCTGGGCTGAACCTCCATTATGTGCCCGAGCAACGGAAATCATACCTGGATTACTAAGATCCATTAACAGTCATGAAGAAATGGCAAGAAAAAAGGACCTCGAAGTGAAAAGTTTGAAGATTGTGTTAGGGGTTACCTGGGTTTTGTGTGTAATGTATATGCTGTTGGCATGAAAGTTGTACCCTTCTTACCCCATTGACCTTTTTTTGTCAACATTATTGTAAATGGTCAGTGGGGATGTCTTTTGTACCCAATATGATGCTAATGAAAACAAGTTATGTTTCGCCTATCCAGAAGTTACGTTTTCGCTATCGGACAACTTATGTTTTGTCTTGTGTTTGTGCACTCTACAATGTACCAAGTACGACGCTAATAGCAAAAAGTTACTTTGTGTTTGTCTATCGGACAACTAACGTTTTGCCTATCGGACTTTTTCCATTACTAAACCAATTACCAAAGTAAAAGACATGGCCTAAACAAGACATGACCTAAACAGACATGGCCTAAACAATAAGACACATTACCTGGAAACAAAACTGATGACCTAAACAAAAACACACATTACCAAACCAAAAGACACTTCAAACATTCAAAGATTACATAAAGTAGCATCCAAAAGTACAATATCTTAGTTAAGTTACCAAAGTTTGCATAACATTACATACTAAACCAAAAGACACTTCAAACACTACATAACAAAAGCATCATATGTCTAACAAGGTAACAGTCTAAAGATCAGCACTTTGTGAAGCAGTTTGACTAGACTTAGCTCCTCTTCCACCCCTGCCACCTCTACCAGCCTTGGCTCCTCGTCCACCCCTGCCACCTCTTCCAGCCTTGGGCCCTGTTCCACCCCTCCCACCTCTTCCAGCATTGGTTGTTTGAGTCTCACCTTGACCTGCAGTTTGACCCTGAGGTTGAGCTGTTGTTTGACTCTGAGCTTGAGTTGCACCCTGACCCTTGCAGCTCCTCTTATTATGCCCAAGATTCCCACATTTCTTGCAAGTTTTAGGCACTCCTTGCCTTGTCATTTTTCCCTTCTTGTCTATCAAAAGCTCAGAAATCTCCACCTCTGACTTCTTCCTTTTCTTCTTGGGCCTTCCCACTGGAGTATGATGAATTGAAGGGATAAGGGTTGTTGGGCATTGTGAAGGTGTCCAGTACTCTCTCCCACTGATAGGTTCAATTGTGTGCATGTAAACATCCTTCCAGGTTTGAAGCCAATAAACCTTATCAACCCATGACTCTAAAACACCTACATTCATACCATTCCTTGCCATATTCCATATGGCAGCTACACCATGTTTACATGGCATACCTGTTAACTCTAACAGGAACATTCCCAACTGATGGTGCCTCTTCAGCAATTTCTTCAATTACCACATTTGATGTGGATTTAGGTGGTGACAGGAAATATGTGTGAAGTTTTGTCATCCAATGTTCAACATAAACCTCAATCTCTCTAATCCTGCCAACATATTGACACATATCTATCACATCCTGATCAGTCCCTAAAGCCCTAATCCCTTCAACCAAACTTTTATCCGGAATCCTATAATGGTAATACACAACTTCATCCTCCGGATAATGCAGCATCTTAAACATCGTGTTAAACTCAATAACGGAGAATTCATCAGCATCTATGTAATCAATATGGTTGCTTTTACCTTTAACATACTTCAACACAGGTTTAACAACAAACTCCCCACCATGGAAAATGTGAATGCTGAACATTGTAGGCTCACCAACTGAAATGAAGTAAAACAGAGTTGAGATTACTGTAAAAGGATTCATGTTAAAACAGAGATGAGATTTAGGTTAGGGTTTAGGTTATTAGTTACTTACCATACTCCTCATAAGGATCGAAATGTTGTCCATAACCACGAATACACCACGTTGAGATGTCGTGAAGATGCGCCATTGTTCTTCGTTCATGTGGATGATGATGGACAGGATGCTTTGAAGTTATCAGGTGGAATTGTGAGAGCGATTGAATGATTTGGGGGTGATAATAGGGTTTTAATAGAGGTTGGTGGCATTAATGAAGGTGGAATTAAGGCAGGGGAGGATAAAAGGACGAAAATACCCCTCACGTGGACTGCACGTGGGGGGACTTAACAGCAGACTTAACAGAATGGTTAAAAACGGACTCAAATGGTTAAAGAAATTGCTTATAGGGACTCAGGTCGTTAAACTTTTTGATTTTGGACTCAACTAGTTAAAACACATATAACACAGGGACTCAAAAAGTAATTTACCCTTCTTTTTTTTTATTCGCTATCGACATCGGTACCGCTGTTGTTATTATCGGAACCAGTAACAGTATTCGTTTTTTTTTATTTTCAATGTAAAACACAATTATTTGTGCATATTAATGACTTTAAACGGAAAGTCGGTACAATAGTGATAGTGTTACGAACCAAACCAGTAATGAGCAAATTCCCACCACATCGCGCACAAAATATATAAATTTCGAACCCTAATGAATAGTAACATCAGTTTTTAAGATATTATATAAAAAATTATGTTCCAGTTTCACCCATTATACCATAAACAATATACCATTCTAACCCATTTTGTTTTTATTTAATTTGATTTTTCCTTCGATAACTTGCGTTCATTATCTTTTTATTTTAAAAGATGACTACGCGACTTTGTTTAATATATTTTTCTCGGTGTTCATGTATGAACTTTGTTGAAAAAAAAAAACGACTTTAAACCAAGTGTCAGTATCATACAGATACTGTCAGGAAACCAACTGATACTAGTCGATTTTCCGCCGCATTGTGCGGGGAAATATCACTAGTTATTATACATATTAATTGTAAGTGTCCATGAATAGTAGATTATTAATAGATAATTTATTTAGTTATCATAATATTATATATTTATATAAATATAAGTGATCTTTGGTAATTTTGAGCATTTGTTTCTATTTATTATAATATTATATATATACATAATATGGTGTTAGTTTATAAAAAGAAAGAACATTGAAAATAAAGACCGGTATCAAAACTGATGGTGTTTGTTCGGTTTCAGTTCAATTCGCCATTAAAGTGGCACCATATCCATTATCAAACAAGACAATATATAAATGAGTACATACCAGTTCCGATGTTGTTCAATTTGGTTCAGCATATATGGTAGTGATACGGTGCCAATTTATCGAAAGTAAAAACAATAAAAATAAATAAAGACACCTATACAGATATTGTTTATTTGTGATTATGAACAGTGATTTAAAATATAAAATAGTATATACCTTTTTAATATTGTATTATTTTAACATTATAATAGTTGTAGTTATATTTTCTTTTAGTTTTAACGTTATTTTCCTTTTTTTCTTTTCTAAAACCATATTTATTTATTTTTTTAATATTTTTTTTAAACATATTTTCTTTATCAATTAATTTGATGTTTCTTTAATAAGATATGTTGGTTATTTTTTTTTCTAAAAATTTGAGTACGTAGCTAAATCGATTCTGACGGTTTGACTTTCTAAACAAAAATGATACATTTTCAAATAACGTCTGTTTTAAAGTATCCTTTGCTCTATTTCGCCGCAAAGCGCGACGCGAACAAAACTAGTTCATTAAAAAGATTGTGAATGAATTGACCATTCTAACCGCTTAATAAATATCACGTGTTTTGTTTGTATAAAAATTTCAAGAAGGCCTTCGATCACGTGTTTTGTTGACCAAACCTGAACCTGAATCAACCCCAACTTATTTGGGCCAAAACCCTGATTTATGCACCTCTACAGAAAAGAATACAAGAAAACTAAATGGGCTCCATGACAAAGCCCAAAACTTGCACCAAAAAATCAAAGCCTGCCGAGCCCAAAGACATACCCAAAAGTTCAAAAAACCCAAGTCCAGCAAGAAATGTTTACTAATTTCAGACTAAACTAGAGTTTTGAAACGCAGCTCCTTTTTAGGTTTTGCGCAAGAATTTTTTCAGCATCTTAGAAAAACCGAAAAAACTTGATGCTTTCATGATCGTTGTGTCCAAAAACTTGATGCTTTCATGATAATTACGCATGTGTTATTCCCAACACAATGACTTTTATAGAAAAAATTGTATTTTTTTTTTTGAAAAATAATATAGCATAAAAAAGTAAAGGGCATTTTAAAAATGAGGAGGAAATTTGAGAAAAGTTAAAATTGAAGGCTATATGTTTACCCTTCTGTACTTATTTTCTATTTGAAAACCAACAGGTATATGTTTGATTTGGGTTTCTTCAATTTCATCCATTGATTCCTTACATCAATGATCCATAATCCTTTTTACACTTTGTAGGATAAGAGCCCTTTGTATTTCATCTTTTCTCAGTAACTTAATACCGCTAATCGGTCACAATTGGGCCTGACAAAAGCCTACTAGACTTGGGCCGAAATCGAATACGTAGAGAGGAGTAAGGAGTTGGTGCTTTGCTGTCCAGTGTCCAATATGTACCTCAGAGATAATTTGATTTAAAAACAAGAACACAAATGCGGAATGACGCAATAGGAAAATTTGAAGGTGAACTAATATTCGGTTTCATAGGCAAAAAGGCTATATAAAAATAACTACCAATGGTAGATGCAAAACCTCTAGGACTCTAGATGCACCATCTATGGGTTGGTCTCAACATCTAGCATGAGCAAGTGTAATATATAGGGTGTAGTTTAGAAGTAAGAGTAAGACAAATTGCTATTAAAAAAAAAAGGAATAAAATCAGCGGTCAAAAGTATTAAAGAAAGTCGACCTTATAAAGGTCTTGGTTGGGTTCCAACACATCCAAGGTGGCTTAACGGCGCTACTTGCCTACTAGAACAACCCAAAACAGTTGTCAAGAGTTGTAGTCATGTTTATTTAAAAATCCAATTTTTGGTTAAATTAATTCACGAATCTAGTTAAAAACTATGTAAGAAAAATCAAAGTTTATATTTGTGTACATATTGCAATCATATAACCCTAGATATGAAGGTTCAAATCTACGAAGCACTTTAGATATGAAGGTTTACATCTGTGAAGCACTAGACTATTAAATTAGAACCTATATAAGATGAAGTAATAAAATTCATAAAGAAAATGCATCCAAAGAATCCTCAAATCACACCAAAAACCACACTATTGATACAATAATATGCAATTTACAAGCTAGTAAACTAGGATAGAGTACAATTGATCAACATACTTTCTGGATGCTAATCGTGCAAACCAACTTCTAGAAGCCGCATATTCGACCATCCTGGATTAATGGTAATTGCCCATGAAAATCTTACTAGCTTCACACCTGTTCATACTCGAGTGTTAATATAACTAACCTGATACAAAAGAAGAAAACAAATAAACATGAACTTACTTCATTACCTGAAGAACACATATGAATTTTAAGGAATCAGGGATTCCCTAAAAAAGCACGCCATTTTTCGATAAATGGCAGGTCACTTGGATCCATGTTTGGAATATCGCGACCTCCAAGTGTTTCGATTATTTGTGTAGTCTCGCCTAGAAGTTGGGCTGCATCATAGACACTGGCTTCCCTTTCCTCTATCACACTAATGTGACATTTCATTATTATTGCTTGTGGTAAGTTGGTGAGACAAGCGGCAATTGTATCAGCGATCATTGATGATAAGCTATTGAATAGTTCCTTCTGGCTAACCGTGACATCAATGTTGGTGTGGCAGGTAGGTAGGATTGTTTCGGCTATATGATACATTGAGTTGGCACAAATAAACCTGTGTATCGAATTATCATTATCGCCTCCAGTATCATCATTACTTCTGTTCTCTGGAAAAACTATGTTTTTAGCTTCATCCCTGAACCATTCAACAATGTGTCTCGCTGTATTCACTTGGAAAACAGGGTTTTGCAACTGGTTTCCTAACCATTTTTTATTGAATCTAATTGTTTTGGTCAAAAATTACCGAAGCAATTAAGTGATCAAATTAGTTAAGTGAGGTAGTGTGCTAAAAAGTGTGTTGAAAATATGCTGGTTGAGTTGTTTGGAAAAACAGTATTCAGGATACGGCTCAGGATATTGAGCTGTATCTACGATCAAACAATGAGCAAAAAGTAAAGGGGATGACACGAGATATACTAGGAAAGCCCTTGATCAATCTAGATCGCCGGCATAAAACCTCGGGAGCTGACAATCGCAGCTGCCTTGTTCTTCTTATTGCTTTAAACTTCAGGATACAGTGCAGGATATAGACCAGATCGCTAAGTGTTACAATGCTTTGTACGAAAGTAAAAATTGCGAGAGAACAAGTGTGAGAGTGTAGTGAGTGTTGATGTGATGTCCTATTCGATCTGATATACCCACCTATTTATAGTAACGAATTACAAACGAAAATTCCTATAAATATGGGATGCTCCGAATATTCCATTGTAAACGTTGTAGACCGAGTTATGCGGCTTCAACGTCTTTATTTGAACGACTTGGACCGAGTCTTCCGCGGAATGAGTCCTTGTGAAAGTTGCTAGCTTCTAACCCACGTACCTGCACACAATCCGTTAGTGATCCTGAGGATACCATTCAGGATGTTACCAATATCCTGAATCAGCATCCCGGATATGAACAAATATCATATAACCAAGATATAACCCAAGATATCTATCAGGATATGGGCTCAGAATTTTACCCATAACAATTGTCCCCAAAAATGTTACCGTTTAGTATCCTGCACTAACGGTTACATTTTTCACAGAGATCAAGGTAATTAAGAGATAATACCAATGATGTGACCGTTTGCAACTTACTCAGCCTATATTTACTCATTGCACCCTATATCTTCTCATCCTCATCTCTTTTTTAATCAATACCGATAAGGAAAAAGGTAACATTCTCTCTCTAATCTTCATCTTCATCCTCTTTTTCCGGTCAAAAAATCAGGCGATCAAATGCCGAGACAGACGAGATCCAGTTCTGGTGATTCAACTCCCACATTTATCCAGCAGAATCTTCTCCAAGAACCGGAGAAAGAGATATGCTCTTTTGATAGTGCCCACTTATCGGCTCTCAAATCCTCCGGTATCTTTCCGGAAGGAACGGTATTCCGGCCGTTTGACCAGGAAATGCGGTCGGATATGGTCTCCAATGAGTGGTTGTGCTTTAATGCTTTTCCTTTCACCTTAGGGTTGCAGTACCCCTTCCCTGATTTCATCACCGAGTTTTTCAAAATTACAAAAATCTCTTTTAGCCAAACAATGCCAATGCTTTAGCGTGTTCTGTCTGTTCTTGATCAGATCAAGAAAAACCACATCCCTGATCTTTCTGTTCATGACCTCCCCTTAGCATACCGGCTTAGATGCCACGGGTCTTGTAGATTTTTGTTTTATTCTACCTCCGGCGATCCGCTGATACTTCGTGCCACCAGGAACGAGGAGGGTTGGCAATCCAAGTTCTTCTTTGAAAAAAGGGACTCAATCCCTGGTGGAACGGAATATCCGGTGAAATGGTTGAAAAAGGGTAGGATTTAGGGTTTAAGGATGATCCTGCCTCTTATCCTGCTCCATACCCTGAACTGATCAACTTTCTTTTTATTGTTTTGTATGCAGCTGGTTTTAGGAAGATTGCACCTCCCCTTGTTGATTCACAAAAAAGGATTGACGCCATCAGACTCCTTCCAGAGGCTGAAAGAAGTTTCAACCCGTCTCCACCATCTCCAAGTCCTCTTTCTAGTTCAAACATGTCTGGTAAGGATCCTGAAAAATATCCTGTACATACATGTCTTTATTTGATATACTTAGGAGAAATTTTACTCCCTGTATGCAGACTCCAGCAAGGTTCCAGTCTACCTAGACCTTGACGAACTTGACAGCTACCCTACTCCAGTCACGGTTTGTAAAATCCGATAGGATCGTTCAATGATATCAAACTTTAACTTGTGAGAGTGCGGAAAACAATCACAAGCCGATTCAAGAGCAAAACAAATATAATCCGAAACAATATGAATTGTTCAATGATATCAAACTTTAACTTGTGAGAGTGCGGAAAACAATCACAAGCCGATTCAAGAGCAAAACAAATATAATCCGAAACAATATGAATTAAAACAAACCGAGACTTGCATTCAATGATGAACAAAGACTGATACAAGACTCCTTGATGTTTTCGGCTAGCCTTCAAGTCGCAAATCAGCTGATCAACCTCAACCAAATGGTTGAGGTTTGTTTAAATACTAACTATATGGACTTTTAACCTAAGCCCACTAGAAATCGACCATACTAGCCCAACCCATACAAGTCGACCCAAAACATAAACTAAACAATTACAAAATCAATCCTTTAACTAAGCAATCCTTCATGAATAAACCTTCAGGTTCTAACAATCTCCCCCTAGGTTTATGCATGAAGGTTCTTGAAACTTCAACCTTCACGATCACCACCTAAACGATCTTTGAGCCCACCAAAACCTTTAGTACGAATATGAATGGTTGAAACAACAGCAGCAGTCCATCCTTTAGCAATCTCTTTATACTTTTCAGTAGCTCGAATTTGATTTTGAGCTAACACCTCCAGATCTTCAAGAGCAAGATTCAGCACATCAACTTGATCAACCAATCGATAATTCACATCATCATCACAAACAAACACTGCTTATCCTAGATGCTCATCATAAGCCCAGAAATGTAAGGACTTCAAAGCACCCTTTGGAATCTTTTTCACCAACGGAATCACCTTTTCTTTATCAGTTATAGGCCAGTGCACAATCTTCATCCGCTTGTTTGTGTATGGATCTCTAATACCATTAGCTGGTCTAACAAAAGACTCTGCAGTACGCATCGAAGGAAAGTTACGAAGAACTTCCCTCTGCAATCTCTCGAAAAACACATATCCAGCGCCTCCTGGCTTATCATCCACATAAGGTGCTTTAGATAAGTTTGCCAAATCCACCTTAGTGAAAGACTGAAACTGGCCTGGATGTTTGTACGACTCAACAGGACCAACTTTTCTCTTTATCCACCATCTTTTGCGATCATGATCAAATCCCCAGCTAACCACACCAGAGCGATTTCCAACTTTATCATAGAGAGTTTCACCAACATCCATTAAATGGTGAGTTGCATGAGCATCATCATCATCTGGATTTAGATTCTTGTTCTTTAAAATAACAAACTCCCTTTTCTTTTTAATTCTTTCAGCCTTCTCTTTGTCTGCCACTGGATTAGTAACTCTTTTGAAATATTGTTCCATAGCAGCACTTCTTTCAGCATCATCCTTATCAAAGGCTTTTCTTCTGTTTTCAACATCAGTTGGATCAGAGAACTCTTGTCCAAACTTCTTCTCCAACTTCCCACGTAAATCATAAACCATATTGAACAACAAACTAACATCTCCTTGAAGCTGCTCAATCTGTTGATCTTTCTTCACTAAAGTATCTTCAAGTTGGATAATCTTCGCATCTTTATGAATTGAATCTTGCTCAAGCACAACCATTCGTTTCTTCATCTCTCTCATGCTAATAAACTCATCATCATCACTTGAGTCATCATCAAATGGCATTCTCAACTGTTCTTCAGGTCTTTTACCACTTGAACTGCTAGGTAGGTCATGAACAACTCCAGAAGGACCTGCAGATTCAGAAATACCAAGTGGCATAGTATCAACAACAGAATCAGTATCAACAGTTGTAACTTGAACATCAGCAGTGATGGTATCCACATCATTTCTTTGAGTGTCAGCATCAAACTCAAAGATATTTTCAGTAGTGGTGGTGGTATCAGCAACACTTCTCTCAAAATCAAAATCATATAAACCGTCATCATCTTCAGCAATATTCATGGATTGATCTTTGTTTTGCTCAACATACATTCCGAGTCGAGGATCCCTCCTTTTCCGCTTCAATGGCATGGAATCAGAATCCTTTGGGTTTTCACTAGGCTCTTCACTTGATACTGAAAGATCAGAAGGAGGATTTCCCATCTTATCAGTTACAGATTTTAACAGCAAAGCCAAACTTTCAGCAGTAATCACAGGTGGAACAGCAGAAACAGCAATATCAGCTTCAGCTTCAGGAGGAAGCTCTTTATCTTCTTCAGAATCACACATAATCTCAATGCCTTCATCGTCAGAGTCAATTGTTAAAATCTCTGTCTCAGGCTCATCTTCAATACCCCTTTGAATATCATGTTCTTCAGCAACTATAGCACTTGCAGGTGCAACATTCACTGGACCAGGTTGTACTATTACTGGATTAGCAACATCTTCAGTCTCTGCAAATTGACCAAATTTCTCTAACGGAATTAATCCTTCAAATTTCTTTTCAGTACCCTTCTTTGGAGTGAGAGCACCAAAACAAGCTGGACCCATGGGCTTCAACTCCAATGTGTTACCAGATCTCTCCAACTCTGGATAACAAGCATTAAAAATCATTTGCAAAAACCTTGGATACATGAGAAACTTGTCCTTTCTAACTCCAAACACATTCCTCTTCATCGCTTCCAAAATATACTTTGAATAATTGAAAGGCTCATTTGTTATCACACAGACAAGAGCAGCAGACTGAGTAATGTTCAACTGATCTGTGCCTCCTCTGTTCTCTGTCATACACAAAACAAACATGTGCAACAAAAGACGCCAATAAGGATGCACAAACTTCTTAACCAGAGGTGGATACTTCCCTTCATAACTCAATCTAGGCAATATTGCTTCAACTGTGCCAGTGGGAAGTTATGTGGAATCTGTTTCTTGGTCATTGAACTGTAAGACTTCTCGAATCATCTGCTCTGTCACAGTAACAACCTTCTTTTGAATATCAGCAACAATAACTCCCTTTCCTTCAATAACTTCAATTCTTGCACTTTTCCAAAATTCTTGAATAAGACTTTCGTAGATAATCGGATTTTCTCGTAGTGCATGAACAATACGGCAGCCGTTGAGACCTTTCATCAATGAAGTGTACAACTTTTTGTGTTTCTCCGGAGGAGGTGCTAAGTATCCTGCTTGATTGTGTGTTGAAATAAATTTCAAATCCATATTCTGCATAAAGCACAAGTTTATTAGGGACATGAAAAAAATTCAACAAACACTTGAATCAAATTCAGAAATCTCAAATTTTAAAATCAACAATCTGAACAGATAAACAACATCATGACTCAGATAACAACAATTTCAATTCAAAACTATCACTGTTGACTCGAGACCATGAGTCGAGACCATGAGTTCTCGAGTCGAGACCATAAGTTATTGAGTCGAGACCATGAGTCAAGACTATGAGGTCTCGAGTCGAGACCATGAGTCGAGATCTTGAGATCTCGAGTCGAGACCATGAGGTTGCGACTCGTAACCACTAGTCTCGAGTCCTTATGTTATCTGAGTCGAGATCTCAAAAACACTTTATCTTCTCAGCTTTTTGGATAAAAAAACCCATAACACCCTATGATCCTTCATGAAGACCAAAATATATTAAAACTAGGGTTCTTGGTCATCTTCAAATCTTCATCAGATCATCATCACATCTTCATAACATCTGCAAAACTTCAAACAAATCATCATCATACCTTTAAACACGATGAATCGAGACCAGAAAACTGAATATGATGAATCGAAACCGGAGAATCACGTCGGAAACACTAGTAACTTGCCGGAACTTTGTGAGAGAATATCAGAGGGTCTCGAGTGAGAAGTGAGGTCTCGACTCGAGACCTGTGATTTATACCTCAAATCCAAGTAAATGGGCCAGTGACTTTTGGGCCGAGACCAACTGTTTGGGCTGAACACTCTTAAAAGGATTTTATTTGAAAAATTCAATTATAATAAAATCCTCTTTTAAAAAAAAAACAGTTAACAATTTAACAACCCATTAAACTTTCTGAGCATGATTTGCAAAAACCTAAAACAAAAATAGATAATAAAAACTATTATTTACAAAAATAAATTAGGAAAATAACAAAAATTATTCAGGGATCAAATCACGAGGTTTCGGGCTTGACTTCACTTATCAACACTGATCTACTACCGAATGATCTAGATAATTGCCAGTATATTTATCCACCTAAACTCATCTCCCTAGACCTTTTCCATATAACTGCCTGTAACAAATTTTATCATGTTTTGATTTCTTAACAATGAACACCTAAACAAATACTAATCAAATCCCGGAATTATAGACAGCACACCCTATCATGCAAGTAGCTTCCCTACCACATATTTCACAAGTCCAATCCAGATCTCTGAAATCTTAACTGGGAATAGATTGAGAAGAGAACAGAATAGATCTTAAGGAAAGATGGTATAATGTACAAGATCAAATGAGTTTTTCTCAATTTGATATAGGTTTCTAGGGTTTCTTTTGGGCACAAGAGGGCCTCTTTCGGGTGTTTAATTGATCTACAGAGTGACAACGTACAGCTAGGTCAGCATGTATCTGGATGCAGCAGAAGCTGACGTTGCCTAGCACCTCCAGGTCAGCATATATCTGGATGCAGCAAAGGAGGTACACGACTTTTTCAGAGAATATTTCAGAATAGATCAAAATTGTGTGTATCGGGACAACATACAACCATTCAAATAGAAATGAGCTAATTCCAAGTGACTTTCTTTCCTGGGGTCATGTACAATTTTAGTTCTGAACAGAAACAGCCAAAGTTTCCAGTCTTAAGGATAGAGCCTACCAACACATCAATACTAGAGTCAAACTATTTCGATACTAGTCTTACATGAGTCAGCCCTCGACCATAATGTGAAAATTCATTTCATTTCCCAATCATGCAATGCCTCTTTTTTGAATTTTTCAATTTTTTAATGTTTTTGTATTTTTCAAAATTTAAAATTTCTCCCCCTAAATTTGAGCATAAATAAAAACTACCTAAGAATAGAAAACTTTATGAACAAATTTACCGACGAAATAAAACAAAAACATGCTCAGTCAGTAAAACGGATCATATTCAGAAAATCCACAAGCACTTGAAATTTCGAACTACTGACAGGTTTAGTGAACAAATCGGCAGCATTTGCATCTGTGTCGATTTGCTCCAGTTTAATAAGACCTCTATCAAAGCAGTCTCGTATAAAATGAACTTTGATATCAATGTGCTTGGATTTTGAGTGGAAAACAAGATTTTTCACAATCTGTATAGCAGCATCATTATCACAATATATTGTAGTTTTAAGATAAGTCAAATCGTAATCCTGCAATTGATGCTGCATCCACACCACTTGTGAGGAAGATGCCGAAGCACATACTCTGCTTCAGCTGTAGAAATAGCCACCGTTTGTTGTTTCTTGCATTGCCAAGAAATGAGTCTGTCACCCAAAAATTGACACCCAGCAGAAGTGGATTTCCTGTCCTTGTCAGTGCCTCCAAAATTACTGTCAGAAAACGCAAACAGGTCAAAATTCGAATCCCTCGGATACCACAGACCAAACCTGGGTCGGCCTTTAAGGTACCGAAAGATTCGTTTAACAGCAGTAAGATGAGAAGTTTTAGGATTAGCCTGATATCGTGCGCAGTTGCAGACAGTGATGTGTTGTACAGCCTAGCTTTTAGTGTTTGAAAGACTTTTATGTTTCGTGAATCATTTTATTTCAAAAGCCTTGATGTTTAAAAAGCTTGATGTGAGGTTGTTTATTCAAATGCTCAAAAGTGGGATATGCGTTGGCCTAATAGGTATCAGTACTCTCATTGGGATTGTCCCTAGGTAGGCAACGGGTCCTTATAATTGGATTTATACGAATGCCAACCTAGACAGGAGTTCCCAATTTAACGGCACTTAACCCTTCCAGTTACTACATATCCGAGCATATGATATTTCTTTGTATTTTCAAAACAAGTTTTAAAATAGAATTGCTAGCTAAACTACACACAAACGGCAAGTGCACCGGTCGCGGAGTAGTTTTGTTGGCAAGACCGGATGTCAATCCGTGGACACTATGTGAAAAAATCTTGAAAGTAACCTTTATCGAATATTTAGGTAAATTGGTTTGAAGATTTGATTTGTGATTTTTGGTTTTTATAAAAATATTAATTTAAAATGAATTTGTATTAACTTAAAACAAACATTAATAAAATAAAACTCACAGGAAAATAAAACAGTACACAAATACAATTTAACAAATAAACAAGCAACAAGTAATAACAGTACACAAACACGATTTAACAATTAAACAAATAACAGGTAACAATTACTGAGACAAAGTATTACAAATAATTTGAATTAAAGATATAATAAACAGACTACCTGGGTTTTAGAAACTATAAAATCATGCAATGCTAGTTTGATAATAATAACAGTTAAATATCTTTTTCAATTGATTAATCCCCCATTAGAGATGCAACTTAAACAAAAGATAAAGACGAAATGTGAAATGCTAGAACGAACCGGCTCGAGTTATCGATACCAAATCCTACGTGAATCCAACCGTTGGAACCTCAGAAACTAAGTTGTGAGACGATCTTTTAAATCCGTAAAGCGAACAAATCTTTGAAAATTAAAATCCCAAGAAACCTTAATCACCATGTAATAAAAGAGTTCGAGTTATCGATTACCCAAATTACCCACCAATGATTAGCTAATAACCTGGCTTACCCTAATCATATTTCTAGTCATGAGGTGAGGATGCATGTTTTATTATTTTGACTTGAATTATTATTAGACTTGGTTAATTTCTCAACACAATATTTAACCCGTAAATTGAAAGATATACGAATTAAATTAAATTCTAAGTTTAAAGGGAATTTCTTCAAGTTATAAACTTGGTGAATTTATCGACAAATAACTAAATCAAAATTATAACAACATGCAATATCAAGATTAATTTCAAAGATAAAATTCTGTAAATCACATAAAATAACTGAAATTACATCAAACAAGCATTACAATCCTTTATTTCATCATAACCTAGGTAGTTTATAAGTTTAGCTACACATATTACACATTAACACACTTACAAAAAGCATTACAACTACTGAAAACATAATAACAACACTTATTGGAATGAAAATTACGAGTATTAACCGACTCGGGTCGATTAGGATTAGAACCGACGGCCTCCAGACGTCTCGAGAGTTCCGAGGTACTTCACCGGCACTTCCGGGTGTTTAAACTCGATTATAAACAGGCTTGGAACAGAGATTTCAGATTGATTTTGGTGTAATTTTCGACTAAACATGCATGGGTATTTATAGGTGAAATGTTTGGCTACTGTACAACCCTTACGCATCGTAGCCATGGAAGTGCTACGAGGCGTTGGGCTTTAGTAACAGACTTTCAATAACAACTCCATTTGTGACCGGAAGATGTGTGCCGACAGAACCCTTGCGCATCGTAGCCATCTGGTTGCTACGATGCGTAAGGCTTTAACTAACTTTCTCCGTAAGGTCAATACGCATCGTAACAGTTTGGATGGCTACGATGCGTAGGCCCTTTTCAACCAACTTTCTTTGCTTATGCATACGTATCGTAACAGTATGTTGGTTACGATGCGTATGGGTTTCGTTAGGTCAACTTCTTGGTTTTCTTTGACACATTTCCCTATGCATTGATTCCTTTACCGATCTTTTACTGTTTTCTCGTATAATCCACAGATATTTCACCAATTCCTGCAGATTCACAATTTAATCGATTCAGTATCAAATACACAGGATAAACGCATACAATTTATCTGAAATAGGGATAATTTGATATAGAAGATGTGTATAATTCTTAACACATCAAATATCCCCACACTTATTCTTTTGCTTGTCACTAAGCAAAATCCTAAACAACATGTCAAACTTAAAAAATTAAACAAGAACGCACATTTCGAACAAATATAAATACGAATTACAAAATCTTTAAACATAGAGGTTTCACAAGACTTCCAACGTTCAAAAGGTTTAATAAATCAAGAGAATGAAACTGGAAACCGAGAATACTTGAATAAAATTTTCTTACTTTTAAGTAATTAATTATGCAAAAAAAAAAAAAAAAAGTAACACTTACTGAATTCACTCTTCTCTCGGATAATATGCATATAATTTGAAGTGAACTCTCAAAACCAGACTGTGAAGCATGACTACTATATGCTTGTACGTCAATCAAATCTCTACCTTATTGTTAAAAATTGATACAAAAATAGAGGACTTTGGTTGTGTAGGAAAGGGTAAAAGGTAGGTTATTTATTTGGGTGAAAAATGGCTAACAATAAATTTTACAATAAACCAGAAAAATACAACAAAAAGATATACAACAAATTGGTCTTTTGACCATACTTTATTCTATTTTTTTTTCCATTTTTTCAACATATTTCTTTTTTTTATATCAAACAAAATACAATACGTTCCGGTTTACAAAAGGTAACAACAAAAAGGTAATAGGTACAAAGTGGTGTCTAAAGGTGAATCGTTAATTTAAACAAGGAAAGGGTGATCCTAAAGCCTCTTGTGATAATTTGTATCAAAATTTAAATCAAAGGTTTTGAAATGTATTAAAACGTACAAGTTCTAAAGTAATGCAACAAGTTGGTAAACACACATGAAACGAAAGTAGTGTTTATGTATTAAACACTTTTAGGCTCAAATCTTACCGTCATGTGATAATGTAAGGGTTAAAAGGTTTTGTTATTGCATATTTAATTTACTTTAAAGTTAGAAAAATTTATCTAAAATATCTCGTAAAATTTTCACAAAAACTTGATTTAATCAACCTACTATCCCGCAACTTAAAGAAACATATATTTTCAGATTTTGTAAATTCAGCATTTAAATTGTTTCTGACATACAATTTTGCAAAATATTCAAGTTTTAAATGCGTTTAAAGGATCGGGACAAGTATAGAATAATTTATGAAGTTTTTTGATTTTTTTTTATATTGTATATACTAAATATTATACAAAATCCCTCATCCCCACACTTGAAAGACACATTGTCCTCAATGTGTGAAAATGAGAAATGTAATTAAACACACTTGCATAAAATAAAAATGTTACTTCCCTGATGTGTTGTCGTACTCCTGTATATGTCAGCGGCGGTGTAGTGGTGGTCGACGGAGGTGAATGGCAGAGAAAGGGGGTTGTTTTGGTGGTGGTTGATAGTCAGAGAGAGAGATAGAGGCGACGGTGATGATGGTGGTGTCGAAGTGGTGGTAAACGGTTATGTGGCGGTGGTGGTGTATCGGAGTGGTGGTGGGCGATGATGGTGAGTGGCGGATGGAAGTAGAGAATGGTGGAGACGTTAATGGCAATCGGTGGTCGGGATGGTGAATGGCGGTGGTTTTCAGTGGTGGTCGGCGGTGGCGATTTGCAGAGGGGGGGTGGTGGGTTTAATTGGGGAATAAGATACCCCGTAAGGGGTTTTTATTTTTGATCTGATAGAACCCTTACGCATTGTAGCCATCGGTTTGCTACGATGCGTAGGGCATGTTTTTCATAAACCGCCTTAAAGGCCTACGCATCGTTACACTATAACTGTAACGATGCGTAGGGCATCTTCTGATTTAAATTCCCAAGATGCTTGCGCATCGTAGCCTTGGGATTGCTACGATGCGTAAGCCTTTTATTTTTATAATAATTTTTTTTAAGATATTTATTAATAAAACTATATATATAATTATATATGTATTTAAAAATATATACAAAATTATTAAATAAGTTTATATTTACAATAATTATTATTTATAAAAATACTTACCACTAAAAATTTACAAACCAAGTGATTTTCGTAACGTCTTTTTATCAAGCCCAGTTTTATCGAAAATGTGCGCGATGTCTTGCTTAATCCTATAGTGTACGTAACTTCCAACTCTAGTGGAGCGTTCGGCATCCAGCCTAATGGCACCCACCCTCATTAATTGAATGTACTCACTTTGGGATTCCGTTTGACTTCGTTTACATTTTCCAGTATGTGACCAGTTCCCACATTCTATGCATCTTTTGTAACGTTTAGCTCTCCGCTTCATCGCACTTTTAGATGTTCCACAGAATGGTGTTACTTGTTCTTGACGACGCCAGTCTTTTCTTACCCCAGCACTTAGGAGAAAGATTTTCTCCTTAATTTCCGTAGGTAATCCTGGTTTTGCAAATTCTAAACAACAAAGAAGATTAAGATCAAACGGATGCATATTAAACCTAATTTACACTTAGGATAATGTTTCTGAGATTGTAGCAGCTCCAAATCACCTGAATGGAGATTGAGTACGGGTGGTACGATCCAAATCTGCATACACAAAAACAAGGAAACCCCAGCGTAAAATTGATTTAAAATACCAACTATCTAAAGCAATCCACATTTTCACACAAATACACAATTAAACCTAATATTTACACTACCTACCTATCACTATCTACCTTTAAGTTTTCACTAAAGGGAAGTTCAGCTCCTCTACCAGTTCAGGAATTGGTCTTCCAATGTAGTGCTTTAAACGATGACCATTAACCTTGAACTTCTGTCCATCCTTATTTTCCAACTCTACCGTTCCATATGGAAAAACCTGTGTAACCAGAAACGGACCTGTCCATCGAGATTTGAGTTTTCCTGGAAACATCTTCAAACGAGAATTGAAAAGCAATACTTTTTCCCTACACTTGAATTCTTTCAAACTCTTAATGTGACGATCATGCAGTTGCTTTGTCTTTTCCTTATATGCCCATGATCTTTCATATGCAATATCACGAAGTTCCTCTAGCTCATGAATTTGAAGAAACTGTTTCTTCCCTGCTGCAACCATATTAAGATTTACTTTCCGTAAAGCCCAATATGCTCGATGTTCCAATTCAACTGGAAGATGGCACGCCTTTCCATAAATCATCCTAAAGGGTGTAGTCCCTATAGGAGTCTTATATGCAGTGCGAAAAGCCCAAAGTGCATCATCCAGATTATCAGCCCAGTCAATGCGACTTTGTCCTACAGTTTTCTCCAAAATGCGTTTAATACCCCTGTTTGCATTCTCCACTTGTCCACTCGTTTGTGGATGATAAGCAGTTGAAAGTCTATGGGTTACCCCATATATTTTCAATACTTTCTCCATTGTTGAGTTACAGAAGTGTGTACCTCGATCACTAATGATCGCTTTAGGCGTTCCAAATCTAGCAAACAACTCTCTAAGGAATTTTACTACAACCCTAGCACTGTTGGTGGCCAAAGCTTTCGCTTCCACCCATTTTGATACATAATCAATGGCTACTAGGATGTACTTATTTCCTCTTGACATTGGGAAAGGTCCCATGAAATCAATGCCCCAAATATCGAAGATTTCAATAACTTAGATGGGATTTTGAGGCATTTCATTCCTGGATGAAATGTTTCCGGCTCTTTGACATTCGTCACAACCACGAACATACTCATGAGCATCCTTAAAAATTGTCGGCCAATAAAATCCTGCATCAAACACTCGTTTGGCAGTATAATTTGCTCCATAATGGCCTCCTGTCGGTCTGTCATGACAGTGTTTAAGGATATTCATAGTTTCTGGTGCAGTAACACATCGTCTGATGATTTGATCCGCACCTACCCTGAACAAGAAAGGATCTTCCCAAATGTAAAATTTAATATCAGCAAGGAATTTCTTCTTTTGTTGATAGGACATTTCAGCTGGAAGATCTCCTGTTGATAGGTAATTTGCAATGTCTGCGAACCAAGGAAAACCTTTTGTTTCAATGAACATCAATGACTCATGGGGAAACTCATCCCTTATTCTTTCCTCCCGAGTTCTTTCTAACTCAGGGTTCTCCAATCTGGACAGATGATCAGCAGCAACGTTCTCAGCTCCTTTCTTATCTTTGATTTCAAGATCAAATTCTTGAAGTAATAAGATCCAACGAATCAGCCTCGGTTTAGCATCTTTCTTTGCAAATAAATACCGAATGGCTGCATGATCAGTAAAGATAATCGTTTTTGAAAGCACAAGGTAAGAACGGAACTTATCACATGCAAACACAACTGCAAGTAACTCTTTCTTAGTTGTTGTGTAGTTTTCTTGTGCATCGTTTAGGGTTTTGCTAGCGTAATATATCGGATGGAAATGTTTTTCCTTACGCTGTCCTAACACTGCACCGACTGCAAAGTCACTTGCATCACACATGATTTCAAATGGAATGCTCCAATCTGGAGAAATTAGAATAGGTGCTTGAACTAATCTCTCCTTCAGTAACTTGAAAGCTTTAAAACACTCATCAGAAAACACAAATGGCCTATCTTTTTCTAGAAGTTGAGTCATAGGACGGGCGATTTTAGAAAAATCTCGAATGAATCTACGATAGAATCCTGCATGTCCTAAGAAACTCCTAATTGCTTTTACTGAGGTAGGCGGCGGAAGCTTGGAAATGATTTCAATCTTGGCTTGGTCAACCTCAAGCCCCTCTTGTGAGATCTTGTGTCCTAAAACTATTCCTTCACGAACCATAAAGTGGCATTTCTCCCAATTTAGCATAAGGTTCGTTTCTTTACATCGAGTCAATACTCGATCTAGATTTCGCAAGCAAATGTCGAAAGAACTCCCGAAAACAGAGAAATCATCCATGAAAACTTCCATGGAGTCCTCGATCATTTTGTGAAATATGGCCACCATACAACGTTGAAACGTGGCTGGAGCATTACATAATCCAAACGGCATACGTCGATACGCAAAAGTACCGTAGGGACATGTAAATGTGGTTTTTTCTTGATCCTCAGGTGAAATGGGAATCTGAAAATAACCAGAAAAGCCATCAAGGAAACCATAAAATTGTTGCCCTGATAATCGTTATAACATTTGATCTATGAATGGCAAAGGAAAGTGATCCTTTCTCGTGGCATCATTCAACTTGCGGTAGTCTATACAAACTCTCCAACCGGTGACAGTCCTTGAAGGTATCAATTCATTTTTCTCATTGACAATAACAGTCATTCCTCCTTTCTTAGGAACTACCTGTACAGGACTTACCCATGATGAATCGGAAATTGGATAAATAAGCCCTGCATCCAGTAACTTAATTACCTCTTTCTTTACAACCTCTTGTATGTTTGGGTTTAACCTTCTCTGTGGTTGAACTACCGGTTTATACTCCTCTTCCATCAAAATTTTATGCGTGCAAAAAGACGGGCTTATGCCTTTGATATCCATAAGTTTCCACGCAATAGCATTCTTATGATTTTTAAGAACGCTCATCAATTCTTTCTTTTCGTCCTCCGTCAAATTTGTAGCGATGATGACGGGTAATTGTGATCCTTCACCTAAGAATGCATATTCTAGGTGAGATGGTAGCTTCTTTAGCTCCAAAGTTGGCGGTACTTCAACTGACGGTTTTTCTTTTGGATTATCTTTATCAATAACTTCAAATACTTCATAATCCTTAGACTCAGAGGAAGACTCACTATCTGATGATGGTGTATCTTCTAAATCTTCAGAAATATCAGAAGTTTTACTCTCACATACCTTATTAAGAAAACTTCCCACATGCGTTATGAGAGTATCAATAAAGTAAGCAGTATCGTCATGTTGTTCAGTATGCTTCATTGATCTTTGAATGTCAAATGTGACTTCATCTTTATCAACACGGAGAGTCAACTTGCCATCATACACATCAACAATTGCTCGTGCAGTAGCAAGGAATGGACGTCCTAAAATTAACGGAATTTCAGAGTCCTCGTCCATGTCAAGGATAACAAAGTCAACTGGAAAGACAAACTTGTCGACCTTTACTAGCATATTCTCTACAATGCCTCTTGGGTATTTTATCGATCTATCTGCAAGCTGAATACTCATTCTTGTAGGAGACGGTTCTCCCAAGTCAAGCTTTGCAAATATTGAGTAAGGCATAAGATTTATACTGGCTCCTAAGTCGGCAAGTGCGTTGCTCACAGTAAGATTTCCTATCAAACAGGGAATGGTAAAACTCCCTGGATCAGCAATCTTTGCTGGCAATTTATTCTGCAAGATTGCAGAACATTCTTCATTCAGAGTAATGGTTGAAAGATCTTCTAATTTCCTTTTATTCGTTAGGAGATCCTTTAAAAACTTGGCATACTTTGGCATTTTGGCCAAAGCTTCAACGAATGGGATGTTAATGTGCAGTTTCTTCAACATTGCTATGAATTGATTAAACTGTTCTGCATCTTTTGCTTTTATCAATCTCCCAGGATAAGGTGGTGTTGGTTTGTACACCCTTATCGGCTCTTTCTTCTCTTCTTTCTTCTCCTCTGGAGATTTACTGGATTGTACTGTACTTTCTGGGCGAAGCCTAGATTGTACATTTCCAGATGGTGTCTCCATTTCTATTTCTTCATCAACCTCTGGATCTTCAGCATCTTCTCTTTCAATTTCTACAGCTCCTCTACCACTTCTTGTAGTAACAGCTTTTGCAGTGGCATTAGGATTTCCAACAGTGTTGCTCGGAAGACCTCCTTGAGGTCTCTGGTTCAACTGATCGGCCAGTGAACCTACTGTTCTCTCCAAGTTCTGAAGTGCAGTAGCTTGGTTCTTCATGAAAGCATCATTTTCCAAGAACTTCGACTGTGTTTCTTGATATCGAGTTTCTTGTTGTGTGATGAACTGTGTAAGTAACTGCATCTGTTGAGATAGTGTATCCTGACTTTTCTTCAGCATATCTTCTATGTTCGTGTTCTTTGTTCCTGAACTTTGTCCTGCTCCTGTGTCTTGAAACAGATTTTGACGTGGCTGAAACCCTGGTGGGTTATTGTTCCTCCAGCTAAAGTTTGGGTGATTTCTCCAATTCGCATTGTAACCTCCTCCGAAATTTGTCTGATTTCGGTTGGCTATGAAATCCACCTGCTCTGTTGTCTCCGTAGGGGCAATGGGACACGAGTTTGTGTCATGCCTCCCTGTGCATATCTCACACAATTGTTCCTTCTTTAGCTCCATATCATTCAGCTTCTTTTTCAAAGCATCGATCTGTGATTGCATCATGGTGGTATCGTCGACTTTATGTACTCCTCTGTGTGTAGAGGTTGATTTTCTAGGATCTGGAAATTCGTAGCTACTCATTGCAATGTCTTCAAACATCTCAGTACATTCCTCTGGTGTTTTGGCAGTCATCAGATTTCCTCCAGCAGTGGTGTTCAGCATGTTTCTTGTAGCAGGAGTCACTCCATGGTAGAACTTTTCTACTAAGGCCCAGTCCTCGAATCCGTGGTGTGGACACTTGAGTAACAGCTCCTTGAATCGTTCCCATGTCTCGTAGAAAGACTCTCCTTCTTTTTGGCGAAATTCTTGAATCATGCTGCTCAGACGAGCAGTTTTGGAAGGAGGAAAGTATTTTCCTAAGAATTTTTCTTTCATACCGACCCAAGTGGTTATTGATCCCGCAGGAAGGGATTCTAACCAAGCATGAGCTTGATCGACAAGTGAGAATGGAAAAAGGCGCAGTTTGCATGCGTCCTCGCTAACACCTATCTCCTGAAATGTATCGCAGATAGCTGAAAAGCATGAAAGGTGAATATTTGGATCCTCGGAAGGTAAACCGTGGAATTGAATGGTATTCGTAACCATCGAGATGATTTGAGGTGGAATTTGCCACCTATTGGCTTCAATAGCAGGTCGAGAGATACTGGATCGGCCATTTCCCGCATTCGGTCTGGCGTAATCAGCAACAACTCTCCTAATTGGTGGATCAATTTCAGCCATGTTTTCCTTACTGTCTTGGATATTTCGTAGGCGCTCGTGTAAGTCTCGCTCGGGCTCAGGCGAAATTGCAATTAAAGCTAGCCCTTTTGAACGAGTGTTGTGCATACAAGTTCTAAAATTACTAAAGCAAATCTAACACTAAAGCACAAATTGCAAGCAAAGGCAAATGAAAGTCTAATAAAAACAAGTAAACTAAGAAAACATATAAACAACTAAATAAACAACTTGTGTTATTTTCAAAATTTCTTAGTATCCCCGGCAACGGCGTCAAAAACTTGATGTGTTGTACAGCCTAGCTTTTAGTGTTTGAAAGACTTTTATGTTTTGTGAATCATTTTATTTCAAAAGCCTTGATGTTTAAAAAGCTTGATGTGAGGTTGTTTATTCAAATGCTCAAAAGTGGGATATGCTTTGGCCTAATAGGTATCAGTACTCTCATTGGGATTGTCCCCAGGTAGGCAACGGGTCCTTATAATTGGATTTATACGAATGCCAGCCTAGACAGGAGTTCCCAATTTAACGGCACTTAACCCTTCCAGTTACTACATATCCGAGCATATGATATTTCTTTGTATTTTCAAAACAACTTTTAAAATGGAATTGCTAGCTAAACTACACACAAACGGCAAGTGCACCGGTCGCGGAGTAGTTTTGTTGGCAAGACCGGATGTCAATCCGTGGACACTATGTGAAAAAATCTTGAAAGTAACCTTTATCGAATATTTAGGTAAATTGGTTTGAAGATTTGATTTGTGATTTTTGGTTTTATAAAAATATTAATTTAAAATGAATTTGTATTAACTTAAAACAAACATTAATAAAATAAAACTCACGGGAAAATAAAACAGTACACAAATACAATTTAACAATTAAACAAGCAACAAGTAATAACAGTACACAAACACGATTTAACAATTAAACAAATAACAGGTAACAATTACTGAGACAAAGTATTTCAAATAATTTGAATTAAAGATATAATAAACAGACTACCTGGGTTTTAGAATCTATAAAATCATGCAATGCTAGTTTGATAATAATAACAGTTAAATATCTTTTTCAATTGATTAATCCCCCGTTAGAGATGCAACTTAAACAAAAGATAAAGACGAAATGTGAAATGCTAGAACGAACCGGCTCGAGTTATCGATACCAAATCCTATGTGAATCCAACCGTTGGAACCTCAGAAACTAAGTTGTGAGACGATCTTTTAAACCCGTAAAGCAAACAAATCTTTGAAAATTAAAATCCCAAGAAACCTTAATCACGATGTAATAAAAGAGTTCGAGTTATCGATTACCCAAATTACCCACCAATGATTAGCTAATAACCTGGCTTACCCTAATCATATTTCTAGTCATGAGGTGAGGATACATGTTTTATTATTTTGACTTGAATTATTATTAGACTTGGTTAATTTTTCAACACAATATTTAACCCGTAAATTGAAAGATAAACGAATTAAATTAAATTCTAAGTTTAAAGGGAATTTCTTCATGTTATAAACTTGGTGAATTTATCGACAAATAACTAAATCAAAATTATAACAACATGCAATATCAAGATTAATTTCAAAGATAAAATTCTGTAAATCACATAAAATAACTGAAATTACATCAAACAAGCATTACAATCCTTTATTTCATCATAACCCAGGTAGTTTATAAGTTTAGCTACACATATTACACATTAACACACTTACAACAAGCATTACAACTACTGAAAACATAATAACAACACTTACTGGAATGAAAATTACGAGTATTAACCGACTCGGGTTGATTAGGATTAGAACCGACGGCCTCCAGACGTCTCGAGAGTTCCGAGGTACTTCACCGGCACTTCCGGGTGTTTAAACTCGATTATAAACAGGCTTAGAACAGAGATTTCGGATTGATTTTGGTGTAATTTTCGACTAAACATGCATGGGTATTTATAGGTGAAATGTTTGGCTACTGTACAACCCTTACGCATCGTAGCCATGGAAGTGCTACGATGCGTAGGGCTTTAGTAACAAACTTTCAATAACAACTCCATTTGTGACCGGAAGATGTGTGCCGACAGAACCCTTGCGCATCGTAGCCATCTGGTTGCTACGATGCGTAAGGCTTTAACTAACTTTCTCCGTAAGGTCAATACGCATCGTAACAGTTTGGATGGCTACGATGCGTAGGCCCTTTTCAACCAACTTTCTTTGCTTATGCATACGTATCGTAACAGTATGTTGGTTACGATGCGTATGGGTTTCCTTAGGTCAACTTCTTGGTTTTCTTTGACACATTTCCCTATGCATTGATTCCTTTACCGATCTTTTACTGTTTTCTCGTATAATCCACAGATATTTCACCAATTCCTGCAAATTCACAATTTAATCGATTCAGTATCAAATACACAGGATAAACGCATACAATTTATCTGAAATATGGATAATTTGATATAGAAGATGTGTATAATTCTTAACACATCAGACAGCAAACATGATGTCAGGACGACTAGCTGTCAGATACATCAATGATCCAATCATAGACCTATAAAGTCGCTGATCAACAGGGGATCCTTCAGTATCTTCAGTTAACAACGGTCTTTCTGCCATTGGAGTTTCTGCCGGTTTAGCATCTGTGAACTTGAATTTCTTCAGCACATCATCCACATATTTCCCTTGATGAATTAGAATGCCCCATGAATCTTGCTTAACTTGTAATCCCAAAAACAATGTCATTTCACCGAGTGCACTCATCTCGAATTTCTTTTGCATAATTCTCTCAAAATCTTTGCAAAGCTCCTCACTTGTAGACCCAAAGATAATATCATCGACATAGATTTGAACCAAGATTTGATCCTTGCCCACTCTTTTGATAAAAAGAGTCTGATCTATTGTGCCTCGTGTGTATCCGTGAGCCAGAAGATGTTCTGTCAGAGTAGCATACCAAGCCCTAGGTGCTTGATGCAACCCATATAATGCCTTGTCAAGCTTGTATGCATATTCTGGATGATCTGGATGAATAAAACCCGGTGGTTGCTCAACAAAAATTTCTTCCTTCACTTCTCCATACAAAAATGCCGTTTTGACATCCATCTGGTAAACAGTGAATCCCATGAAGGATGCGTATGCTAAGAAAATCCGGATTGCTTCAAGTCGAGCGACAGGGGCATAGACTTCATCATAATCCAGTCCCTCTATCTGTCTGAATCCTTGGACCACAAATCGTGCTTTATTTCGAACAATAACTCCTTCAGAATCTTGCTTGTTTCTGAAAACCCAGCGAGTTCCAAGCTTGCGTTTTCCTTTTGGTAACTCCACAAGTTTCCATACTCCTAGCTTCTCGAACTGATTTAGCTCTTCGTGCATAGCATCGACCCATCCTGGTTCCTGCAACGCTACATCAATAGTTTTAGGTTCAATTTGAGAAATGTAGCTAGAATATAAGCACAAATTAATGGTTCCTGATTGGCTTCTGGTCTGGACCCCTGCATTCACAGGGCCTATCACATTCTCAATAGGATGATTTATTTGAACCCTTGTTGGAATGGCAAATTCAGGTATCGTCTCGTCTAGAGATGTGTGTATGTTGCTTGGCTCCCCCTCATTAGGTGCTACCGTACTGTGACTCACAGGAGTGGTAACAGTACATTCTTCAGGAATAGGATCAGTAAACAGTTCTGATCCAGCTGCATTAGTTGAAATTCCACTGGATTGTGCACCTTCAGGAGATTGATGAGACATTTGTTGAGGCAGATGATGCTGTGTAAACACCATTCCCGGTGGATCAATGGTATGATGTCTGACACTTCCTTCTGTCCGTTCTTCTTCTTCAGTATCCCCAAAAGACAACGGTTGTTTTGGAATAGACACACCTGCATCTGAAAAATCACTTGACAAAATATTAAATGATTTAAACAATTCAGCATAATCATATAACCAATCTGGTCCAACTCTAGCATCCGTAGTGTTTTCTTCAAGCCATTCAATGTTGCACGACTCGACGACCTTTTTACTTACTTTGTTGTATACCCTATAGGCAGAGCCTTTTGCATATCCAACAAAGAAACATTCGTCCCCTTTGACCTCAAACTTTCCATTAGAGTCCATAAGTAATAATACACATGGACATCCAAAGATACGAAAGTGTGAAACCGAAGGTTTACGTCCTTCCAGAATCTCATAAGGAGTTTTCATATGACGTTTATTTACTAAAGCATGATTCTGGACGTAACAAGCCGTGCTAACAGCTTCGGCCCAAAAGAAACTAGGAAGCTTCGAGTCAGCCAGCATAGTTCGTGCAGCCTCGATAAGAGTACAATTTCTTCTTTCAGCTACTCCATTCTGTTGAGGAGTCCGTGGTGCATTATACTGACGATCAATTCCCTTTTCAGTGCAGAATGAGTCCAAAGTAACGTTCTTGAATTCTGTCCCATTGTCAGATCGAATAACCTTCACCTTGGTAGTCGCTTGATTTTCAGCCAGAGTGATGAATTGTTTCACTAAGACTGCAGTTTCATTCTTGTGACTGAGAAAATACACCCAGGTGTAACGAGAGTAATCATCAACGATTACAAGACAGTAAGCTTTCTTGCCAATACTCAACACATTCACTGGACCAAAGAGATCCATGTGAAGTAATTCGAGCATGGCTTTCGTCGAGGGTGCAGGTTTAGCCTTATGAGGTTTTTGATGAGCTTTCCCTTTCGCACAAGCAACACATTTTTCAACCAACATAAAATCTTTTATTGGAAGATCACGTACTAGTTGACCTTTAGCCAGTCGGTTCAGATTCTTCATGTTCACATGCCCAAGGCGACGATGCCACAGTAGACCATCATGTTCGGAAATCTTCAAGAATAGGCAAGTAATTTCTTCACATGGTTTCTTGTTCATATCAATCACATACGCATTTCCTCGTCTCTCTGCTGACATTATGAACCAATCTTCTGGAATGACAATCCCGCGTTTAAGAACATGACATCCTTTCTTTGTAAAGTGAACTGAATTTCCTCGATCACAAATTTGAGAGATGCTCAACAGATTGTGTTTCAGTTCTGGAACACAGTTAACATTCTCAAAGCTTAAAACGCCGTTTCTTACTGTTCCTTTCAATGTGATTCTTCCTGATTCTCCTCCCGCAAATGAGACATATCCACCATTAAATTCTTTGACATTCACCAGTTGGGATAAGTCTCCTGTCATGTGCCTGGAACAGCCACTATCCATGTACCAGAGGCGCACGGTAGTCCTCCACAGCTGTTCCTGCACGATTAGCGGGATTAGTTAGATTTAGGAACCCAGCCCATAGTGGATCTGGGTTTTCCTTGTGCATCAATGTAAGTCACTCTCTGCCACACTAAATTGTCTTTAATTAAAAACTTTGAAGTGTTTCTAATGGCAGAATTTCGATAACATGTATGAGACGGATTGGATTGCGTGGCCTTAGCTTTAGGTTTCCAATGCTTGTTTGACCAGTTAGAATTGTAGTTACTAAAAGCATTATGTTGATTTCTTCGAAAATCATTTTGTTGATTTTGATTTTTGCGTTTGGCTGCATTCCTATCTTGATCAGAAGGTTCAGTCTTGCGATAGTTGTTTTTCATTGTCTTAGTCTTTTCAGTCGTCATTGACTCTGAACAATGATATCGGTTAGACTTGACCTTCTGATCTTGCACAAAATTCCTCTTGTACGTTGCCCTTGGGAGTTGAACACAATTTCTGGCAATGTGGCGCGCGATGCCACAGTTAAAACATGTTTGACGTTTCATTTTGTGAGTATTTTGAAAATTTTGACAAGATTTGCTTGGTTTTGAATGATTTGGCGTTTTAGTTTTCTGAACATGTTTTGCTTGTGGTTATTCTGAGCATTTTGGTGGCTGTTGATCTAATGACTCCTCATTTATCTCAATTCCCTTTTCTTCATTTCTAAATTCAGGTTCATTATTTGAACATGTAGAAGTCTCATCAATATGCATTTCCTCAACGCATTTATCATGCGAAACTAATTCAGGTTCAATTTCAACTACAGTTTCCAATGGGGTCCCACTAGATTCAACATTAGGAACACCCACTGAGACAGTTTCAGAAGAAGAATCAGGATACTCTTGATTTTCTTGAGAAGTCGTTTCAGTGGTTTCACTGAATGCGTCCTGAGGGACCTCACCTGTAACACTTTCATCAACCAAAGGGTTAGAAACATCATATTCATAATCATTAACTGAAGAAAAACCATCATCAGACATATTGTTCAAAGGTTCAACACAAACATTATCAGTTTTGCCCAAAACATCAGGCTCACAAGACGAAACATAAGCAGAAAATGACGCAAATAAAGACCGACCAAAAACAATATCAGATTCAGTTTGTTCAAAATAATTTTCAAAAATATTAGTATGAACAACCGGTTCACTCCCAAGAACTTCTCCACATTTTACTTCAGATACTTTATCTGCACATGAAGACGAAATGTTAGGATCAATTGCGCCTTTAGAAACAAAACTTATTGGATCAGACTTCTGTTTCCCAACTATTTTGCCATTGAATGATGACTTATAGTTTTTGGGACCATAAGTCATTCGACTTTCATTTATCATCTCCTCCTCAGTCATAGATAAATAAGTATAATTGTCATTATAAGGAGGAGGAGCCTTATTAAAACCCAAACCACAACCTTTCTTTTCCTTGTATGCGAGCTGTTGATCACACAAATTTTTTACCAACTTACTAGAAGAATCAAATTTTTTAATGTTTAGCTCATTTATATGATATCTATCTCTGATATCTTCCAGTTCCTTAGTCAAAATACATACTTTCTCCTGAGCTTCAAGAAAATGGGCTGTTTTTACACTTACATCATCTTTGAGTTTGATGATGTCTTTGCGCTGAGCTTCAATCTTTTCTTTATAAATTTTTTCATTTTTAGATAATGTGAAGTTTTTATTTTTTATATCATGATAATCCTGAATTAGCTCAGCATTATGTATTCTGTAAGCTTCAACCCTTTCCCTACACTCAGGAGTACAGAAAACAGAAAGTACCTCTTCTTTGGTGAGACCTTTAACTGGAGCTGAAAGAATCTGAGTCATAAGAGCTCGGTTATCAGCAGTAGTCTCCTCCTCAGGTGCTGGAGCCTCATTCTCAGAAATGGAAACTTGATCATTTGAAGTCATGAAAGCAATGTTATTTGAAGCAGCTTGATTTTCTGGAGCTGAAATGTTCAGTCGCTCAATTTTCGAATTCCAATCAAAGTTGATGTTGGGCTGAACCACCAAGGCTTGTGCTAATCCCTGTGGTTGAGGACTTCCAGTAGCGGCATTATCAGTTAAACTTGATGTGGTCACAAGAGCTCTTTCACGATTAGGTGTTACGGGCTGGGCAGGAGTCTGTTCTCTATTGATTTGAGGCTTTGTGCAGTTTCGAGCATAGTGTCCTTCTTCGTGACAGTTGTAACAACGTAGTTTAAAAGGCACTGTAGACGCTCCTGTAAATGAAGCACCCCATCTATTTTTACCAGTTCTTTTCATAAACCTTGTTGCCCTGAATGCAGCCATAGCCATCTGCCAAGTGATATCCATTTCTTCAACATCATCAGGATGAATCTGATGTAAGTCATCGCCACACCATTTAGGAGGGTCAATTTTTCCTGCAACAAATGCATTCAAACAGTTGATAACGGAGGCTGCGATATCCAAATTTTCTTTAGACTGTTGTGTAAAGAAAGCAATCATCTCATTTTTCGCAGTGGAAGCGGAAGCAGTAGTGGAGGCATTCACAGCATTCACAGCAGAAGCAGAAGCAGCTGTTGGATGTGGAGGAGTAACTTGATTAGAGGACCCAGAGCAATAGACATTTGCTGAAGTGGGGGCAGTCTTTGCAGATGCTGCATTGCTAAACATTTGAAAACCTCCTTGAGACAAAAGAGCTGTGTTATTGTCATTTGATGAAGTGGGAGCAACAGAGAATCCTGCGGCTAGCATGCTGTTTTTATAGTTGGTTTCTCTTTGTTTATCATCTAATTCACAGGCTTTAATATGAGAGATCATCTCTGACAAGCTGCACCTAGCAAGATCTTTAGTTTTCTTGATCATAGCAACATGATGATCCCAGCTTTTTGGCAATGCATTTGGAAGCTGTCTATTTGTAGATGCATTTGATGTATGAATTTCTTCCATTTGCATTTGTGTGACTATCTTCACGAACCTCTGAATTTGATTATCAACAGTTTCACCTTAAATATGGTTGAAGTTGTTGAAATTTTGTCTCAGCAGATTTCTTCGACTCTCCTTCATATCTTCATTCCCTTCGTAGACGTCGATCAAGGATTCCCACAGTTCTTTGGTGGATTTGCAGGTGCGAAAACCAATAGCAATGTCTGGACCCAATCCCATGGTTAAGTAGGACAGTGCTCTTTCAACTTCTTCAATTATAAGTAGATCATCTTCAGTATATTGACTTTTGGGTTTCTTTACTTTAACACCTGGTTTAGTGGAACTATCCATCATGATCTCCCTTGGTCCCCTTAAAATGCTTCACCAAAGTTTATAATCTTTGACCTTCAAGTGTTGTTCAAAACGCCATTTCCACTCTGGGAAATCATTTGCATCAGTCAACCTTGGAATGCGTGTTGTGGTTCCAAGCTTTGAATCCAGTTCTTGTTGTTTGTTAAGGGCAGCCAAATCAACGTTATTTGTAGACATAATTAATTAATAAATTAATTATTTTAAGTCCAAAAATTTTTAACAGTTCAAAGTCCAAGTTCAAATCCCGTTGCAAAGTTACGTTGCGAGTCGAGACCACGGTTGCGAGTCGAGACTAAGAAGAAGACAACTCGAGACCACAGATGGTTGCGAGTCGAGACTAAATGCAGACAGCTAGAGACCGTAGTTGATTGCGAGTCGAGACTGAAACCAGACAAGTCGAGACCTTGGTTGATTGCCAGTCGAGACTGAAACCAGACAAGTCGAGACCTTGGTTGATTGCGAGTCGAGACCAAAACCAGACAAGTCGAGACAGCTGATGGTTGCGAGTCAAGACCAGAACCAGACAAGTCGAGACAGCTGATGGTTACGAGTCGAGACCTGCAAAACAAATATGAGATAAATCTGTTGACTCGAAATCCCTGATTTTCAGCACTTTTCAAAAATTCAAAGATATCGTAATCTTTGAATTTTCTTTGATCACCAAAACTCCGAGAAATCAGCTAACAATTTTCTGAAATCACACAAACCAAAATCAGTAATTTCTTTCGATAATTTCTAAGAACAGTTCGAAGATTGAATGTTATCACTGCAAAACAAACACTGAAAAACCAGATCAGTAGCATAAGATGTTCTTGAATCCGAATGATATCAAAACCGAACCAAGATTGGTTTCTTGGCTCTGATACCAATTGTAAAATCCGATAGGATCGTTCAATGATATCAAACTTTAACTTGTGAGAGTGCGGAAAACAATCACAAGCCGATTCAAGAGCAAAACAAATATAATCCGAAACAATATGAATTAAAACAAACCGAGACTTGAATTCAATGATGAACAAAGACTGATACAAGACTCCTTGAAGTTTTCGGCTAGCCTTCAAGTCGCAAATCAGCTGATCAACCTCAACCAAATGGTTGGGGTTTGTTTAAATACTAACTATATGGACTTTTAACCTAAGCCCACTAGAAATCGACCATACTAGCCCAACCCATACAAGTCGACCCAAAACATAAACTAAACAATTTCAAAATCAATCCTTTAACTAAGCAATCCTTCATTAATAAACCTTCAGGTTCTAACACGGTTAAAAAAGAGACCCCTGTTGCCACCAGCTCCAAGCCGCTCCCGGCTCCTAAGGCTAATCCGAGGACTCGTGCTTCCACAGCAAAAAAGAGGAAAGGTCCTGAAGTCAGTGTTCCAGGTCTAGAAGGGTTCTCCTACGATGAACTCAGCTTTTCTGACTCCTTAGAGCCAATGACATCCTTCCTCAACAAGGTAATATCCTGCACATATATCCCGATAGGATATCCTGACAGGATATCCTGGTTAATATTTTCTGACTCATACCTGAATTTGATGTGCAGGGCATCCAGCATTTGCTCCACCTATACAACGATGCCTGTGGTACTGCTGCTCTCCATGAAGCCAGGATTAAGCAGCTCGAAAGTACCGTTGCCGACCAAGGTGCCATTGCTGAAGCGAAGACCCGGCACTACGAGGGCATGCTGAAGAAGGTCACCCAAGATGCTGAGCTCAAACTTGCCACTGTCCAGATCGATCACGAACAGGCCATGGTTTCTTTCCGGGAAGGAATCAAAGCCTCTGCTATCGTCTCCCTGCTACAAGCTCGCATCAAGATAGCCTACGAGGCCAAGGAGACAGGCCTTGTATGCCCATCCTGGCCGGTTGAATCCTGGGTGGCCAAGCTGAAGGAGCTTGGAGGCAAAGCTGTGCCACTTCCTGCTGAAGCTGGTAAATCTTCTAAGTCAGCACCGGTGGCAGACAAGGCTGGAGATAAGAAGGATGCTGGAGAGGACGCTGGGACAGATGCTGGTGAGGATGCTGAAGCTGAAAAGGCAGAGAAGGCTGGGGAAGATGCCGCTGTGTGAGGGCATTCAGGTGGGCAATGATGGATATATGTGCCAAGGCCGGAGCCCACCTTTTTAAATTTGGTTGTTGGCTTGTAACCTCAAACAATTTACTTTTCCTGCATTTTACTTTTCTGCACTTAAACAATGTGATGGCCATTGGTGGAGGGATCCTGAGTTTCAGGACGAAGCCCTTGGCCATCATTGTTAGTACGTTTTGCTTTTGAACAATCTAACATTTGGAGGTGGATGGGTCTCAGTTTGAGACAAAACCTTCAACTGTTAAGTACATAAGGTAAGAAACTATTTGTGCTCTTGGTGGATGGACCTTGGTTTAAGGTGAAACCAAGAGCACATCTTTTGATATGTTAATATAACTTTCCTTTAGCTTTATTCTTGTTATTACACCTTTATTACATAATTTTACTTATAAAAATAGTTTTGTTTGATCATTTTTGAGAATATTATGGGAACACATTCTGAAAATATCCTGACAAGTATCCTAAGAGATATCCTGGTCAGGATATTGTCATATAACTTAGAAGACTTAAGTTATTTGAAAAAAGGAAAAATCATACCAAAGACTCTTAGAGAGTCAATTCCAATCTTCCACCTTAGGAATGTCCCCAGTGCATACTTACAAACTTGGATCCATCCTTTGAATAGTATAATGTATGTCCCCTGTGTACAACATAGAAATGCAAATGTATTCACACTTTGGCTTGAATAAATTCCGAACACCCCGAGGCAAAACCCTTAATATCCTGGAATGAATCCTCAATATCCTGGAATGAATCCTCAATATCCTGGGGATAAACCCTTAATTTCATGCGCTACAGGCGAGAGTGTATAAACTCCAGATCTTAGAAAGGTGAAAACCTTTAAACCTTAGAGAGTATGAAAATACCCTTTCGTGAGAGAGGGTGATCAATCCTCATATACCTTCAGGATCCAGGACATAGTCAACAGTAACGAAATTGTCAGCCACTTTTACATGAACTGGTCCCGCTACCTTGAACTATACCTAGATAACTTGCGCTCCAGGCAAGGTGTTTTAAACCCAACTCGAAAGAAAGGTGAATACCTTTAAACCTTTGAAGGGATCAGGATCCCTTAAACGTGAGAGAGGGGGCCAATCCTCTAATCTTTCGAGTTATCCTGAGTGCATATCCTGAAGCTATATCCTGAAACATATGCTGCAAAACAACTGCAAACTAAGGTGGGTGTTAGCTTGGTTAACACCCCTCCGATGCTTAAGTTAGTATTGGGTTCAAGATAATAAACAAATATATTTAAAAGAGATAGAATACATACCCTTTCGAGATAGAAATTTAAATTCTATTCTTACTTGAAATAAAGCTTTAAGTGGATTGCATTCCAGGATCTCGGTAGCATATCGCCTTCCATATTCTTGAGTCGATATGCTCCTTTTCCTGCTTCTGACTCAACTTCATATGGTCCTTCCCATTTTGGAGCTAGCTTGCCATCGGCAGGATTAGTGGTATTTTGAAAAGCCTTTCTTAGTACCCAATCACCAACTCGAAATCTCCTAGTCCTTATATTCTTGTTATATGCTCTGGATATTCTTTGTTGATATGCTGCCATCCTTAGCCTTGCTGCATCTCTTTTTTCATCTATAGTATCCAAATCTCGACATAAGGCTTCAGGATTCTGTTCAGGATCCTGTAGGATAGAACTTGCAGTAGGTATCGCCATTTCCGTTGGAATTACTGCTTCTGCTCCAAATACCAAGGAAAACGGGGTTTGGCCGGTTGCATTTTTTACCGTCGTCCTATCAGCCCACAAAACAAAGGGTAATTCTTCTGCCCATCTTCCTTTTTTGGCTCCAAGTCTCTTCTTTAAGTTATTGACAATTATCTTGTTTGAGGATTCAGCTTGTCCATTCGCTTGAGGATGTACCGGAGTAGACGTGAGTATTTTGATTCCCCAACTCTTGCAAAAGTCAGTAGTCCTCTTGCTTATAAACTGGGACCCATTATCACAGATGATTTCAGCTGGTACCCCAAACCTGGTCAGGATATTCCTCTTTATGAAGGATACTACTTCTTGGTCTCTAATTTGAACAAATGCTTCAGCTTCAACCCACTTAGAGAAATAGTCCGTCATTGCTAGCATAAAGACTTTTCCTCCCGTAGCTTTTGGTAACTTCCCTACTATATCCATCCCCCATTTCATGAATGGCCAAGGGGAAGCTACAGGATATAGTGGTTCAGCTGGTTGATGTAGTATGTTACTATGCCTTTGACATGCATCACACCTTCGAGCATATTCTGCAGCATCTTTCCTCATCGTTGGCCAAGAATATCCTGTCCTTAATACTTTCGAGAACAATGATCTGCCCCTAGTGTGATTACCACAATCCCCTTCATGTATATCCTGAAGTACTTCTTTGGCTTCAGGATCCTCCAAGTACCTCAAATACGGTCCTGCAAGAGATTTCTTGTATAAAACATTATTTATAATAGTGAATCGTGATACCTTCATCCTAAATGCCTTAGTATTTTCATCTCCGGGGATGTGTCCTTCCTTAAGATATCTCACGATTAGAGCTGTCCAGGATTTAGGATCCTTTTCAGGATATTCTGCTCCAGGATCCTGAATACCCGCTACTTCTTTATCCTGAGGATTCGTCGCAGGATACAAGATATGTAATATTGGTATTTGGGTCCCTTCTGGTATCCTGATTGATGATCCCAGATTTGCTAAGGCATCTGCTTCAGCATTATCCTCCCTTGGTACATGTTCAAGTGTAAAAACATCGAAATATCCTGCTAATTTTTTGAGAATATCAAGGTATTCGATTAATTTCTCACCCTTAACTGCATAGGATCCATTAAAATGGTTAGTAATTAATAGGGAGTCAACATATACTTGCAAATTCTTGATATTCATATTCTTAGCCAACTCTAATCCTGCAATTAAAGCCTCATACTCTGCTTCATTATTAGTAGCAGGGAATTCAAACCTAATAGCCTGGGGTAATATGTCCCCCTGTGGCGATTTTAGTAGTATTCCCAATCCTACTCCTCTTACATTAGATGCACCATCAGTATACAATGTCCAGGATCCTGAGGATTCTCCTAACTGTTGGACTTCTAGGTCTACCTCATCCTGAATGTCACTACTGAAATCAGCCACAAAGTCAGCTAAAGCCTAAGACTTTATGGCATTTCTAGGTTCATATACTAAATCATAAGCACTCAACTTTACTGACCACTTAGCCATCCTGCCTGACATCTCTGGTTTCCTAAGCACATTTTTGACAGGATAATTTGTTTTAACATGAATCCTATGTGTCTCAAAGTAATGTCTAAGCTTCGTTGATGCCATAACTAATGCTAGTATCAATTTTTCTAAATGAGAATATCTAGTTTCAGCATTTAACAAACTTTTACCAACATAATAAACAGGATATTGCTGACCTTCATGGTCCTTTACAAGGACGGCACTTACAGCATTCCCTGATACTGCTAGGTATAGGGATAGTGGTTCACCATTCTCAGGCTTCATCAGTAGAGGTGCAGTTGAAAGATATTGCTTCAAATCCGGTAGGGCTGCTTCATGCTTCTCACCCCATTCGAATTTCTTGTTCTTCTTCAGGATATCATAAAACTCTTTGCATTTCTCTGAGGATCTTGAAATAAATCTGTTTAATGCTGCCACTCGCCCTGTTAATCGTTGAACATCCTTCATATTTGAGGGTGATTTAATATCCAAGATGCTTTAATCTGCTCCGGGCTCGCCTCTATTCCTCTTTTGGTCACCATATATCCTAGAAATTTTCCTCCCCCCACTCCGGAATGACACTTAGCAGGATTTAGCTTCATGTTATATTGATCCAGGATATCAAATGCTCCTTTAATATCCCGGAGGTGATCCTGAGCTTTCCTTGATTTTACCACCATATCGTCAATGTATACCTCCATGGTGTCCCCCAGCTTGTCTTTGAACATCATGTTTACCAATCTTTGGTATGTTGCACCTGCATTTTTCAAACCAAAAGGCATAGCCGTATAACAATAAATACCTGTTGGTGTCATGAAGGCAGTATCCTCCTGGTCAGAAGGCTCCATTTGAATCTGCTGAAATCCTGAGGATGCATCCATGAAGGTCAACATTTCATGCCCGGCAGTAGCATCCACCATTGCATCAATGTGAGGAAGAGGAAATGGGTCTTTAGGACAAGCCTTATTCAAGTCTGTGTAGTCCACACAGACTCTCCATTTCCAATTTTTCTTCTGTACCACGACTACGTTTGCTAGCCATCTTGGAAACTTGACTTCTCTGATCATCCTGGACTTCAACAATCTTTCAACTTCCTCTTGGATAATCGTATTCCGCTCAGGAGCAAATTTCCTTCTCTTTTGCTGAACAGGCTTGAATGATCTGCCAATTCCAAGCTTGTGAGTGATAATGTCTTTGGATATACCTGTCATATCCTCATGCTTCCATGCAAACGTTGACATCCTGCATTTCAAAAAGTTAGTTAAATGCTCTTCAATATCCTGAGGGATATTGGTTCCTACGAGCACCGAGATATCAGGATTATCCTGATCCAGGATAATTTTCTTCACATCCTGTTCCGAATCCTCCACGATATCCTGCGCCCGCATCTTTAATTGCTATGCTGTACTAGGCTCGGTTGAGGATTTCATCGAGGATGAGTAGCATTCTTTCGCCTCCTGCTGATCACTATCAACCTTGACAACTCCCCAAGGGGTAGGGATCTTGATGCATTGGTGATATGTTGATGCCACAGCTTTCATATCGTGAATCCATGGCCTTCCCAGTATGATGTTATAGCAGGATAGAGAATCCATCACACAGAAACGTTGTATCGAGTTGACTCCTTCAACATATACTGGTAACTTTATCTCTCCCACTGTGTTCCTAGCTTCTCCACTGAACCCAACAAGCACGGTGGACTTTGAAGTGATATCCATCGGAGATACATTCATTCTCTTCAGAGTTTCTAGTTGGATTATATTGACGGAGCTGCCATTTTCAACCAATATCCTGCGTACAAAATGGTTAGCCACATATAATGTTATTACCAGAGCATCATGATGAGGATCCTGGACAGTATCCCTGTCATAAGCATCAAATGTGATCACTTTGTCAGTTGTGAGGGTAGTCATCCTGACAGGTTTGTCTCCCCTTTCGGCCTTAGCTTCTCTTGCATGTCTCTTTGCCACCGAATACGAAGTCCCACAAATGTCGGATCCTCCCGAAATAAATTTGATTATCTTGGCATCCGCGGGAGGTGACGCTGCTCGCTCAGGATCCTTCTCAGTATCCTGACCCTTATTCTTCTTCCTTCCTAAGAGATCTTTCAGATATCCCTTGCTTAGAAGATAGCTTATTTCTTTCCTTAGAGCAATGCAATCCTCAGTTACATGTCCGAAATCTTCGTGGAAAGCACACCATTTTGACTTATCTTTCCAATCGGCCTTTTGTTGATTCTTTCGAGGCCACCTAGCCTTGTCTCCTAAACCCTGCATGGCATACATTAATTCAGGAATGTTAACAGAAAAGCAATATTCAGATAATTCAGGATATTCTTCAGGATCCTCGTCTTCGATAGCATTCACTTTCTTGTTTTCATTTCTACCATATGGCTTAGAGCGATATGGCTTAAATGAGGATTCTGACTTCCTGTTAGTTGACTCATAAGTGTTGGATGAGTTCATCCTCTCTTGCATCTTTCTGTCATCCTCCAATCGAATATATCTTAGGGCCCTGTTTCGAGCTTCATACAAGTTCCTGCATGGGTTCATTACAAGGTCTTGGTAAAATTGAGAATCTTTTTGCAGCCCCATCTTGAAAGCTTGCACAACTGTTGCAACATCAAGATGCGGATTGTCTAAGGATTCCCGGCTGAACTTGTTCACATAATCCCTCAAGGATTCTTGAGGTCCCTGAGTTATCCTGTAGAGATCACTTGTTAGTTTTTCAAAACTCCGACTACAAGAAAACTGACTATTAAATAAATTCACTAAGTGAGCAAAAGATGTAATCGAATGCGGAGGAACATTCAAGAGCCATTTCAAGGCTGATCCTGTTAAGGTAGAACCAAAGCCCTTGCATAAGCATGCTTCCTTGAGATCCGGAGGAATAGGATTAATCTCCATTCTTTCCCTATACTGGGCAATATGCTCTTCAGGATCCGTTGTTCCATCGTAAAGCTTCATGTTGGGGGTTTGAAATCTCTTTGGAATCTCAGCATCACAGATAGGATATGCAAAGCGAGATATCCTGTGGCTGTCTTGGGACACTTCCGGGATTGGCTGGACCACTCCAGGTACACTGGATATCATGTCCTTCAACTTCTGAAGCTCCCTAGTAAATGTTGATGTTACACCTGTATCCTGCAAAGATCCACCATTGTTAGCAGCATGAGTATTGTTATTGTTTAACACGTTACCCGTAAGAGGATTCTGCCCATATCCTGAAGCATATCCTGAACTCCTCATGGTCGACATCCTGACCGAGGAGGGTACTTCAGGAGTATGGTTTTGAGGAAGGCTGGGCACAATATTCCCCCTATTATCCTCAGTGTACACAGCCGAACTGAAGTTCAAAGTTCTGGGTTGTAATGGAGTGACGATATCCTCAGCAGATCTGCTCGAGCCAGACTTCAGGAGTTGTATTTCCCTTAATAGCATTTGGTTTGTTTCCTGTTGCTGCCTCATTTGTTCCTGCACACTTCCAAATAAGGTTAGAATTTCTTGCCATTGAGTGTCAGCCGCCTTTTGAAAACTTATATGATCATCCTTAGAATTGAGGCTTTTTTCCACCACTATGACATATTTTAGACCTTCCTTAACACTTTCCAACAACCTCTCAACTTCCTCCTTTTCGATATTAGGAAGAGAAATGGCAACGGTTGTGAGGGTTACGACCGCTAACCTCCAACAATCTTCAGATGAAACATCATGAATATGGTCAAACTTTTTAACTCCCGGAAAACCACTTGTAGACTTTTCAAGAATTAGCTTCGTGAGATTGTTGGGTTGGTTTTTTGCACCCTGTTGGATCAATCGGTTCATAGATTTTGAAAAGCCTTTCAATGTTCCTTCTCCAAGCTCTATCTCATCTTCAAGTTGCAAAACATAAGGGCGAAGATCATTGTTTTCTTCCAACTCCTCAAAGTTCTTTCCCAATGAACTAAAGACAACCTTTAATAACCACTTCATACACAGGAAACAATAAAAGAAACATATCATAAACAAAAATGGGATCAAGGCTATTATCTGACATACCACCACAACTCCATTCTGAAATCCTATACACATGTTGAAAATTAGCCTTTTCAATTTCTTGATGACCACCTCGAGGTTGCGGCTACGAAATGGGTGACTTATACTAGCGTTTTTCCAATCATATAACTTGCTTTTCCAGTAACACTCTACTTTAATGACCTTAAAGTGGCTTGAAATGATTTTGGTGGACACTATAAAGCTTATGGTTGCAAAACATCTAGACAGTGGTGCAATTGTACCGATTACGACTCCGATACATTGTACTATGAGAATTACCATCATGGACCAACCATAATCCGAATTATAGTCCTTATCCAGCACATCATAAATAACCGCGTACATAGTTAAAGCGTAGAAGACAGTGACTAAAAGACATATTACCCCAGAAGCAGATGTGGTGTGAAAGCAAGCTGTTATGAATTGGGGACTCCCACTTCCGGCCATGATCCAGTGGTTGCTCACATACTTTTGTAACTTGTCAGGTGCTAATAGTTCTCCTGATGATGGTTGAATGTCTTTTAAAGCTCTAGCATGCCCTTGTTGGTATTTGAATTCTATGATCTTTTTGGATTGTAGAATCGCTAGAGATGAACATACATGTACTATCAGCAACACAACTAAAAAAAATCACATAAATGATGGCAACTATATCTATTAGTTTTTCTTTATATACAGCATTGCCGGAATCTGTAGATGTATCCAAAAATAAGGATAGAACTCCAGTTTGTAATTGGATGCAAACGTTCACAACCAAGGTGATGACAATAACACACAAAGCTATGATGTTTGACAAAAGCTCATTGTTGTTCATGGTTGCTAAACAAGGCAATAAATTAGCCATCATGGTGCACATAAAGGCCATGCTTCCGAGCTTTCCCGCTTTGTCCACTAAACCCAGCATCGAACCTGTTAGATCCACAGGTAACTTCATTGCAACAGATATTACGGTGAGGAAAGCAGCATTAATTCTAAAATATTTGCAAGGAAACCATAGCTTTCTGCTACTTAAACCATGTCGCAAATCAGCCACCATGGCAAGGACGCAAACCAGAGACGCTAACGCAATGTACACCCCAATCCACTTCATAGGTGCACTGAAACGGTTTTCGAGTTCTGATCGTTCTATAGAACCTAGGTATCCCCGCAATGAATTTATAATATCGCTAGAAACATTGTACTTAGCGAGTATCCTAGATACAATATAACGATACTGGATTGCTGAGTTATCAGCCATAGACATTAACTCGAGGGAAAGAAACCGATGACCTGATTTGATGGAAGATCGATGAGGGAAATAGGATTGGGTTGTGTGAAGTGAAGTAGTGGCAAATGTTAAGTTTTTTTTTTTTTTTTTGCTTGAGAGGCACCTCTAACACTACAACCAGAGAGAAAAAAGAAGAAAACCACAAATTTTGATGAAAAGGAAAATGTAACTGCTTTAATGAAGGGCCTTTAATGGAGAAATATGGGTTCGTTCGTGGAGAAGATGAATCTGACAGAGAGAGAATACGGTGATAAAAGTGGCCGGCAAGAAAAGGAAACAATTGTCGTTTAGTAAATTTGGTTTTCCACATTAACGTTTAAGTTTCTTATGTTTTTTTTTAAAAGTATATTTAAGTTTCTTATCTAACCACTTCTAATCAAGGGAAAATTACGAAACGACCCATTGATTACACCCTTTTTTAAAACTGGCTACCTCATTCGACTTTGAAGCGATCTTTCAAGCGCGGGATGTGTCTTTGAAGTGACGTCACTGAAACCCAATAAAAAATGAACATGTACCGTAAAAGACGCATGAGAGATGTTCCCGACGCGTGGGAAAGACCTTCAAAGACGCATCCTTAAAACCCAATAAAAAAATGGACACGTGACGTGAAAGACGCATGGGAGGAGTCCCAGGGGCATAGGAAAGACCTTCAAAGATGCATCATGTGCTTGAAAAACGTATCCCAGACATCAGATGCTTCAGCTCTAGAAATATCTTTAAAGACGCATCATATGCTTGAAAGGTCGCTCAAAAGACGTATGAGGTGGCTAGTTTTGAAAGAGAATATGGTAAATGTCTAGTTTTGTAATTTTCCCTTAAATGAAACTAAAGTTATAGAACAAACTTTTATAAGTTTGATTTGAATTTTAAACTATTATTAGGTTAACAACTTTTATTATTATATTAGAGTATTAGACATTAAATGTTGGGTTAATCGGGTTCGTTTACGGGTCGTGGGTCGACACGTTATCGGTCACGTTTCAAATGGTCAACATGGATATTTATGTTTCATGGTTTATTCTAATAGTTTATTAGGTAGAATGTGGAATATGCTTTTGACCATGTCTTCAAGAAGTTTACGTGAGGATATGCATGGTGCACATGGTGGAAGAGTGGGTATCATTGTACCTATTTTCTAGGAAGACTTGGTTTATTTCGGTTTGTTTGTTAGTGTAGTATATATATATATATATCTCTCAATTATTTAATGAAAGATACACCCTTCTTATTTTATCGAAACAATTGCCAAGTCTTTTCTTCACCATATTATCTTTCTTGCAATTCACTTTTATATACATATTGTGAGTGTTTTGAGTTTGGACCTGAACCAACATTTGGTATCAGAGCCTGGTGCTCGTGAAGAAGACGGTGTAGCCGTTTTGAGAGTCGGTCTCATGAAAACGGTTTAGCCCGTCGCTGCGGGGCAAACACAGCAGGAGAGCAGGAGAAAGAAGGGCTATTCGGGACTGATTAACAGCGGAAGACGAAGACATTATGGTGTTCGGGTCAACCGTTGTTGCGGTTAAGAACCGGTTGAGATGACGGGGGTGACCGTGATGAACATCGGTGTTCGTAGCTGTTAGCGGTGATGAAAGAAAGATGATTCAGGGCTGTTCGGTTATTAGTTGCGGATTTGAGCAACTGGCATATATCCGGTGACAACAGCAGAATTTGAAGTCCTTTGATCGGCTTGGTTCGTGATAAGAGGAGACCGGCATAGTGCGTGAAAAGCGGGCAAAATGGATCCGTCAAAGCAGGTGGCTTTGGATTCGTCTCGTTTGGCAAGGAGAGAAAACGGAAGAAGAAGGTGGCTTGTTTTTTTTGTCGGTGGAGTGGCCTCTTGAACAAGGGTAATTGGAAAAAGGTGCGGGTTGTTGAGACAAGAAGCGAGTGGAGAAACTAGACCGTTGTAAACATTATGGCGTTGGAGTTCAATCGGGTGGCTTTGGATGTGACCGGGGAGAGGTCGTCGATCCGTGATTAGTCAAGATGTTAATGAACGTGTGTCCAACGGGATGCCATGTGAGATGTTACAAGTGTGGTGAATTTATTCGGGTTGAACCGAGAAGGCTTTGGGCATGACCGCGGTTGAAGTTCGGGTGTCCGTGAAAAGTCAGAGATGGTTTGGAAAAAAAAAACGGGGATTCGAGTGGCGTAAACAACCGATTAAGGGGGTGAATGTTGGGTTAATCTGGTTCGTTTACGGGTCGTGGGTCGACACGTTATCGGTCACGTTTCAAATGGTCAACATGGATATTTATGTTTCATGGTTTATTTTAATAGTTTTATTAGGTAGAATGTGGAATATGCTTTTGACCATGTCTTCAGGAAGTTTACGTGAGGATATGCATGGTGCACATGGTGGAAGAGTGGGTATCATTGTACCTATTTTCTAGGAAGACTTGGTTTATTTCGGTTTGTTTGTTAGTGTAGTAGGCTATATATATATATATATATCTCAATTATTTAATGAAAGATACACCCTTCTTATTTTATCGAAACAGTTGCCAAGTCTTTTCTTCACCATATTATCTTTCTTGCAATTCACTTTCATATACATGTTGTGAGTGTTTTGAGTTTGGGACCTGAACCAACATTAAATACAACCAACTAATAATTTGTTTAGTTGTTGGATTACTCAATTAATATATATTTGTGTTTTTTTTTTCTATACACAGTTGAATTTAATAAAATATGTAAAATTCAATGTATCATTAACTAAATTAATAAGAGGCTGTTCTTGTAAAGAAGCGTACGTGAGTATTTGAGGCATTGATCTTGGAAGATCAATGGTTTAAAGTAATTCAGTGGCGTTTTCGTAAATATGAGACTCAAATAATTGAAGAAACAAATAGCAAAAGGGTATTCCGGTTCTTTACCACTTGAACTCCTCCCCATTGATTTTCAAACGCTTATAACTTTTTCATACATTAATATTTTTTTAAAAAAATTACACCATTTCATCCTCTTTAATTCTAGCAGTCTATTGCAATAGCTTTCTTAAAATTTTTTACATGATTCTGATTACCCATTACGTGATTTTGAAAACACAACATGACTACGTGATTTCTGAAAACTAATTATGTGATTACGTGATTTCATTATAGTATGTGAAACCCTACTAAGTGATTACATAATTACGTAACAATAACTGGCTATGTATTATTACGTGACTACGTGATTTTGAATACTTATTTCGTGATTACGTGATTTCATTATAGTATTTTATGTGATACCATAATGAGTGCTTACGTAATACATATAAACAAAAACATGTAATTCATAATATTGCATATGGAATACCAAATATTTCAGGTCCAATCACGTATTAAGGATAAATCTATATATATAATAAATGAATAAGGTTTGGGACACATGTCCTCTCTAGGTGCAACCATTTTGATTTTTTGGCGGGAAAATGGTGGACAATTGTTATTTTTTTATGGATCCCGCATGGTATATCCATACCCGTTTTTTGGACCCGGGTATAAAAACTATCTAATTAGCTTAAATCTCTCAAACACATCATTCTTCTCATTCACGCTTTCATTCAAGATTACAAAACCCTAATTTTGTTCATTGCCGACAAGCAAATCTACCACCATCTCTTTCGATTTGATTAGCATCTGGTAAGTCAATGAATCTATTCTTATTTTCCTATGATTTCTTATATCTTTTATGGATGATTTCGTTCAATTTCTTATGATTCTTCTATCTTCATCTTCTTCATATCATGATTTATTTTTCTTCATAACATGTTCTATATAATCAGGTTTTGATTTAGATTCAAGGTTTCTTCATAACATGATTTCTTTTTCTTCATATCATGTTCTATATTCTTATGGGAAATAACAGATCTGTAGGGAAGCGGTTGACCTCTTTGATTGCAATGGCATTGAATTTAGAGGATGACTTTTTGAGAAAGTGGGGGCTTTAGATAAACCATACGCTTTTCTGCGACTATACATTATCGAAAACGACCATGACACTGAGCTCCAGATCGCAAGGTTTGTCCTCTGTTTACTCTATGCATTACTTACCTAGTAGACAGACACCCACGACTTGCATGAAACCACATACTAGATACCATGATGTGATTACCTGTGCTGCATGTTTTAGTGATGCCTATTAGTGAGACACTACCCTTCGACTTTTGTGATTCCTAGTTTTGTAACATCCTTTGTGTTGTTATTTGAGTGTGGGTAACCTTTTAGCACGAGTTAAGAGGCACTGAGATAAGCATGCAAATCGCCTTATTATTATGGGTGCACACATAATAATGATGTGAGGAGCATGTGAATCCCAGTGAGGCTTAATAAGGGTGAAGAGGGTTCTGTTCCACTATCTAAATAATGTTAGAGCTTCTCTAATCCCTAGAAGTCGTAGCGATGGTCGACTTCTACTTGATTGCGATTCTCATCCTTTCCATTCTTTTCTTTTTAGAATCATGAACATACGTGGTGGACGTAACGGTGGACGTGGAAGCGGCCGCGGCGGTGGACGTGGCAACATTGTCATGACTCAAGCTGAGTTGACTGACCTGATTAACACACGCGTGGCTGAGGCTTTGGCATCTCAGCAAGCTGGTATGATAGATACCAGACAAAGCATAGTCTTCGGTCATTTCACTATATTCTTATTTGTGCGTACTTTCCTTTTTGTTTTAGGTCAACCTGTGAATCAAAACCAGAATAATCCACCCGTGTATACGTTCAAAACGTTCATTGATTGCTAGCCTCAAACTTTCAGCGGAGCCGAGGGTCCGGTGGGACTGCTCCATTGGTTCGAGAAAGCCGAATCCGTTTTTGCTGTGTGCAACTGTCCAGCTGGGGACAGGGTGAAGTTTGCTTCTGGCACCTTGGAGGATGGTGCTTTGACTTAGTGGAATGCTCAGGTGCAGATGCTGGGCATTTAAATGGCAAACGCGACTACTTGGGATGATTTCAAAGAGCTGATTTGGGAAGAGTACTGCCCGCGGGATGAAATTTAAAAGTTGGAAAACGAGTACTATAATATGAAGATGGATGGATCCGAGATCGAGGCTTATACGAAACGGTCTCACGAGCTGGCAAACATGTGTTCTAACCTATCTCGACCACCACCCCGCATGATCGAACTCTACATTAAGGGATTGGCACCACAAGTTAAAGGATTAGTCACTGCAGCAAATCTCGACAACCTACCACGGATCATCAGACTGGCTCATAAGATCACTGATCAGGAGGTGGAGCGTGGCTCACTGCCACCACGTGTAGCTGCTACTACTACTGCCCCCACCATTGACAACAAGCGTAAGTGGAATGACGCAGACAAGCGACTAACTCGAATCAGTCGCAAAAGAAGCCTGACAACAACACCCGCAGCTTCAGCCAGTCATCCTCTGTCAACCAGAATCAGAACAACAGTCAAGCTTCAGGCTCTTATGTGGAGAAACAACTGAAGTACAACAAGTGCGGTTTTCACCACTACGGCTCGTGTAACCGAGCATGTCAAAGGTGTGATAAGGTGGGTCACATGGTGAAAGACTGTAGAGCTCCACATCCCAAGCAACAACAGTAAAAGCCCCAACAACAGCAACAAAGGCAACAACCCCAGCAGAATCGGGGTAATCAAAGGGGATGTTATCAGTGTGGCAGTGAAGGGCACTTCAAGAAGGATTGCCCACAATTGAATCAGAATGCCAACAATAACAACGGGGGTAATCGCTAGAGCAACAAAAACAACGCGGGAAACAATAACAATGGGAATAACGGTGGAAATGGTGCTCGCGGGAGAGCGTTTACGATTGGAGCAGGTGATGCAAGGAACGATGGCAATGTCGTGACTGGTACGTTCTCTATCAACGGTATTTTCGCTACTGTATTATTCGACTCTGGTGCCGACTGGAGTTATGTGTCTTTGGGGTTCAATCGTCAGTTAGGGTTAACTCCAACACCTCTCGAAACCAAACACATGGTGGAACTGGCTGATGGTAAGTCGGTAGAAGCCTCACATGTAATTTTAGGATGTAAACTCGATCTTCTGGGTCAAGTGTTCGACATTGACCTTCTTCCCATCACTCTTGGTAGCTTTGATATAGTTGTTGGCATGGATTGGTTGTCAAAACACCGAGCCGATATAATTTGCAAGGAGAAAATCATGCGTATACCTCTCCCTAGTGGGGAATCGTTGTCTGTCCAGGGACATCGAAGTGGAGCAACCGTCAGCATCTCTTGGGATCGGAGGCTCTCATGATTGTGTTTGTTTGTAATAAATGAACAATTAATAAGCATAATTCAATGAGTTATGCAGCAGAAATGAACATAAACTTTGTAAACACAATCAAAGAGGAAAATAGTTTTTTGATAAACACATGCTTTTCATCAGTCGAAAGGTTACAAAGCAAATCAAAAGATTACAAAGCAAGCTTACAAACAAAACTCCCCTCAGCCTGATGCTCCAAGGTTGATTGCACACAAGATGAAAGGATTGGACTAGAGGAGAAGAACTCACTCAGTCAATCAAATGTAACAGTACAGAGTACTGCTCCATTTATAGGCAAACCAAACCTCTGAGGCATCTCAGCTGACGTCACCATGAAAGCGACGTCTAACAGCCTAACAACCTGTAATCACTGTTCCTATACAAACACTGCTAATCTTAACCACTGATTCTACATAAGACAAGTAATACACTAAACTACTGCTATCTTCTTCTAACAGTGCTTTCCTCAAAGTTGATCAGTCCTTGAGTAGGCAGTGCCTTGTCATCAGTAGATTGCACCAGCAATGTTTACTTCTTCATGGCTATATCAGCAGTTTAAAGGGTATCAGCAGTTGTATACGGACAGTGGATAGAGAACCATCAGTTGTTATAATCACTTTCAATGGGAAAGTCTAATGTAAACAGCTGCTCATTGTGAATCCACTGTTTTGATCCGGTTTTGGCTTTAATTATCTGTTCCTCTGGTAGGGTTCAATCCCAACAATCTCCACCTGGAGCAGATAATGCCAAAACCCTTTATTATTCTGGATCATTATTTTCTCATCAGAAGTTCCTTAGCTTGTCTTTTAATTTCTGCTTCAAAGTCCTTGGAACTTGAGTCATCCTCATTCCTGCACAGTGTAAGTTCAAGGAGATCTTGTAGATCTTCAACACCAAGGCTTAGTGCTTGTTTCCTTGATATGTACTTCACTTCTCCATTGGATCTGAATGGGGTCAATACATGGGTCTTTTGATCAGACATCCACTTTAGTATTTTTGAACCCAATGGGTTTCTTGGGAGAGGTTTATTTACTGATGAGTTGGGAGATTTTGGCCTTGTAAATATTTGTGAAGCAGTATCCTGAGCTTTTGCTAGCTCAGAATTTTCAGACATTTGTTGGAAAGCCATTTTTATGACATCATTTGCTGCAGCTATATCTTCTGCAACTTCTTTGTCAATTTGCTCTTGTCTCTTTTGTTGATCTAGCTCAATGTCTGATATTTCTGCTGATGTGTTTGGTGATGATGGTTTGTTTAAAACCTTTTTGGCAAGGTCTTGAAGCTTTGCTGATCTGTCTTTATCTAAAGCCATTTTCTTGATGGCTTCTTCAAAGTATTCAGCTTCCTTTTCCTTTTCTTCTGCAACAGTCAGATGTTTCCTCTTTTCTTGGTTTGTCACAATGATAGAGGTATCTGCTGATGAGATCAGTGGTTCAGAATCAATGACTTGTTTTAGCTCTTTGTGGTCAGGCTTCTTTGGTGAGTTAGGATCTGTCATTTTTCTTCTTTTCAGCCTTTCATAAGCCTCATCTGTATACTGCTTTGTCCATTTTGCTATGGCTGTAGCAGTATCCACCTTTGCATCCACCAACTCCTGGTTCTTTCTTTTGTACTCAGATGTAAGATCAGCAATGAGCTTTTTGTATTTGCTCCAGTTTGGAGCTGTCTTCTTCTTGCTTAGATCATTTTTGATTCGTTCAATTCTGTTTGCCTAATGCTTTAATGCAACTATTGGCCATTCTTCAAATTGTTTTACTTCAGTTGGATAGAATTTTTCTTTCATGATGTATGCAAGATATTCTTTTCTCATTTCTTTTCGTAGATCTGCTTTGGGTGGTAGATTTGACATTTCTTTGCTCAGATCTCTTGCATAGTCTTCCATCTGCTTGACTTTAGTGAGCGAAAATTCCATTTTTTCAGAAATGGCTTCGTCACTTTGATCTTTACATTCAATTTTGGCTTTTATCTTAGCCTGCCTTGCTTTGAGCTTGAGATATTCATCCATATTTTCTGGGATTATGAAGCCTATGAGAGAAGGAAATCTTCTTTTTGAAGGATCATCCTCAGTGTAGAATTGTCTCATCTCATTTTTTTACAGCTTCAGGTTCCAGTGGATATTTTGCAGCAATAGGATCATATTTGTCTTCATCTGCCTGAGTTGTTATTCTTTTTCTGGTGTAAGTTTTCTCTAGTGACATAATGCTTTTGGGTGATTTGTTGATTGGAGTGAAGATAGCTTGAAGTGAAGTGAAGGTAGTGGTGGATGGTGGCTGACTAACAGTTGTTGGAACAACTGGTGTTTCGACCTCTGTTGTCATTACAACTACTGATGTGTCAGTAGATGTCTTCTACTTTTGAGCAGGGGTTGAAGGTGGTGAAGTTGTTTTTGGTGGTGGTGATGGAGAATCATCATCAGGAATGAAAATCCTTCTCCTTTTTATTGTAGAAGAGGCTGACGATGTCTTGGGTGGATCAGTGGTGGTGGTTTGAGTGGTGGAAAGTATCTGACTAACAGGTGTTGAAACAACTGGTGCTTCAACCACTGTTGTCATTATAACAGATGTTGTAACATCTGTTGTCTTCTGCTTTATGGCAGGATGTAATGGTGGTGATGTGATTATAGATGATGATGGTGGTAGGGCAGTGGTTGTGGTGGTGTGTGGTGAAGTAGTATGTGTTGTTATGGCAGCTTTAGTTTGGCTATCTTTTTCCGGTTCAATATAAACACCATCCTCAATTCCCTTCTTATTCCAATTGATTTTCTCCCCCTTTTTGGCATTATCTGGAAGGGGGTTATCCATGAAGAGGATAGTGGGATGAACTTTTCCGGTGGTGCTTTGTATATGAGCATTGATAGCTTTGATGTCTGCTTGAGTATCTTTAAATCTTGACTCCACCATGTTTGTCAGTATTTGTACATGTATTGCATGCTGCTGATCAGCCACTTGTTTTTGTTTTTCAAGCAGTGGTTGAAATATATTCCATAGCTCATTTGCAGCAGGTGCAGGTTGTGAAGGTGCTTGAGCTGGAACAGCAGTGGATTGTGCTTTTTGAGCTTTTAACAACTGTTGCACCATATCCTTTATTTCAGCAACTGATGTTTCAAGGTTTTCAACTCTGTCCGTAAATTTCTGATATTTTAAATCATCACCCAAGTTAATGGGATCATCTGATTCCCCACTAGCAGTGGTTGTACCAATGTGTGACTTAGGAACTGAGTCCCAAAAATCACCCATTGATGCCCCTTGTTCTTGGTTCTGGGGTCTTCTCTCTTCAACACTTGATAACCTTTTGAGGGTACCAGTGGTTCAAACAAACTCACTGGTGGTTACCAGAGGTGCTATAGAAGAAATTGCCTTCAAGGGAGTCTTACTAATGAAACAACTGTCCAAATGTAGATCTGTTGATCCATTACTTGTAGTTGCTGCTCCACTTGAACTACCACCAAGAGTTACTTGTAACTCAAGGGGTGTAGCCTCCCCAGTTGTTGCTGGGATAGCAGGAGTAGTAGCATCAGACCCAGTCACTTGTGGGAGTGTACTCTCAGTGATAGGTGATAGAGAGGAACTGGTTTGTGTCTGAGCTATAGCAACTGCATGCAACAAGGGTATTATGGATTGTGGTAATGTGATTGGTGAGGGTATGGGTGTTGAAAGAGACATGTCCTTGGGATCAGGACTGAGGAAGATGGAACCAATCGGATCCAGAGCTTCATAATGTGGGGTCCCTGTGCTTACAACCTGATCCTTTTTGTGAGAATGCAGGAGGAGTTTGAGGCAATGGTGGAGATCTTTCTTCCATTTGCTGTGAGGAAGTAGCAGCAGTGGTTTGTGGTGACATTTGTGTTGTCACTGGCATTAGCTCTTGGATCTCATCTTCCAGAGTTGCCTTTTTAGAGGGTGGGTTTGGTGGGTTTTTTGGATGATTTCTTTTTGGTCTTTTTGGTGATGGCAGGTGTGGGTTTCAAAGCAGTGGTTGTGCTGCTATGATCACCTGGAGTAGTGGGCTCAGCAGCTGATACCTGAGGAGCAGTGGTAACTGCTAAATTCTGCTCAGGCACCTCTGCTTTTGTTTTTAAAGGTGTTAACATTCTAGTGAATGTTTCAGGTGTTAAACCTTTTATTTGAAAATAAACACCTTGTTCAAGCAAATTTTCATTTTCTTTTCCAAATTTTTGTTTAAAATAATAGCTTAGAAACCTTGGAAAAAGTAGAAATGCTTTGCTATCAACATTTTTCACCAAATCATCAAAGATCTCCTGGGAATAGTTATAATTTTCATTATTTAAAATAGCATAACCCAGACATTGGATCTTCAATGGTATTTCGTTAAAAGCAGTTGTTTTATTTGAAACACACATCAAAAGTGTGTGAAATAAAAATCTAGGTGCAGAAGGAAAGAAACCTTTTTGTAAGGTATCTCTTTTTGTTTGTTCTGCATACCCTCTTTTCAGAAAATCAGCTTTCAATTCGTTTTTGGGAAAAGATGTTTTCCTTTCTGATCATCGAGTTTAAAGACTTCCGAGATGGATTGAGGAGTAATTTGAATTGCTTTACCCTGTATGGAGGAGTTAATGGCTATAACTTTACCGTCTTATTTTTCAAGTGTAGCATTTTTCCAAAACTCTCTCTGGGTTTGTTGATAAATTGGAGCATCTGCTGTAAGCAAAGTTTTGTACTTTGACGCAAACATAATGTCGATGATGGAATCGAAGGTGTGATTGTTGGTGGGTTTTGTGAGTAGACCCAGATAGTTGTGAGGGGATTTGTAGGGGATTTCAATAGGTTCAGCGGCCATTTGTGTGGCTTCTTTGGGAGATGAAGATGAGGATGATTTCGATTTTGATTTTAATTTTGACTTCGTCATTTTGATGAGGACGAACGAAGAATGATTTGAGATGGAAAATGGGAAACTGCTTTGAGAAGAGAATTTTGGAATTCAATTCGACAGTGTAAAACCCTGTTTGGGGTTTTGATCAGGGTTTTATTTAGGGAAAAGAATGAACGCTGATGTGGCAGCGGTTACAAAGATCTGAAGGCTAAAAACTGACCACGTGTCAACCTCTGATGAAGAGATGTTTTATGGAGGACAGTTGTTTTGAGAGCCACTGATGAAGCAGATATCAGTGATTACAACGGTAATAATGTGATAACAGTGGATGATTTTTCACTATCAGTAGATAGTACATCAGTGGATACAACACTGATTCTTCAACAACAGTGCTTATCAAGAGAATGATAGAACAGGGGTTGACTTTCAGCAGTGGACAGTATTTAGGAAACAGACGTTTGAGCAAAGCAGTGGTTAGGGGTAATGTAAAGATTTGAAAGACTAGTATATCAGCAACTGTTGGTGCATCAGTGGATAAGCTTTTGACAAGTATTTTGAGCATCTGCTGTTCTGATGAAAGGAATGATTTTATCTTGTGAAATCACAATATCATCTCTAACATCTGTTGATGTTGATTCTGAAATGTCTGCAAGGATGCTATCTTCAACAAAATACATTTTAGATGCAAATTGTCAAGTTCAACATGTCAGCAGCTTTTATGAGAATTTTCATTCAAGGTTTTGCCACATGTCAATTACACATTTTGAAGCTTTTATAGATTCCTGACAGTGGTTTAGTATCCCAGATGATTAAAACCCTTTTTACTAAGGTTACTTATTTTGTGTCATAATATTTTAATTAGAACATGAGTGCCCAAGTATTTTAGGGTCTGTTGGCAATCAAACTTTGAACTGTGTTAAAACAAATTTTAGTTAGACATGACCTTCACACATGTACTATTTCCTTTTGATCTGTTTTGAGGATAATATCACCAACAAAAATAAAGGTTCTATATCCAGACAGGAGATTCAAACTTTTACCATCAAAAACCAGTAAAAGTACAAAATATATTATTCTTAAAAAAATAAAGAATAATATATCCTGCTTTATTTGAGAAAATCCTTTTCCAGAAAAATAATTAAAGGATTTTCTGAAAACAGCACCAAAAGGATCTGATATATTTTCAATAAAACTTATAATCTTATCATTCTCAAGTTTATGAAAATGGTCAGTGGTTTGACAACAGTGGTATGAAATTGTAAACACATTTTGACCACTGTTTGGTACCATTTTCTTGTCAGTTGATTGCAAAAATGAGGACACATGTACACATAAGTTTTTTGAAAACCCTGTTATAGATTTTGTTACCATGTGATGATACTGATAGCTTGTCTAGTCCTCTTGTAAGTTTACTTACTGGGGATACCATTGTTACCTGAACTTACCTGAACCAATGAATACACACAGTTGCTTGTGCTTGATGACCATTGTTACCCCTAATTTTGACTCTTAAGTGTTTTACATTTATTCTCTTTTCTTTTGACATCAAAAGTTTTTGAGATAAACACACTTATTGAGTACTTGTGAATTTTCTTCCCCCCCCCCCCCTTTTTTTAAAGAAGTCCTTATTCCAGAATCATTTTGAAGCAATGTTTAGAGAGATTTGGTCATTTCTGCACATACTCATGCCAAATTTCATTACCCATTATCTGGACATTTTTGACTTGCTAATTTTCTTAATGTATTCTTAACAAAATTGATTTTGGTCCTTTTGAAGGATTCTCAACCTGTTTTTCAATAAATAAGATCTAAATGACTAAGGTTTTAATTTCCATCTTTTTGAGTAAACAAAAACACTAATGTTTTTATGAACATAGGTTTTTGTTGACCTGAGGTTCATACCTTAGCAGCGAACATGATGGAAACAGCAAAAACTTCATAACCACAATTGAAATCAATTTTCGTAAAAATTTTTACCATAGTTATCAGATATATTTTCAGTTCTGAAAACTGTAGGTGGTTTATGTATGAAATCACTCGTTATGTGAAGTTTGTGTGTCCTATGACATCTTGGTTGTTTTACAGAGCCTTTGAGTAGTCACTTTGAACGTTATTTCTCGTTACTCTATTTTTCAACAAAATACAATCAACCTTAGTATCAATGAATTTTGATACTAACAACCTGTAACCACTGTTCCTCTACAAACACTGCTAATCTTAACCACTGATTCTACATAAGACAAATAATACACTAAACTACTGCTATCTTCTTCTAACAGTGCTTTCCTCAAAGTTGATCAGTCCTTGAGTGGGCAGTGCCTTGTCATCAGTAGATTGCACCAGCAATGTTTACTTCTTCAGGGCTATATCAGCAGTTTAAAGGGTATCAGCAGTTGTATATGGACAGTGGATAGATAACCATCAGTTGTTATAATCACTTTCAAGGGGAAAGTCTAATGTAAACAGCTGCTTATTGTGAATCCACTGTTTTGATCCGGTTTTGCCTTTAATTATCTGTTCCTCTGGTAGGGTTCAATCCCAACAGCATCATTTCATCCATGAAAGCCCAGAAGTGTTTATGAAAGGGCTACCCAACTATTTTAGCACTTGTTACTGGCACTTTGTTTGAAGAAAAGGAAATCGAAGATCTACCTGTTGTTCATGAATTTGCTGATGTATTTCCTGAAGAACTTCCTGGTTTACCTCCACACCGCCAAATGAAGTTTCAGATCGACCTTACACTAGGAGCAGCCCCGATTGCTCGTGCCCCTTATCATCTTGCACTAGGAGAGTTGCAAGAGCTGTCAAATCAACTCCAGGAACTGTTGGATAGAGGTTTTATCCGACCCAGTTTTTCGCCTTGGGGAGCCCCAGTTTTGTTTGTAAAGAAGAAAGATGGATCTTTTCGCATGTGTATCGACTATCGTGAACTCAACAAGGTGACGATCAAGAATCGTTATCTTCTACCACGTATCGATGACCTGTTTGACCAGTTGCAAGGGTCAAGTTTTTACTCTAAGATTGACTTAAGATCGGGCTATCATCAGATGAGAGTCCGAGAGGAGGATGTTCCAAAAACAGCTTTTCGAACGCGGTATGGCCATTATGAGTTTCTGGTTATGCCATTCGGGTTGACGAACGTACCTGCGGTATTTATGGACCTCATGAATCGTGTGTGCAAACCGTATCTGGATGACTTCGTCATTGTGTTTATCGATGACATTCTGATCTATTCTAAGAACACGGAGGACCACGAACGGCACTTGCGTCTTATCCTAGAGCTCCTGAGGAAGGAGCAGCTTTACGAGAAATTTTCTAAGTGCGACTTCTGGATTTGAGAAGTACACTTCCTTGGTCACATAGTAAACAAGCTGGGAATACACGTGGATCCCGCTAAAATCGACTCCATCAGAAATTGGGCAGCGCCAAAGAATCCTTCGGAGGTGCGACAATTTCTTGGTCTCGCTGGGTACTATCGTAGATTCATTGAGGGATTTTCAAAGATCGCTCAACCTCTCACCACTCTGACACAGAAAGGCATAGCGTATTCTTGGGGGACGAAACATGAAGACGCCTTCCAGCTTCTGAAGCAAAACCTCTGCAGTGCACTGATTCTGTCTTTACCTGAGGGTACCGAATATTTTATGGTGTACTGTGACTCCTCTATTCAGGGTCTCGGTTGCGTGCTGATGCAACACGAGAAAGTGATAGCTTACGCCTCTCGACCGTTGAAGGTCCATGAAAAGAATTACACGACTCACGACTTAGAGTTGGGGGTCGTGGTGTTTGCGTTGAAAATTTGGAGGCATTACTTGTACGGTACTAAATGCACTATTTATACCGAACACAGAAGCCTTCAGCATATCTTTGACCAAAAAGAGTAAACAGGCGACAGCGTCGCTGGGTGGAACTCTTAAACGACTACGACTGTGCAATCAAGTATCATCCAGGTAAGGCTAACGTTGTAGCTGATGCCCTTAGTCGAAAGGAAACGAAACCCAAACGTGTCCGCGCTCTGCAGCTCACCATCCATTCTAATTTGCCTGACTGGATCCGTTATGCTCAAACTGAAGCGTAAAAGGGGAAAACATTAAAGCTAAGTATTTGCGGGGTATGGAGAACGACTCGAAGAGAGATCTGACGGCATTTACTATTTCATGGAACGAATATGGTTTTCTTTGTTAGGAAATCTTAGAGATCTTATGATGGACGAAGCGCACAAGTCTCGATACTATGTTCATCCGGGTTCAGATAAGATGTATCAGGACCTCAGAGTCTTGTACTGGTGGCCGAAGATGAAAGCCCACATCGCAACGTATGTGAGTAAATGTTTAACTTGCGCAAAAGTCAAGGTGGAATATCAAAAACCATCTGGTCTGCTTCAGCAACCAGAGATACCTATGTGGAAATGGGAGCAAATTGCTATGGATTTCATCACTAGTTTGCCAAGAACTCAAAACGGAAATGATACCATCTGGATGATCGCTGACCGTCTCACGAAATCTGCGCACTTCCACGCAATCAAAGAAATTGACAAGTTCTCGTAGCTGGCTGGTATCTATTTAAAGGAAGTAGTTTCCAGGCACGGAGTTCCAACCTCCATTATCTCTGATCGTGATACGCGTTTCATATCCGATTTGTGGCAAGTGATGCACAAATCATTTGGCTCACGTCTTGACATGAGCACTGCCTATCACCCTCAAACGGATGGTCAGAGTAAGCGAACCATCCAGAACTTAGAAGGCATGCTGCGGGCATGTGTGATCGATTTTGGTAAGGGTTGGGAAAGACACTTACCCTTGGTGGAGTTTTCCTACAATAACAGTTACCATACGAGTATTCAGGCAGCCCCGTTCGAGGCTTTATACGGAGGAAAATGCCGATGTCCCCTCTGTTGGGCGGAAGTGGGTGACAGCCAAATCACAGGTCCAGAACTTGTGCTCGAAACCTCCGAGAAGATTATCCAGATGAGAAATCGTATGGCGGCAGCGCGTGATCGCCAGAAAAGCTACGCTGATAAGCGTAGGAAACCTTTGGAGTTTGCTATTGGTGATCGTGTCATGTTGAAGGTCTCACCCTGGAAGGGTGTGGTACGCTTTGGGAAACGCGGAAAGCTTAATTCATGTTATGTCGGGCCATTCAAAATTCTGGAACGAATTGGTAAAGTAGCCTACAAGCTCGAGTTACCTGCTGAGTTGGGTAACGTTCATGATGTATTCCATGTTTCATAATTAAAGAAGTGTTTGTCAGATGAAACACTGGTGGTACCACTCCAAGAACTGAAAATCGATGACAAGTTGCAGTTTGTCAAGGAACCTATCGAAATTATGGATCGGGAAGTCAAGGTCCGTAAGCATAGCCGAATTCCAACCGTGAGAGTCCGTTGGAACTCAAGACGTGGACCTGAGTTCACATGGGAACGCAAGGATCAGATAAAGCTCAAGTATCCTCACCTTTTCCCAACTGGCCAATCTAATCGTGATGCAACTAATGAATTTCGGGACGAAATTCCCTTTCAAGTTGGGGATGATGTGGCACCTGAGGAAAATCCACAATCATCCTGACCTAACACTGACGTGATGTCATGGTCACAATCAAATTTAATCCAAATACTACTAATAGATAGCGGTAAGTGGGTATCGAACACAGGGAGTTTGTGGAATATGTGTTATTTCGAGGTTTATCTAACTTAACTAAATTTAAACTAATAGCAATGAAAATAAAGTTCAAGAGTTGGTTTGACTGATTGATTTTTAAAACTAAGATTTCTTGTCTAATTGCTAAAAATGAAAGTTTTGGTTGTAAACAAATTAGAGACGAATGACCATCTTTAGTTTCCGGTTTGCTTCAATGTTTATGTTGTCATTCACTAGAAAGAACTACATAGACATAGTTCATGTGCAACTACTTGTTGTGATAAAAGGGAACTAAGTACTCAGATTCCTAGAACGTGAGGTTGTTACCCGATGACCAATTAACCCTTACCCAATCCTAATTCTACCCATGATATCTCGATTGCCAACGGCACCAAGAACGTATGGTTTCTGTGACAAATGTGCTCTGTAATCGATGTACAATGTAAAACAATGTTAATTATTAATAAAAAAAATGTGTTTTGGTGTTATTATGTGTGTATTTGTGTTTGATGATTTTACGATTCGATTCGATTCCAATTTCAAGTTTTAAATCGCTTTCTAGGAAGTTATACACAAACTGGTGCATAAACGTAGTCAGTTTAACGCGAAAAACACTCCAGGATAGTGAAATAGGCTTAACATACCTTAAATAACCTTCACATAACTTAGAAATAAGTTTTGGATGGTTTGGTGTGTCGAAAACAAGTTTGTTATATCGTAGGGACTATTTGCGTCAACTTGCAAAGGTCTACCGATTCGTATAGTAACGAACATTCCGGAACTTGATCATAAGTTAAACATACCCTAAATATCCTTTACATAGCTTATAAATAGGCTTTGATGGGTTCGGTATGCTAAAATAAACTTATTTGATCAATAGGGACTAAAAGCGTCAAAAAGTGCATAAGTTTGAATTTTCGCGCGTATCTTACGTTCTGAATATTCCCGGACACCCAAAAATTTATGTAATCATTAAAATATTTTATTTTAGTGATTGGCATGATAAAATTCCGACATCCGGGACTTTTCCGAGCATATTTCGAGTCCTCTATACTTTGACTACCTTGTAGAGCTTTGAAATTGGGTTAACGGGGGTTAAACGCGTCGATAAACAAGTTTGGAGCGTGCAGGGACTGTTTCTGCCAAAAATGAAAATTCTGATCTGAGGGCGTGGCGGGGTGCGACGTCCTAAGGCTGTATCCGTCGCGGGTAGCCACAGCCCTATCTGGGCAGATTCTTTGAATTTGGTCCATTTTTGCAATTTTGATGGTTTTCAACACCTGATTTGGATACCATCTGCTAGTTTTAGCTAGTTTTACAAGTCCCCATGGTTTCTAAAACCATTAACCCACATGTAAGGCCAAGATCATTCCCTCTTTAGCAAGAAATGATCCTAACGGTGAACCGAAAACTATATAAAGCCATGCTCTCCTCCCATTTCTACTCACCCTTGATCTGATTTCTCTAAGTTGAAGTTATAATACTTCATACCTGTGATTTTAAGATCAAGTTCTCTCTAGCTTGGACCCTTTGTAAGCTTCTTTCGTTCTTTTATCGCTTTTCGAGCGTGAAAGTCAAACAGTGGTTGACTTTCTGCTTTGACCATGAGTTGGTCAACACGAAGTTCGTTTGAACTTCGCAACATGAGCGTAATCACAATGGATATAGTCCTTAGTGACTATACCTACTAATTATCACATTGACTAGGCGTAGTGACGAGTCGTAGTTTCGGTCAAAATGCGCATTTATGCGTATTTTGCAACCAAACTACTCTTGGTAACAAAACACTTTGTTTTGATATCAAAACCTGTTTTCTAACTTAGTTAAGCATGTTTTAACATGCTTAGCTCGTCACTTTTAGTTTAGTGCTTGTTTAGAGTCGTAAGTCAAGCGGTCTAAACCACCGCTTAGATTTTCGAACTCGACCCGTTCGGTCGATCATTAGGATCCGACCAAGCATGTTTAGTGACCATAGTTGCATAGGGAATACCCTTCCGAGGTTATACCTTATGGTCACCTAGTTTAAGTAGTTGTATGATAGGTAGTTTATATGCCTTAGGAAAATGACCAAAATGCCCTTTTCATGCATAATTGGATTTTAAGCACATGTAACCTAAACTTTTGCACTTAACTTATTATGCAACATATTTAAACATGTTTAGGCATATAATACTTGTCATAGGACTAGTTAGACGTCTCGAACGCGCGTTTGCGCTAACGACGCGTTAAAGTAGCGTAAGCTACCTTAATGGGTCGTAACGGGTCGAAAGCACTTAGGTTAAGTTCCGATTTAGAATGTAGGCTTTGTTAAACCATATCACATGAGTTCCAATACTCATTTGGTTTACAAGACCTCATTCTATCCGATCTTCCGATTTAGGTGTCGATTTATTTACTAGTAATTCGATTATTAGCTGCTGCTTGAGTTTCCTTGGTTTGATTGAGCTTGTTGAGTTCTTTAGAGTGAGGATACTTTGCACTTCAATGTGAGTACCTAGTTCCCCTATTTTACTGTTTTCGATTGTTTTGGGGTGATTCATATGTATTAAAATGATTTTGATATTTTAAACGATGGATTCAAAAACGATTAAGATGGTTTATATTAAACTAATAACGATTTCGATAAAGTGAAGGAACTTGTTGGTTGTAGTTACATAACGAATGACATTCATTAACATTGCTCAAGCCGAGCAGTATTAGGTTATGGTACCATAGGATCTGACAAATCCCGTTATCAGACTACACCCATGGTTATGTGTGGGGGTTATGTAGGTAACGACCACATCTGATGATTGTTAACTTACCCTTTGGTGGTTTGTTAATGCGAGTTTCGAGATAGTCGACTCACGAAGGTTTGAATGTTATTAGCGAGACGACCATAAGTAGTTTCATAGTTAAAACGAAAACGATTTTGGGACAAGGTAAACGATTTGAAATGATTTAAACGAGATAAACGATTGGTTTTGGGTTGTGATTAGATAATGGGACGGGTGTAACATGATAAAAGAATGGTAGATACGCCGCTGGTACATCTTATATATAAGTGCTTTTATCATATTATATTCCGTGTCATTATTTAGTTCACTTGGGAAACGATTTTGAAACGATGTCACACAACGAGGTTTTCAAAATGATATAAACCATACGAGTTTTATTAACGAGTTTTTACGAGATGTTTTACGATTTGGTTTAGTAAAACAAATGTTTTTGGGTTAAGAATCATGGCTACGAGATTTTATAAACTATAACCAATTTGATTTGAGTTGGTTAATTATGTTGCAATACACTTTCCAAAACGAGGTTTGTACTTTCGACTCTTGTCGTCTAATAAAGTACTGCAACATATAAACGAGCCATGAATCTGATACTCTCCTAAAACCTATGTGCTCTCCAGCATTTCTTTGTTGACTTTGTTTTTACATATGTTTCAGGTGGTGTTGCAAGATGTTGATTGCTTGGATGCTTGAGTCACATAGGATCTGGACGAGGCCTTAGTGACTTAAAAACAATGATAGACGATGTGTAGCTTGTTTTAAGACAATGTACATTATTTAATATACCAATAAAATGAAACTTTTGTATCCATTGTTGTGAAATAATAATTCTGCCACGACACTCCCCGACGTTTCCGCCGCGGTTTCGTTGTTTTAACGCGGTCGGGGTGTGACAGAAGAGTTGGTATCAGAACCAATGGTTATAGGGAATTAGGTTATTAGTAATGCTTTGACCAAGACTATAACTTTCTAGGACCCCAATGCAAGTTTACTTGTGTTTAGATTTTAAAACAATACCGTCACCTATCCTTAGGTGATAACCACAACGAGAACACAATAACAAATCCGATTCGACAATTAATCATCTATCCTTGGATGATTGATTACTTGGTTTTGATCCCTCTTAGTTTTTAAAATCTCGTCAAAGTTTGGGTCTTATAATGTGAAAACGTGTAAACTGGAAGAGTGAATGCCTGTACCGTGAGTTTTCTGTCTAAGGCTAGAGTGTTCCTACAAATCCGCAGTATCGGACCAGTCACTCTTACCTGGGAACTCTTGGGGTGAGTGTTCACTTATAGGCGAGCATGTCTTCAGTGATACATTATATTGACCCATTTACTTTGATTAGTCACTGCGAGTCATTTGTTTGTTCGAGGTAACGAACAAATGATCGCCTTCCTTGTGTTTTGTCGATGTTTTCAATACCTCTTTTGTTTTTTTCCAATTGTCGACCTCACTCGGTTCTCATGTTTCCTTGTTCTTTTAGACAATGCCTCCTCGACGTGATGCTCAACCTTTTACTGCTGAAGAAGTCGCAGCCCTTGTCGCTCAGCAAATAGCTGTAGTACTTCCTGGCGTAGTAACCTAGATCCATGAGTTATACAACAACATTAATAACAATAATGCACAATGTAGTTTCAAAAATTTCAACTCTGCTAAGCCGCTAAAGTTTTCTGGGTCGCAAGGAGCAACTGCGCTCCTGCAATGGTTCGAAAGTTTGGAAAGCACATCCAGGCATGTGCAATGTCCGAAAGAGCGTAAGGTTGAGTTTGCATCTCGTGTGTTCGAGAAGCGTGCTCTTACATGGTGGAACGGAGTGATGCGTGATAGGGGTGCCGATGTAGCGATGGCACAAACTTGGGAAGAGCTTCGAGCTCTCATGATGAGAGAGTTCTGTCCCCGTCACGAAATTCGAGCTTTAGAACGAGAATTCGATGATTTGAAACAAGACGGGGGAGAACACTGTGCTTATACGGATCGATATGAGGAGCTCAGTTTATTGTGTCCTACGATGGTTACCCCGTTGGAGAAGGCAATTGAGAGGTATATCGATGGGTTACCCGATTCTGTGCAAGATATTGTGACTGGCAGTAATCCTACCACTGTCCATCAAGCGATTGAATTGGCTGCTTCCCTGACCGAGTCTCAGGTCAGAAAAGGGAAATTGACCCGTATAGGAGATAAGAAGAGGACAACTGATTCTGCACAAGACAAGGGTAAGGGTAAGGGTAAGGGTAAGAAGCAGGGTGAGTCTTCTAAAAAGTCAATGAAGCACAAGGCTTCCCAGAACTTTGCTGTCACCAACCAGAACCCCTCAGAACCCACCAGCCTTACCACCTGCGAAGAAGCAGTATGCTGGTACTGCACCTCACTGTGCTTGATGCAACGGTCACCATGTTGCCCAGCAGGCCTGTAAACAATTTACCACGTGTGGTAAACTTGGGCATCTGGCCAACATTTTTCGTTTTGGCCAAAATCAAGCTGCTCAGGTTCCAGCACAAGCTCAAGGGAATGCTGCGAGATTCCCACCTGGTTCGTGTTTCAATTGCGGAGAAATGGGTCATTTCCTCAACAACTGTCCGAGGTTGGTAAATGCAAATCCGAATGCAAATGCGAACGCAAATGTGAATCCGGCTCGTGGACGAGCATTCAATTTGAACGCAAACGAGGCGAGGGCGGACAACGAGGTTGTTAACGGTACATTTCTTGTTAACAATCAACTTGCATCTGTTCTTTTCGATTCTGGTGCCGATATGAGTTTTGTTTCGTTATCCTTTGAGCCTTTACTTGCGATACCTAGAACTAAACTAAGGAAACCCTTATCTGTCGAAGTTGCTACTGGTAAACCACTCGTACTCGATTCTGTTCTTCGTGGTTGTCAATTGAACCTCGATAACCATTTTTTTCCTATTGACCTCACGCCGATGCAACTTGGGAGTTTCGACATTATCGTGGGGATGGATTGGTTAACCAAACATCATGCCGAAGTTGTTTGTTTCGACAAGATCGTTAGTATTCCTCTTTCATCTGGTGATGTCCTAGAAGTTCGTTGCGAGAAACCATCTGTTGGTTTGAAACTCATGTCTTGTACGAAAGCCCGACGTTATTTATGAAAAGGATATGTTGCTTTTCTGGCACATGTCACCGAGGAGAAAGGCAAGAGCAAGAGTATTCAGTTCCGATTTTTCGGGATTATCCAGAGGTGTTTCCTGATGAACTGCCTGGTTTGCCTCCAGTTCGTCAAGTCGAGTTTCATATTGATCTTGTACCCAATGCTAACCCGATTGCGAAAGAACCATATCGTCTTGCCCCATCTGAGATGCAAGAGTTATCGAAACAGCTTCAAGAGTTGTCTGATAAAGGATTCATCCGTCCGAGTTATTCACCTTGGGGTGCTCCTGTCCTCTTGGTGAAAAAGAAAGATGGATCTTTTTGAATGTGTATCGATTATCGTGAGCTTAATAAGCTTACCATCAAGAATCGATATCCCCTACCTTGAATCGATGATCTCTTTGATTAGCTGCAAGGTGCTACCTGTTTTTCCAAGATCGATCTGCGTTCTGGGTATCATCAGCTTTGTGTACTCGAAGAAGATATTCCCAAAACTGCTTTCTGCGCGAGATATGGGCATTATGAGTTCACTGTCATGCCTTTTGGTTTGACAAATGCTCCAGCCATTTTCGTGGACTTAATGAATAGGGTCTGTAAACCTTATTTAGACAAATTCATCATTGTGTTCATCGACGATATTCTTGTTTATTTGAAGTCTCGAGCCGATCACAAGCAACACCTTCGTTTGACACTGGAACTCCTGAAGAAAGAACAACTTTTTGCTAAATTCTCCAAGTGTGAATTTTGGCCTAAAGAAGTTCAGTTTTTGGGTCATATAGTCAACGAGCAGGGTATTCATGTGGATCCATCCAAAATTTCCGCAATTAAGGATTGGAATACACCAACGACACCCACAGAAGTTCGTTCTTTTCTCGGACTTGCTGGGTATTATCGTCGATTTATTTCAAACTTCTCGAAGATTGCGGTTCCACTCACTGCTTTGACTTAGAAGAATAAGCCTTTTGAGTGGGGACCCAATCAAGAAGAAGCGTTCTAAACGCTGAAACAGAAGCTGTGTGATGCTCCTGTTCTATCTTTGCCCGAGGGAAACGATGATTTCGTTGTCTACTGCTATGCGTCCAACTTAGGCGATGGTTGCGTTCTTATGCAACGAGGTAAAGTCATTGCATATGCATCAAGATAGCTGAAAGTTCACGAGAAGAACTACACCACTCATGATCTTGAGTTAGGTCCTGTGGTTTTTGCTCTCAAAATTTGGAGACACTATCTTTATGGTACGAAGTGTGTGGTTTTCACAGACTACAAAAGTCTCCAGCACATTCTCAATCAGAAGGAGCTGAACATGAGGCAACGACGTTGGGTTGAGCTCTTGAATGACTACGATTGCGAGATTCGCTACCATCCTGGTAAGGCGAATGTCGTAGCCGATGCGCTTAGTCGAAAAGAGCGAGTCAAGCTTCATTCTGTTCGAACTCTATCTGATATTCAAACTTGTGTTCTTCAAGCTCGGCAATTTTGTGTTTCACAAAACTTGAGGGGTAAGGAATTACCACATCAACTTGAGCTTAAACTCGAATCGAAGGACGATGGGTTACTTTATTTCAAGGATCGTTTGTGGATTCCGAAACAAGACGATCTTCGCACATTAGTGATGGACGAATCTCATAAGTCTCGATATTCTATCCATCCTGGTGCTGATAAAATGTACAAGGATCTTTGTACTCAGTATTGGTGGCCTGGTATGAAGAAGGATATTGCCTTGTATGTATCAAAATGCCTAACTTGTCTCAAAGTCAAGGCTGGACAACAATGACCATCTAGTTTGCTTGTAAAACCAGAGATACCGGTTTGGAAGTGGGAGAACATTGCGATGGATCTCATCACGAAATTACCGCGTACATCTAAAGGTCATGATGCTGTATGGGTTGTTATCGATCGATTAACGAAGTCAGCTCATTTTATTCCGATTCGCGAGGATCTATCTGCTGATAAACTTGCAAAGATGTATGTTGATGAGATTGTATCTCGAGATGGTGTTCCTTTGGATATCAGTTCTGATCGTGATACTGATTTTCATCTCATTTCTGAAAGACCATGCAATCTGCTATGGGAACCCAACTAAATCTAAGCACTGCTTATCATCCCCAAACAGATGGACAATCTGAGAGGACGATTCAAACTTTGGAGGATATGCTTAGAGTATGCGTGATAGACTTTGGTGGTAATTGGGATTCTCATCTTCCATTGATCGAGTTCTCTTACAACAATAGTTATCATGCTAGTATCAATATGGCACCATTCGAAGCTCTCTATGGTCGAAAATGTCGTTCACCTGTCTGTTGGAATGAGATCGGTGAAGCTCAGCTTACTAGACCAGAGCTCATTCTGGAAACGACAGACAAAATCAAGAAAATTCGTGATAATCTTGTGACCGCTAGAAGCCGTCAAAAGTGTTATGCGGATATGCGACGCAAGCCCTTAGAATTTCAAGTCGGAGACCATGTCCTACTCAAGGTGTCACCTTGGAAGGGAGTGGTGAGATTTGGAAAGAAAGGAAAACTTGCACCACGATATGTTGGACCATTTAAGATTGTTGAAAGAGTTGGAAAGGTTGCCTATCGACTAGAGCTACCTCCAGAACTTGGAAATATTCATCCGACTTTTCACGTGTCCAATTTGCGAAAGTGTTTAGTTGATGCTGATCTTCACATTCCACTCGACAAAATTTGAAGTTGATGAAACGATGCACTTTGTCGAGAAACCTGTGGAGATAACGGCCCGTGCAGTCAAACAGTTGGAAAAAAACGGATTCGATTGGTCAAGGTTCGCTGGGAATCCAAACGTGGCCCAGAGTTTACTTGGGAATGTGAGGACCTAATGAAGGCGAAATATCCGCAATTGTTCTCACAAGTTTCCTCAAGTTAAAATTTCGGGATGAAATTTCCTAAAGTAGGGGAGACTGTGATAACTGTGCTCTGTAATTGATGTACAATGTAAAACTATGTTAATTATTAATAAAAAAATGTTTTTTGGTGTTAATATGTGTGTATTTGTGTTTGATGATTTTACGATTTGATTCGATTCCAATTTCAAGCTTTAAATCGCTTTCTGGGAAGTTATATGCAAACTGGTGCATAAACGCAGTCAGTTTAACGCGACAAACACTCCAGGATAGTGAAGTAGGCTTAACATACCTTAAATAACCTTCACATAACCTAGAAATAAGTTTTGGATGGTTTGGTGTGTCGAAAACAAGTTTGTTCGATCGCATGGACTATTTGCGTCAACTTGCAAAAGTCTACCGATTCATATAGTAACGAACATTCCGGAACTTGATCATAAGTTAAACATACCCTAAATATCCTTTACATAGCTTAGAAATAGGCTTTGAGGGGTTTGGTATGCTAAAATAAACTTATTTGATCAATAGGGACTAAAAGCGTCAAAAAAGTGCATAAGTTTGCATTTTCGCGCATATCTTACGTTCTGAATATATCCGGACACCCAAAAATTTATGTAATCATTAAAATATTTTATTTTAGTGATTGGCATGATAAAATTCCTTTCGTCGCTTAATTTGGATCGTTGTCGCGTCCGTTCGAGTTTCGTCGTAGTTAGACGAATAACGTGACCGTACGACCAAATGAACCGACATCCGGGACTTTTCCGAGCATATTTCGAGTCCTCTATACTTTGACTACCTTTTAGAGCTTTGAAATTGGGTTAATGGGGGTTCAACGCGTCGAAAAACAAGTTTGGAGCGTGCAGGGACTCTTTTTGCCAAAAATGAAAATTCTGATCTGAGGACGTGGAGGGGCGCGACAGCCTAAGGCTGTATCCGTCGCGAGTAGCCACAGCCCTATCTGGGCAGATTCTTTGAATTTGGTCCATTTTGCAATTTTGATGGTTTTCAACACCTGATTTGGATACCATCTGCTAGTTTTAGCTAGTTTTACAAGTCCCCATGGTTTTTAAAACCATTAACCCACATGTAAGGCCAAGATCATTCCCTCTTTAGCAAGAAACGATCCTAACGATGAATCGAAAACTATATAAAGCCATGCTCTCCTCCCATTTCTACTCACCCTATATCTGATTTCTCTAAGTTGAAGTTACAATACTTCATACCTGAGATTTTAAGATCAAGTTCTCCATAGCTTGGACCCTTTGTAAGCTTCTTTCGTTCTTTTATCGCTTTTCGAGTGTGAAAGTCAAACAGTGTTTGACTTTCTGCTTTGACCATGAGTTGGTCAACACGAAGTTCGTTTGAACTTCGCAACGTGAGCGTAATCACGATGGTTATAGTCCTTAGTGACTATACCTACTGATTACCACGTTGACTAGGCATAGTGACGAGTCGTAGTTTCAGTCAAAATGCGCATTTATGCGTATTTTGCAACCAAACTACTCTTGGTATCAAAACACTTTGTTTTGATATCAAAACCTGTTTTCTAACTTAGTTAAGCATGCTTTAACATGCTTAGCTCGTCACTTTTAGTTTAGTGCTTGTTTAGAGTCGTAAGTCAAGTGGTCTAAACCACCGCTTAGACTTTTGAACTCGACCCGTTCGGTCGATCATTAGGATCCGACCAAGCATGTTTAGTGACCATAGTTGCATAGGGAATAACCTTCCGAGGTTATACCTTATGGTCACCTAGTTTAAGTAGTTGTATGATAGGTAGTTTATATGCCTTAGGAAAATGACCAAAATGCTTTTTTCATGCATAATTGGATTTTAAGCATATGTAACCTAAACTTTTGTCACTTAACTTATTATGCAACATATTTAAACATGTTTAGGCATATAATACTTGTCATAGGACTAGTTAGACGTCTCGAACGCGCGTTTGCGCTAACGACGCGTTAAAGTAGCGTAAGCTACCTTAATGGGTCGTAACGGGTCGAAAGCACTTAGGTTAAGTTCCGATTTAGAATGTAGGATTTCTTAAACCATATCACATGAGTTCCAGTACTCATTTGGTTTACAAGACCTCATTCTATCCGATCTTCCGATTTAGGTGTCGATTTATTTACTAGTAATTCGATTATTAGGTGCTGCTTGAGCTTCCTTGGTTTGATTGAGCTTGTTGAGTTCTTTAGATTGAGGATACTTTGCACTTCAATGTGAGTACATAGTTCCCCTATTTTACTGTTTTCGATTGTTTTGGGGTGATTCATATGTATTAAAACGATTTCGATATTTTAAACGATGGATTCAAAAACGATTAAGATGGTTTATATTAAACTAATAACGATTTCGATAAAGTGAACGAACTTGTTGGTTATAGTTACATAACGAATGACATTCATTAAAATTGATCAAGCCGGCCAGTATTAGGTTATGGTACCATAGGATCTGACATATCCCGTTATCAGACTACACCCATGGTTATGTGTGGGGGTTATGTAGGTAACGACCGAATCTGATGATTGTTAACTTAACCTTTGGTGGTTTGTTAATGCGAGTTTCGAGATAGTCGAGTCACGAAGGTTTGAATGTTATTAGCGAGACGACCATAAGTAGTTTCACAGTTAAAATGAAAACTATTTTGGGACGAGGTAAACGATTTGAAACGATTTAAATGAGATAACCGATTGGTTTTGGGTTGTGATTAGATAATGGGACGGGTGTAACATGATAAAAGCATGGTAGATACGCCGCTGGTACATCTTATATATAAGTGCTTTTATCATATTATATTCCGTGTCATTATTTAGTTCACCTGGGAAACGATTTTGAAACGATGTCACACAACGAGGTTTTCGAAATGATATAAACCATACGAGTTTTATTAACGATTTTTTACGAGATGTTTTACGATTTGGTTTACTAAAACAAATGTTTTTGGGTTAAGAATCATGGCTACGAGATTTTATAAACTATAACCAATTTGATTTGAGTTGGTTAATTATGTTGCAATACACTTTCCAAAACGAGGTTTGTAATTTTGACTCTTGTAGTCTAATAAGGTACTGCAACATATAAACGAGCCATGAATCCGATACTCTCCTAAAACCTATGTGCTCGCCAGCATTTCTTTGCTGAGTTTGTTTTTACATATGTTTCAGGTGGTGTTGCATGATGTTGATTGCTAGGATGCTTGAGTCACATAGGATCTGGACGAGGCCTTAGTGACTTAAAAACAATGATAGACGATGTGTAGCTTGTTTTAAGACAATGTACATTATTTAATAAATCAATAAAATGAAACTTTTGTATCCATGGTTGTGAAACAATAATTCTGCCACGACACTCCCCGACGTTTCCGCCGCGGTTTCGTTGTTTTAACGCGGTCGGGGTGTGACAGTTTCAAAATAGAATAATCATAAGAATCAATAATTTACAAGAAAATAAGAACACACCATGATAAACAAAACATAAATTCAGTTTACCATTCTAGAAATATGAACTCAAGCACAATTGTCTCCACAAACCTTCAACTAAAGATGGCCATAAAGTACTTAGCCACTCATGGCTTGAATCAACATCATCACACAAGTCTTAATGTTCATAGAAATCACCAAACATAAAACTAATGATTAAAGATTGTTCTTCTAGCTCCAAGTACCCTCCAAGTCTCCAAAATTCGTTCACAAGTGAAGTGTAACCGAAAACATATGATAGGACACCATAAATCTCATGAAAAATGACAATTAAATGAAGGAGTTACACTTTGAGGACAATCGGCGCCCTAAGCTACGGCGCCTGCCGTAGCTTACGGCAGTCAGCAAGCAGCAACTGGTCAAGATAGCGCCATAAGCTACGGCGTTCACCGTAGCTTACGGCGAGCAGTATTTCTTTACGGCATGGAGAGTCTGCCTTACGGTAGTGAAGTTTTGGAGGAGTTGGGGCCGTAACCTACGGTCCTTACCGTAGGTTACGGCGCTGAGCGGATTGTTTCTTCTTGTTTCCTTTGTTTCTTCATCAACTCTTGACTTCTTCAAATCTTTGACTCCTCGAACATCCAACATCCATCTAGACTTCACAAAAGCTACTCCTTGTGCATATTAACACCTGCAAATTCACACAACTAGTGATTACCAAGTTCAAGCAATTAACCATAATAAGCATAGAATGTGCATAGTATTGAACCTTTTAAGGGTTGTCCACGGACCACCCGTCACATCCCCACACTTACCCGTTGCTTGTCCCAAGCAACCCATTCAAAACCATTTTCATCACATACGCGATCAATATAAACCAAGCATAAACATGTTGTCCTTTTACTAACCCTTTCTAAACACCCAAAACAACACACCCCTCGCTATATCTCTCCTCTCGGCAACAAGTAAGCACTAGCATTTGTAAGCTAGACACACAAAAGGCAAACGGGTGATTACACAACTATAGGCTTGTACCTAAATCGGTCCTTCTCCTAACAAGTGTCAAACATGAATGCAAATCAAAGGGACTTTAAGGTTGTAACATGGCTAGGCATACGGTAGGAAATGGAATATATATATGTAGTAGCGAAGGACTTACCCGGTCTTTTATTACACAATGAAACAAAGAAACACCAAACTTAAACTTCTATACACAAGACAACTCAACATAACTCTTTTTTTTTTCCTTTCTTTTTTTTTTTTTTTGCTTTTTTTTCATTTTTTTTAACATAGAATAGCAAACATTCAACATAACATCATAACATATCTACACACTACTAGAACAACTATTAACACTATAAGACCGGGTCAAGTCGGGTAAATTTTTGGGAAACTAGCTAAGGGGTAACAAATGATAGGCTTTTGGCACAAAATTGGGCAACTAAATGTCCGAACCCCCGCCCCTCTCACTACCAAGCTCATATATATAATTAATGAGGTCCAACCCCCCAAATCCCACACTCGCACACACTATGACGAGGCTACCTAAATGCCCTTATCCTTTTTACATTCATATTCAACTAAGGCCTCAAACCGTATCCAAGCACAAGTTCTAATGCACCCCCATCCATTGCCACTCTCATCAAAGATAAGCATTATTTATATACAAGTATGGCTTCAACTCTCACCAAGAACAAAGGGTATTAAGGGTTGCCGGTGTGTCACTTGGGGTTAGTCCAAGGTGTTCAATTTCTCACAATGTTTTGCTTGATTTAATTTTTTTTTCAAAAACCTCAAAATTTCTCCCCATCCCCACACTTGGGATACATTGACCCCAATGTATGGTTTTGAGGAGACTTGATCGCTAAACCCTTCAACATTAACAAAAGCTTTACATCTCAAACCCCAAACTTCTTTTTGGTATTTTTCATTTTATATTTTTTTATTTTATTTTTCTTCTTTAAAAACATAACACCACCAACTTTCACAACCCAACAATCACATCAACATCTAAACACCACCCGACCTCCCACCATAAACATAAATAAACGAGATGAAAATATACACAAATATACAAAGGAGCGAGGTACGACCTGGCTAGTAGTACTTTGGCTGTGGAGGCCCGAAAATGGATGTCATCATGTCGTTCCACTCTCCAAACCCAAATGCTCCGCTACTGCTACTGCTTCCTTGATCACCACCTTAACTTGCCTGCTGATAACTCATGGCGTGTGGATCCACCCATTAAGAATGATGCAATGGTGGGGTGGGATAAGACACACTACCATCATATGGTGGCAATGTGGTATAATCCACAACTGGCGGGTCCGCTTCGAGTGGTTGGCCCGCATGCCACTGGTCATGCAAGCGTCTTTGACGGCCGTCAAGGTAGCGATTATTCATCTCTTCTTGGTGGGCATACATATGAACACGATTCCATTGCTCATTTCTGTCGTAGCTCTGCTTAGGAGCTCTCTCCACACTAGCCCCCATAAAAGTTTTTTGATCGAAGAGCATTTGATTCGGCTCAGTCCATTCGCTAAAAGTGGGGGGTTGCCTTTGCTCAATAATCTGGCCCATATTCCCCGAATGAGCCCAATAGGGATCATAGGGCTGTTGTGCATAGTCAAATGCACTACCCACATATCCTGACTGTACCCCTGCTCCCTGAACTCCACCTGGGCCAGCGCCCCCCATCGGAGCATCAACCATGAACGTGTCTTCACGGTAGTCATCGTCACCACTAACCTCTTCATCAGTTGTTTCGGGCTCATCAGCCTCGCCCGGTCGTAGTGGCCTCGCATCCACCTTTCAAAACTCTCCACCATCTCCCATCCGTCTTCAATTTATGATACCTTTCTGATTCCTTGTACTCTCAACCTGGCCCCAAATTCTTGATGTCAAACGGCTTAAATCTCTTGTATGAACCTTTTTCCCCATCTTCAATTGCCCCATATTTTTTCAACAATGCCATGATCAATCGATAATGGGGTACAATTTTCCTTTCTCCACTGTTTCGACTAAGCCAAATTTTGTTCAACACTAAAAACCTGAAAGGAACCATGGGTGCACCGTGCATTAACATGTACAGAATCGGTACCTCTTGAAATCTCACCTCCATCTTATCACCCCGCCGCGGGATGACATAGTGTGTACACAAAACCAACAACAACTTCGCCTCCATTCACAAGTTCTTTCTAAACAATTTCCCGTGGGTAGTACCGGGAAGGAAGAGGTAATCTAACATGTTTTGCCATCGAGGGTGTTTGTCGGGCTCATGGTAAAGATCTTTAAGGCTCGGATAGATGTACTCATTCGAGGATTTACTATCAAACCTCGCAATACGGCGCAATGAGTCGTATGACATCTCAACCTTCACCCCATTACACCATCCAACGAGCTTCATCTTACTTGGAGCTTTAAACGGGGGACATTCGAGTGTAGTCATCCATTCTTGAATTCGATCATCATACATTTTCTTGACTTCATTATCGTAGCATTTTAAAGCCGCCTCCCAACCCAATGCTTTAAACTTAGCCGTTATCCCAAACAGCACAAAATCTTCCTCCCGGATCTCCTTTTCGCAAATGAAGGCTTCTTTCCTTTGTTGCAAATTATTCATTTGCTCGTGGAACAAATCCTCTCGCCATTCCTCGGGTTGGTCGAGTAGTGAACCGGATGTCCACTCCGGTTTTGGTCCCCTTGGAGGAGCATCCTCCTCCGAATCCGGGTCTCCTATCTGAGCCAACCTCCTTCTCTTTGACTGTTCTTCTTCCCCTTGAGGTTGTTTAGATGAACTTGCACCCGCTTTTTCCTTTGTTCTCACCATACCTACACACATTCATGAACCAAACACACAAATCAAGTAAGTTCTACTTCACAATCTTCCCCACACTTGCTTTATGTTATGGGTATAAATGCACAAAAACACCAAAGATTCATCCTTTCAAACAAAAATTTGGCATGTTGTCTCTATAATTTAGAATTTTTCCAAAAAAATTTCACTAACATCGAATACATTTATACCCTAACATTCCATGGTTCACAAAATCCTATCATCTATTATATACAAGCAAGTGTGTAAGCAAAAACAAAATAGAAAACTTACAAACCGCGATGTACTTCAAAGAATGAAAGAAAATCGCATACCTTGGCCTTGTAGAAGATGAGAATAACAAACTCTTCAAGTTCACACAAAAACCCACAAAAAACCCCAAAATTCCGGCCCCCTTATGCCCAAATCCGACCACTAAACAAAGGAATCTTCAAAATATAAGTGTAAATCTGGATTCCTTGTGAAATTTTACCCAAAATGGACTCAAAAATCACTGAAATCAGTTGAGATTCGAAGGAGATATGAAGCGTTGAGAGTTATGAGAAACTAGGGTTTATGTGAAGTAGATGAAGAAGAAGAAAGAAATTAGATGTGTGGATAGGGTTCGATTGAAGATTGTGTGGATAGGGATAGGTTATAGATTGTTTTATTTGATGTATTATTATTATTAATAAAAAGGTTTTCGGTTTTTTTTAATATACATACAAAAAAAAAACGCCGATATGCATGCCCTCAACTTGCCAGTTCGCGCCGTAGCCTACAGCGCTTGCCCGTAGGTTACGGCGAAACTTGAACAAAAAGACTGCCGTAAGGCAGTTTATTAACGCCGTAGGGTTCTTTGTTGGTTTGACTGCCACCGTAAGCTATGCCATGGGCCGTAGCTTACGGCGATTACTGGGCAAGCATGCACGACCATTTTTTTTCTACTTTACAAAATTTTATGGTTTTTTTCTCTTTTTTTTTAGCTCTTCTAATTTTTATATTTTTATTGTTTTTATAAATGTTTGAAGACATGAAATTTATATCCCTACCTCCCTTTAAAAACCCGTGTTGTCCTCAACACTATGTTCGGGAAATTCATACGGATTTCCCCACAGTTGTTTCGAACACAAGTTTTAAACGGAACTTTATTCAAAGCAAAAATAAACTAAACTAAATATTTACACAACCAAACCTGGGCCTCTTTTAAGTTTCCTCGTCATCCAGTGGGCGTAGAATGTAACCCACTTTGTCAAGCTCAAGATTGTTGATGTCGTTACCTTCTAAATACGGTTTGAGCCGATGCCCGTTTACCGTTTGTTGCTTATTGGTTTGTTCGTCTTGTATATCGACATCACCAAATCTTCCCACTCTTCGAATGACGTAAGGACCCATCCATTTGCTCTTGAGTTTGCCCGCAAACATTTTCAACCTCGAATTGTACAACCACACCTTTTGACCCACTTCGAAGTTCTTCTTCCTTAGCTTTGCATCATGAACTTTCTTTAGTTTGTCTTTATATGCGGATGCACATTCATAGGCTTCGTCTCTAATCTCCTCAATCTCATTTAATTGCAACTTCCTTACTCGACCCGCTTCATCATAATCCGCATTAACAGTTTTTATGGCCCAATGCGCTCGATGTGCTAACTCCATTGGTAGATGGCACCCCTTCCCATACACCATCCGATAAGGGGTGGTACCAATTGGATTTTGTAGGCCGTCCGATATGCTCACAACGCATCGTCAAGTTTACTTGACCAATCTTTTCTATCCGTTCTTACCGTCTTCATGAGAATCTCTTTAATTTGACGGCTGGACACTTCAACTTGTCCACTTGTTTGTGGATGGTATGGTGTAGCCACTCGGTGGTTCACATTATATCTTTTTAGCAATTTTCCCAAATTAAAATTCTTAAAGTGTGAACCACCATCACTTATTATTACCCTTGGCACACCGAATCGAGCGAAAATGTTGGATTGCACAAACTTACACACAACGGAATGATCGTTGGTCCTTGTAGCGATAGCTTCTATCCACTTCGTAACATAGTCAACCGCAACCAATATGTACAAGAACCCGTTTGAATTGGGAAACGGACCCATGGAATCTATTCCCCAAACATCAAACACCTCAACCACCAAAATTGGTTGTAAAGGCATTTCATCCCTCTTTGATATGCTTCCAACTTTTTGACAATTGATACAATTCCGGGCAAACTCGCAAGAATCTTTGAAAATTGTGGGCCAATAAAACCCACATGACAACACCCGATAACCCGTCTTGTTCCCACTAAAATGCCCTCCACATGCCGATGAATGGGCATGGGTCAAAATCTCTAGTACTTCAGTTTCGGGAACACACCTTCTTATCACTTTATCGGGTCCAATTTTGAACAAATCCGGTTCATCCCAAATATATTGTTTTACTTGACTTAAAAAATGTTGTCGTCTCTTCTTCATCCAATGATTTAGAATTGCACCCTTGGCCAAATAATTCACATAATGAGCATACCAAGGTGCCACAAAAGTAGAAACGGCTAACAATTGTTCATCGGGAAACCGTTCATTAATCTGGCTCGGGTCATCAACACCTTCCAATGGGATCCGGGACAAATGATCCGCAAGAACATTTTCACACCCCTTTTTGTCCCGAATCTCTAGATAGAACTCTTGCACCAAAAGCACCCAACGAATCAACCGAGGCTTTGCATCCTTCTTTTCCATCAAATATCGGACCGCGCTATGATCCGAATACATGATCACCTTGCTCCCCCAAATGTAGGATCTAAACTTGTCCAAGGCATACACCACCGCTAATAATTCTTTCTCAGTTGTGGTGTAATTCAGTTGCGCCTCGGACAAAGTTTTACTTGCATAGTAAATTACCACCGGCTTCTTATCAACTCTTTGACCCAAAACCGCTCCAATGGTCGTGTCGCTAGCATCACACATAATCTCAAACGGCTTCGACCAATCCGGTGGTTGCAAGATAGGAGCCTTCACCAACTGTTCCTTCAACACACGAAACGCTTGCAAACATTCGTCAGTAAAATCAAATGGAACATCTTTCAATAATAAATTGCATAAAGGTTTTGTAATTACACTAAAACCTTTAATGAATCTTCTATAGAACCCCGCGTGTCCCAAAAATGATCTCACCCTCTTAACATTTTTTGGTGGGGGTAGAGATGAAATTACCCGAATCTTTGCTTTGTCTACCTCCATTCCCCGGTCTGATACTACGTCTCCCAACAAAATACCCTCTTGAACCATAAAATGGCTCTTTTCCCAACTTAGCACCAAGTTTGTCTGAACACACCTTTTTAAAACTTTTTCTAATTCGTCAAGACAAGAATCAAAACTTGGTCTAAAGATGGAAAAATCATCCATAAACACTTCAAGACATTCCCCGACCATGTCCAAAAATATACTCATCATACATCTTTGAAATGTGGTCGGGGCGTTACATAGTCCAAATGGCATTCGCCGAAAAGCAAATGTACCATATAGAAATGTAAACGTGGTTTTGTGTTGGTCGTCCGGGTGAATAGCAATTTGGTTGTAACCCGAATACCCATCCAAAAAACAATAATATTTTTGACCCGGAAGTTTTTCAATTATTTGGTCAACGAAGGGTAATGGGAAATGGTCTTTGGGTAGCGGCGTTTAATTTTCTGTAATCAACGCAAACTCGCCACCCGGTGACCGGTCGGGTGGTAATTTGCTCGCCTTGTTCATCCTTAATTACCTGAATACCGGCCTTTTTAGGCACTACCTGAGTCAGACTTACCCACGCACTGTCAGAAATGGGATAGATGATCACCGCGTCTAACCACTTGATTATTTCTTTCTTGACCACTTCTCTCAAATTCGGGTTCAACCTTCTTTGTGTTTCCCGGGTTGGCTTTGCATCTTCACTTGTAATGATTTTATGCATTACAATGGATGGATTAATACCTTTCAAGTCGGCTATCGTCCATCCAATTGCCGCCTTGTTAGCCCTCAAAACCCGCAACAATTCTTCTTCTTGAGCTACCGCCAAATTAGAAGCAATGATCACCGGTAAGGTGTCATTCTCCCCCAAGAATGCATACTTTAGATGTTTTGGTAGCTCTTTCAATTCCACATTTCAAATAACACATATTCCACAAACACCCTGTGTTCGATACCCACTTGCCACTATCTATTTAGTAGTAATTGGATTGAATTTTATTGTGACCACGACATCACGTCAAATTTTGGCGTCGTTGCCGGGGAGTAGTGCGTAACGTGTGTTATTTTTGATATTTTTAGGTTTGTTATTTTTCTGGTTTACGCTGGGTGCGTTAGTGTGCATGTATTTACAGGTGCTTGCGTACTAGAAGCTCTCACAAGCTATCACCATTGGCATTTGATCTAGAGATTGAACGAAATTTGAGAGGAAACAGGATTTTGTTAAGGGAAAACAGAATCAGCGGTTCACCAACAACACCAACTACACCAATTACACCACTTAGATACATGGATCCACCACCACCACCACCCACTACGGGTGAGCTTACACCACCTCTTATACCATCATCAACACAACCTTCACCAAATACCACCATGCCTAACACCACTACCGACCTTACTCCACCGCATGATGTTACACCAACCAACACTACACTACCTTTTACTACCCAAGTTGAACCTACACTTACCTTTATCCCGTCTACTACAATTTCACCATTTTCCTATTTCTTCCCACATACGGGTCAATCATCTTCCACCTATTCAATACCACCAAATTCAACCGTAGTTCATGCTACTTCTACATATCGACCACTGAACCAACCGGGTTATCAATATTCATCTTTTCCATTTGGACAATCTTCGGGTATAGGAGGAGATGGATACGATGAGGGGTATGAAGAAGAGTATGGGGGATATGACGAAGATGGATTTTATTATGAGGGTGATGGAGGTAATTTGGGACCTCAAGGAGGAGTGGTTCAACAAAATCAACCATTGCAAAGAATTCAAGACATAGGTAGGTTACCGGTTGGGGTACATCATGTTCGGTCACAAGGGTCACAATTGCAACATCCTATGCCCTTGCAACAAGTTCGTCCACAAAATGCACAACATCAATTCCAAAGGCCAATTCAATAACCACCAATCCAACATCAATTTCAACCACCTCCACAACGATTTGGGCCTCCACGCATGCAAGTTCAAAGGCCAGTGGGTCCTATACGTCCAAGAGTTCGTTTAGGTGTGCCAAGAAGACATCTTCGAGAACATGCTAGAGGTATTGAAGCACATTTTGGACCGGTGATTACTCATAATCCTTCACCGGTAGTTATTCCTCACAATGACCAAGGGAGGACGTTCGAAGTTTGAACCAATTCGTTACAAAGTTTGCCAAAGTATAAAGGTATAGCAACGGAAGAGCCTTATTTTCATTTGGAGGCTTATGATTCGATTTGCAACACTCTTGGGAGTCAAGGATTTTCGGCTGATGATGTCAAATTGGTATTATTTCAATTCTCTTTGGAAGATAAGGCGAAAAAATGGTTTTACACCCTACCTTCAGCATCTATCTATACATGGGCGGAAATGCAACAAATCTTTTTGGATGAATTTTATACCGCCCAAAAGACAAATGATGCTAGAAAAGGGTTGAGAAGTTTCCAACAACTACAAGGTGAGATGTTCCATGAGGCATTTGAACGGTTTAACATGATGATAAAGAATTGCCCTCATCATGGGATAGAGCTATGGGAGTTGATGAATGCTTTTCATGAGGGGTTATGTGCCGAAGATGCTCGTGACTTAATGTCTATCACGAATGACACTTTTGGCATGAATTATGAGCATGACGATTGGGAATTCTTGGAATAAATGGCGGTCACATCAAAAAGAAAAGCTCAAGCATCAAGGGGAGCACGGCCGGCCATTACCCGAACTCAAGTGCAAGTGGTAGCCGATGGTAATGTTCAAACTTCTAATCAAATTTATAATGTTTGTGTGCTTTGTAATAAGATAGGGCATGCGGCTGAAAATTGCCAAGGATTGGAAGGGCAATATGAGGAGGTGAATGCATTGCAAGGGCAAGGTGGGGGTGGTAGAAATTACAACATGAATTCCAATACTTACCACCCCGGTTTACGAAATCACCCGAACTTTAGATACGGGAATTCATCAAACCAAGCCAACTTGAACTTCCAAGGAAACCAAGGATTTCAAAGGCAATATCAAACGGGTCAAAGCTTTTCGGGTGGAAACGAAGTAATGGAGATGTTGAAGGCAATGCAAATTGAGATCAAACGAAGGAATCAACTTGATGATGCTCGCATTCAAAAAGACGAAATCCGTGATAAAGCAATTCAGTCGTTGACTACCCAAATGAGTCAACTTGCGAGCGATGTGGCAATATTGAAGAAAGCAAAAGGCCAACTACAAAGTGACACGGTGACAAATCCCAAAAACATTAAAAGTGTTAATATCAATGTGGTAAGTATCGTTCCTAATAGTGAATTCAATGAAACATTTTTAACATCTTCTTGTCAAGTGAGTACAGGTATAGGAAGGGATGCCGAGGTTGAAACGGACAAAGAGCATGGAGCACCACTCGTGCCTATTCAAGTGGGAAAATTAAAAATTCCTCAAGCATTGTTGGACTACGGGGCGAGTATGAGTGTGCTACCAGGCGATCTATACGATATGTACGACTTTGGTCTGCTTCAAGATATAGACACCATAGTGAGTTTGGCGGATGAAAGTTGGAGGCGTCCACGGGGAATGGTTAAGAATGTTATGATTCGGTTGGGAGAATTCAACTATCCGGTGGATTTTCTGGTTTTAGATTATGTTTCTACCAAAACGGCATCACAACAAAGGGTAATTTTAGGTCGACCGTTTCTTTATACGGCAAGTGCTCAAATCAACTGTAGAGACGGGATCATTACTATGACCGAAAAGAACCGTAAGTTGTACTTTGATGTTCATACTAGGGAGATTAGTTATGAACCTATTGAAGAGAAGGGTAGAGAGTCTAGTAACCATATGAAAAGTGTGCATCAGAGAATAAAAATAAACAAACCACCGGGGTGTGAAAAGAAGTATGAAGGTTCGAGCAGGTATGTAGTTGACTATCCACCGAATGGACATTTGATGGATGCATTTCAACCAATGACAAGCTGCAGTGGGGGAGGTGATAGGAACCGATTCTTTGAGCCACCATAAATAGGGGTGGCATGGTCTGGCTGAAGACTCGAAACTTAGCGCTGCTCGGGAGGCAACCCGGGGTTTTATATTGATCTTGCTGTGTTTATTTTTCTATGTTTTAGGGCCATGGCGACATTCAAGTGTGGGGAAGATGTGTGGATATTTGTGTGAAGGTGGTGATAGGAAGTCGGAATGTCTACAACATCTGTTGTGTCAAACTTCACCAGGTCATTGTACTATTTCCTTAGTCTTGTTATGTTCTTTAGCTTTGAAATTTTGGTAGTTAGTTTGTTTATGTTTTGTTTAAAAAAAAAGAGTTTGAATGGGTTTTAGCGATCAATTCCTTTCAAAACCATACATTGGGGTCAATGTATCCCAAGTGTGGGGATAGGGGGGAAAATTTTTGAGAATTTTAAAAAATTTGTGAAACCAAACGAAAAATTGTCGAAATCTGAACACGTGATATTGTTCCACTTGACACACCTGACACCCCTTTTTAGTCATTTCTTGGTGAGTGTTTGAGCCACACATGATTATTAAAGATGCTTTCCTTGTTTTGAGTGGCGGTGTGTGTATTGTGTTAATAGAACTTGTGCATGAATGCTTGTTAAATCCTAGAGTTAGCATACTTGTGAAAATGATAGGGATTTTTAGGTAGCCTCGTCCGAATGTGTGTGAGTGTGGGAATTAGGGGTTGGACCTCATACGTTACATATATGAGCTTAGTATTGTGAGGGGTGGGGGTTTGGTCTTTCGAAAGCCATGTTTGATCCTTATACTATATGATTGTGACCACGACATCACGTCAAATTTTGGCGTCGTTGCTGGGGAACCTATCGCAATTATGGATCGGGAAGTCAAGGTCCGTAAGCATAGCCGAATTCCAATCGTGAGAGTCCGTTGGAACTCAAGACGTGGACCGGAGTTCACATGGGAACGCGAGGATCAGATGAAGCTCAAGTATCCTCACCTTTTCCTAACTGACCAATCTAATCGTGATGCAACTAATGAATTTCGGGATGAAATTCCCTTTCAAGTTGGGGATGATGTGGCACCCGAGGAAAATCCACAGTCATCCTGACCTAACACCTCACTGCTTTTGGAGTGCTTATCAAATTTCGGGACGAAATTTCTTTCAAGTTGGGGATGATGTGACAACCCGAGATTTCAAGGCCTTTCCTCTTCGCATTACTTGTTTCACAACTCTGTTTTCATAATTTGTTTTGCGTTGTAATATGTGCATGTTTGATAAATAATTAATGTATTGTTATGGTTGTTTAATGAAGACTTAAGAATAGTTTATGTTTCATAGCTTCATAACTAAGGTCCTTTGCTAACTCCACTACTTGACGAAGTATGGGTCCTTCGTCACAAACCCTCCTCGACGAAGATAGTTCTTCATCATCAAAAAATCTTGACAAAGATAGTTCTTCGTCATGAACAGTACTTGACGAAGACGGTTCTTCGTCATCAACATTTTGGACGAAGTATGGTTCTTCGTCGACATGATTGTTCGCCGAGAGGGCCTTTAGCCCAAATGAAACCCGGCCCTATTAACATCATTTAAACATACATCGGAACGTAGAAACCTAACGATTTCACAAACCCTACTTTCCTCCTCTCCCAATTGATTCGACGGCAGCCTTACCTTCATTCGAAGCTCTCCCCTCTCACCGATTCAAGCACCTTCATTACTCTATGATTCTTTGGTTAGTATGAGTACACTCGTTTTAATCTTTGTTAGTTGTTCTAGGCTATGTGCAACTTGTCATTTGATTTGCAATGATGATCATGGGTTTGTATAATCTAGGGTGGTTGTTAGAGAATTCTGTTAATGATAAGAATGATGTTAATATTGAGGGTTGCATGATAACAAGGTTTTGATGAGTGTCTTATGATAACAAACTGATTAGATCTAATCTGAAAGTATTTATGATGCTAACCAAGGTGGATTGATAAACTAGGGTTGCATATTATCTCGATAGTTTGGCGAAGTATGATGCCCCTGATATGGTCACAAGATGATTGTTCATTAAAACTAAAACAACCATGTTAATTGATTTGAATAGTGGACCATGATGATTAAACTGGTAAAGCATAATTTGGGTTTGTTTTAACATGAAAATAACTGTTGTTTGATTCGATAAAACATGCCAAAATTGGTTAACTTCTATTACGAAATTTTGGGGGAATCATTGGATGAAATCTTGGAACTCTTAGCGTAGCGGCGAAGATCCCCCCCCCACGAAGTATCCATGTCGACGAAGAACTGATTCTTCGTCGACAAGCCTAAGACGAACATTTAGAGGACTTCCTCACAATCACTCTTGACGAAGTCTGATTCTTCGTCAAGAGGGATTCTTCGTCGTGATGGCATCCCACGAAGAATTAATTCTTCGTGGAGATGCTGTTAGTGAACAATCAGAACATTTATAAAAATGTATTCAATTTACTATGTGTATGAGATTTGAGAAATTGCTATGTGATATTCGGTGATCTTTGCGGCTAACGCCATCTGTGAAAATACGTGATTCAATTTATTGTGAAACTGATCATAATGATAACCACGATAGGGTTTGGTTGACCAACTTGGAATATACGTGATTCAATTTATTGTGAAACTGATCATAATGGTAACCACGATAGGGTTTGGTTGACCAACTTGGAACGGGTAACTTAACATACCGAGCAAAACTAAGGTGAGTTCACTTCTCTCAAAACAAGCATGCGTCCGGTGGGGACAATTAAACAGACAAACAAATAAACGGGTTTTCATAAACCCACATCCTTGTATGGGATATGAGACAGTTTTCACAAACCCATATCCTTGCAGGGGATATGAGGCAGTTTTCAGTAAATGTTGATGTTGGATAATACACTCACTTTCTATCACTTAAGTCCCATCATACTACCGGGTTAGTTTCTTGCAGGGCAACGGGGTTATTAGTTTATAGCACTATTTTGTTTGGCACCCTCACGACGTACCTGGATAGGACGGGCGTGAACTAATAACTTTAAAATCATGACCAATGTTTGATAGAGCATTGGAGAAGGGCAAAAAGGAGCCGTCTGCGGTATCGAGTTATTATCAACATAACATAAGTCAATACTTGGTAACAAACGGTTAAGCAAACTATGAACTCACCAGCGTTGTCTGATACACTTTTTCTGCATGCTTGCAGGCCCTTAGGTACACTGTCATGGAACTTGCTGTCTGAGAAGCTGGAGTGGTCATGGGTCGTGACATTTGGAAACGTTTCCCACTGTTGCATTGTTTTGAACATTTTCATTTAAACTTATTTAACAAATTATTCTGCTTCCGCTGAACATGTTTAATTTTCTACTCTGGTGATTGAATTGTACTATTTCGTTTAATGGAAAGTTTATTTTATTTATGGTTCAATATGATTAGTGGCTAGATCTTGTTACGTCACATATTTTGCGGGAGTTTTCGCTTGTGGTATTTTTAGGGGTGTGACAGGGTGTTTAAAAGGAAGAACATGAATGTGGAATGTGAAGAGTGGGTCTCACATACGAGATATTGTCTTTTACCGTGGCCAAATTATCGGGTATGAAAGTGAGATATTGTCTTTTATCCGCTCCCCTTTTATTCTCTCCCTCCATAATCATTCATCCTCTCAGGCTAGTGGGTATGGGACCGTCCCCCCATCCGTCCTGGTCCGGCAACGCGGGCTACACCAAACCGCCCCCCCCCCCCGGTCCCCGTCCTCTCCGTCTCTTCTTGGACGTTGGCGACGGACCAAATGTGGGCCCCCTCCCTTCAAAAAGTGATCGTTATTTAAAAAAAAATTCCATTTTTCAAAACCAATCAAACGGTAAAAAATTTTAAAATATATATAATTCCATTCCATTTTCACCTCCATTCACAAATATAACCCCAAAATTTCATTTCTCTCACATAATTTTTATAAATCTTCTTCCACTTTTATAAACCTTATACTCTATCATGGCTTCACCTTCTTCCATTTCTTCAATTTCTTCAATCTCTTCATCATCTTCGTCTTCATGGTATTCATCATCTTCGGAAGAGGATACTATTATGCACAACATGATTATGAACGCGGCTCAGGTCTTCATGGCGGGTGATGAAGCGTCGTCCCAACGCCTAACCAGACGAGCAAAATTAAACTGAGACCAAGAAGGTATTTTACTATTTTTTCCTTATTATGTTTTATATAGATTTGAAAATGTATTTTATAATGAATTTCATTTATGTTTCGTTTTAAATTTATAGCCGCCCACGCTAAACTAGTAGCCGATTATTTTGCCGACGAACCAGTGTACCCAACCGAGATTTTTCGTCGTCAGTTCCGCATGATTCGTCGACTATTTTTACGTATTGCAGGCGACATAGCACAGTCTGAGCCGTTTTTTACACTGCGAAACGACGCTAGGGGGCAAAGGGGTTTCAGTAATTTACAAAAATGTACGTCGGCCATTCGCCAATTGGCATACGGTTACTCACCCGATGCATTAGACGAGTATATAAGGATGTCTGAAAGAACCGCACGTCTATGTTTGCATAAGTTTTGTGCATGGGTTGTCAAATTGTATAGCAAGTGTTACATGCGGAAACCGAACGCAAACGACGTTCAAAAATTATATCAAGCACACGAACAGAGACATGGTTTCCCAGGAATGCTCGGGAGCATTGATTGCATGCACTGGCCGTGGCAGAACTGCCCAGTTGCCTGGCAAGGTCAGTATACTAGGGGAGATCATGGACACCCGACTATTATTCTAGAGGCTGTTGCGTCACAGGATCTCTGGATCTGGCATGCTTTTTTTGGTCTACCTGGTTCGCTCAATGACCTTAACATCATATACCAGTCTCAAATATTCGAGGATGTAGTGGCGGGTACAGGTCCAGACACAAGCTTTACGGTTTCGGGGGGGGGGGGGGGAATACAGGCGAAGTTACTACCTAGCCGATGGAATATACCCAACGTACTCGACAATCGTTAAAACTATTCCGCACCCGACAGACGAAAAAAAATTTGCGAAGTATCAAGAGTGTGCGAGAAAAGATATTGAACGGGCATTTGGTGTTCTACAAAAAAAATGGCAAATCATTGAACATCTAGCACGTTCGCCAACACCAAAGAGGTTACGATACATTATGTACGCTTGTATCATCCTTCATAACATGGTCATTGAAGACGAAGGTAGAGCGATATCCGAGTACGACGAAAACGCGTCTACTGAAAATTATGTTCCAGTTAGTGGGGAACAACAAGATTTGAACATGTTCGCTCTACGTAATGAGTTCACACATCATAACCTACAAGCGGACTTGGTGGAGTACATTTGGAACAACGCTCAAAACGAACCCGACCACGACATGGAAGACGAAGACTAGTAGCTTATTTTAATATATTAGGATATTTTTAAGTTTATGTTTTTTTTAAGTTTATTTTTTTTAGGTTTATGTTTTTTTTAAATTTATTTTTTTAACTTTATTTTTTTTAAGTTTATGTAATGTTTTTTAATATTAATGAAAATATTTTGTTACTTTATTTGTTAAATGTTAAAAAAAAGTAGAAGATTAAAAAAAAAATAAAAAAAAACATAAAAGTGGTGGAGGACTATGACTAGGATCATCCTCCCATACCCTCTAGTTTTGGAGGATGGACCATCCTTAGTAGGACTATGACGTGGCGCCTACGTGGCGGATCATCCTCCAAGCAGGGGCGGACCCACGTTGAGCGGAACGGGGTCCCCGGACCCCAATCTTTTTTTAAAAAGAAGTAGAAGCGGTATATAAAATTTTCTATGGACCCCATAAAATAATTTAGTTGAACCCCATAACAATGAGATTGAGCCTAGTGTAGTGGTAAAACCCCTTGTTTGTACACAAAAGGTCTTGGGTTCAATACTTGTATGTTTCATTTTTTTGTGTTTTTTTTTTTGAACCTGATTTTAAATTAATCACTCTATTTTTTTTCCTATTTCAATTTTTTCTCACCTATATTTAGCTGAATGTGTAGTAAATGAAACTTAGTAATTTAGTTATGATATTGTTTTCTTTTATGTTTCTCGACCCGACCCGACCCAAACAACGACTGACCCAAAAAATTTGAACACCGGAAAAATTGGACCCCATTGTCCAAAAATCCTGGGTCCGCACTATACCCACTAGCCTCACATGCTTCTCTTCATCTTCATCTGCAATCAATCAAATCTTGGGAATTTAAGAATTTCGGATGGGTAGTTCCCTCGATTTGCTCAAACTCAATGTTTAATCAGTTAATCTATCATGTCTCTTCCTCAATCATCAATCCGGTAAGTTCTCTGGTTTTTCTTTCCATTGTAGATTAATTTTGTTTGGCTTTTGGATATACCAGAAGTTGTTTTGATTGATTATCAGTTTGCGTACAGAGCTGGTGTGATGAGAAAGGAAACATTCATTTGAGTGAGCCTGAAAATGTGAAAATGAAGAAGAAGAAACGCTCACAATTTTTCCATGTACATGTAAGTTGATGTTTACACCATTTTCTAAAATCACGTATGGCTGAATCGGATATATTTGGTCAATCTTTTAGTGTTTCTTTATTATATGTTTATGTTTTAGAAACAATTTCTTATTTTGTGATTGTAAGATTGAGGATCTGTCCCCATTCCAAAACCCTAATATTTGACTATTAAGATTTTGGGCAGTGTGATACTAAAAGGTGTAAATGACACAAGCTATCTAGGTTTGGATTGTTGCACGTAAGTGTTGCAGTTAGATATATGATAGCTGCACCAGTTTGTCATCCTTATATTACTACCATCTGATTAGTACTTGATTCTATGCAGGAGTTGGAAGTATGAAATGGTTTTGGAGGCATAGCTTAAGGTACTTGAATTGTTTCTCCGATCTATGATATTATTAATATAAGAACTATTAATAATTATTATATATTATATTCACGCTTGTGAGTCCAACCGTTTTTAGACTCACCCTGATCATCAGGTCAAGCCAGTATTAGATCATGGTCATTCAAATTGAGCGATTTTTCTATATTGTTTTGTTTACTTGATGATGGTTTCTTTAGAGTCCAATACCGTTTGTAAATTAGCATGTATGGTTTATTGTTTTTATCTCATAAATTTATATTTCTTTTGTGGCGTTGTCAGTTTTTATACCAATAATATGTTACTAGCTTTATATGCTATAATTTACTTAACACATTCAATGCGTTTTTTTTTTATCTAGACTCAGTAATAAAGACGATGCTTCCCACATTGGATGACCCTCTCACCCATTTTTTGGAGTCTGTCAGAAGTTCGACGGTATGAAGATTGAAGCCCCACTTCATATCTATCCGGCATTTACTTTACATAAAATGTTTGTTGCTTTCTTTTAAAATGTGCAAATATGTTCCTCTCAAGGCGATAAGGAACACACGGTGTGCTTACTGGGGTAGGGTTATTACTTGGCTACCCGGCTGGCAATGACGAAGCTCTTTCTAGACTCATGGTTATTTCAGCTTCTCTAGGGGCGTGCTAACAGGGATGCCATATCTCCAGGTAATCTAAATCTGGCAGTTGATGATACTAATACAGGATCAGAAACAGTAGAAATTAATAATGCAGTAGAGCGCTGTGGTAAGTTATCATTGACTATATTTTTTATTGTTAGCTTGGTAATTAGATGAATGTATAGTTAACTATAGTCATTTAATGTACTTGTAGGGGACCTGAAAGACGTGAAGCACAACCAAATATACAATATGTTTTACAAATTCTAAAGGAACTAGGTGGGATGAAAGGAATGACAGGTCTACTATGGGAAACATCCTTACTTGACCCAAATGAGGTATACATTCTAGCCACCTATCAATATAATCTTCATATATAATTTTATGCTTTAACAACTATAACTAATTGATAATATTCACATTCGTATATTACACACCAAGTAAGTTGGTGAGTATATATTGAAAGTGATCCTTTTGTTTTCATTATACAGGGAATTTGCTTTCGTGGTCTCTGGTGAGGGTCTTCTTTGGCTTCTTTTGACCGAAAAGGTAAATTTTAAATGATCCTGATTAATGTTGTTACATTAATTTTATTTGTTTATTATAGCATTTGATAAAATTGGTCAATTTTATTTTACTGTGTCGATCTTTCTTTTTTGTTTTCTTATTTTCCTTCGTATAGGTGTTGTCTAAATAACAAGTGGATGCTTTATCCTCATAATTACGCAGTCGTGCCACTATCCCGGATCTCATAACATAATATTAAGTTTTTGTTTAAATTAATTATATACGGGAAACATTTTATTTATTGATGATTTTTGTTTATTTATGTAGATCATGTGTATAAAGCTGTTGATATGTTAACAACATCCAATGACTCAGTTTACAACTGGTGTTATGGCTCCTCAGGTAAGTATAGTTGTGATTGTTCGATCCATTTCCCTTTTAATGGGTTAATCTGGGTTATGTTTTCCCATTTAGTATATTAATATCAAAATTCAATAGCTTGAGTCCTTTTTATTACAAGTACAACGTGAATTCTCAAAAGCATATGAGAATGGAATTCATTAATCCAAGTATGTATCTTCTCATATTTATATTTGTTATAAACAAGTAAATGTTTACTAGGTAGTCAAATTCGTAAGGCGCGAAAGTCCCGCCCACCAAAAAGCACACACCCGATACAAATAAAGCGCAATATTAGAAAATAGTATGTGTGTTTGTGATAGGGACGGACAATTGACTCATGTTCTGCCTTTGGTAATATAAGACTTAATTATTTATTAAACTTTTTTTCATTTATTGATCACAGATTTCTGCTTACAGGTTTGTGCATATTCATCTTTTGCAAGAATTGGGTGTGGTCTTGGTTATGAGCAACAAAAAAAGAGGGTGGACCCTGCTAGAAATGAACTGTTGGTTACAAATTGCACCCATGATTTCATTGGTACCTTTGATTACATCTTTTACTCAGGTAGATCTTTAAAGTGTGCTATTCATTTTTTTGGGCCTGAAGTTGTAACTATTAGATATTGGATTTCTGATGGCTTGAGAAGTTCTTATTTACCGCCACCATCGCCGATTCTCTGTAATTTCCAAAACGACTTGTATGATCGCCAAATTGGAGGTTGGGGGCGTTGATGCACAAAGAAGGTACTCACTTAACTACTATAACACCTGTTTGCATTTTTGTTTTCTGTAGTGTTACACCTATATGAATTTAATTTGTTGTTTGGTATTTGGCTCAGAAAACCTCACATTTTTTTCAGTGGACTCAAAGGCACCGTGCTAGAGGTTTCCCTTCATTCTGTTCTTTACAATTATAAACTATTTTGCCAGTTATATACAATTCTATTCATTTTTTGGATACTATTTTGTTGAAATTTTCCTTTGTGTATTTCGTGTGGATTTTGCTTTAACTTGGATAATGAATCTGTTTGAGATCGTTATTGTGTTTAGATTTCAAAGACTTTCCCCAAAATCATCATCATCATCATCATCATAATACATCGTTGGGTATGTTTTATTGTGACAGGCCGAGATCATAGATGGTGGCCAACTACCATCGTATGGCGATGGAGGCTTCTAAACATCGGTGTAGTGGTGGGTGTGTACAAATGTTGTGGTCGACCTAAAGCCTTTTTGGGGTGGCTGCTATGCGCCCGTCCATAGATAATCGACTTCAATATCTACGTAAAAGGTTTGATCTCCATGTTTTCATTAGATTCATGGTTTTTTGTTTCTCATTAAAAACATATATATGCGTCTATGTGTGTGTGTATCAGTGTACCAGGCAGGTAGGTCGAGGGTATTGGGGGAAGAGGGGGGATCGATCCAGAGCCAGGAAGGTGTAAGAGAACTGATTGTAAAAATAGAGGTGCTAAAGCATGGATGTTAAACAAGTTGATTGGAAAGAATTTTGCTTTTAAAAAATAGAGATGCTAAAGCGTGGGTGTTTAAACAAGTAGCGTCAAGGATTCGGAGAAGGTTAGCAAGAAAGAGATTGAGCTTCGTATATCTAAGAATTGAAAATCTGTTTTTATGTTTTTTACGTCTTAAACAATGTTTTTTTTTTTTTATTTCTATTTGTTGAGTTTACTATTTAATGTTTATTTTCTTTTCTATGTATGAATAACTCTATCTTTTTTAAAGCAAATAATTTTCTTTTTATTTAAGCTAATCGTCCTTACATTTGACATCTAAGGCTTTTATCACCTTGGTCAAAATACTCTATTTAACATAAATCAATGAATCTTTATAAAAGAAAAATCAAAACCAATTACATAAGATTTCATAAAAAACCATTGATTATAATTCATTTATTAATGTATTTTGTTGCAAATTAAAGTAATAACGTATTCTAATATAATTTAAAAAAAAACATGTTGACGAAAACTTGAGATACTTATGAAACCAAAATTAATTTCTTATGGGGAAGGGAAAGAGCATATTAAATATGTTAGAAAGTGTTGTTTATGTACTTTTGTTTATTTAAAATTAAATTTTCCCACCGCAAAGCTCGCGGGTGATAGCCTAGTTATATACAAAACAATAACCAAATCAACCTATAATAACCACATAATGTCATATATTAGAGATTTAATCACATAATAAAAGCATAAACAGTCAAGTTCTTATTATTGAATGCGTAATTGCGTAATAAGCATAATTGTAATAACATAGTTATAACAAATCATATCGAATGTGTAATTACGTAATGGATTTATACTGAATGTGGAATCACGTAATTGTTTATGTTGAATATGTAATCACGTAATGGATATTCAAAATCACGTAGTCATATGTTGGGTATTCAAAATCACGTAATGACATAATGAACTAAAGGGTATTCAAAATCCTGTAGATTTTTTAAAGAATACTATAGCAATGGGGTGCTCGAATTAAGGAGAATGAAATGCTTGTTAATACGGTGTAATTTATTTTAAAACATATTAACGTATGAAAAAGTTATAACCATTTGAAAATTAAAGGGGGAAGTTGTATAAGTGAGATTGACTAATTTACCCTTTAAAGCAAGGACACTTGTCCTCCTCCCTTGGTCGCGTACACTTCATACGAATCTTATGTCTTGTACATGAACCTTTACCAAATTAATAAATATGAATAATTTACACTACCTTTAACTAAATAAGTGTAAAATGTTTTTCTACAACTTATTTTAATCCAACTTCTTTTTAACCAACCTATTTCAACCCGACTTGACCAAAGGGATAGTGCTCTAATGGTATCCGAATGACTTTCTCTGTGGAAGGTCGCCAGTTCGATTCTCGTTCATTACAATATCTTGTATGAGTTTGGAGTTTACCAAAGTGGACCTTTGGGCGGTGGTTTTGTCTAGAATTGGTGACGGTCATCATCACCGTCTGCGATCGCGAGCATGGTGACCTTCAGTCTATGAGTATACTCTAATAGCTGGGTTTGTTGGACGTTAAAAAAAATTCGACCTGACTTGGTTTGAGCTGTCCTCACTAAAAATTCTGAATTCATCAATGTGTGTATATATTAGTGGAAAGAGATGAATCATTCTCTTCCTTAAAGCCTCAACATGAATACATTAGATATCAAATTCTGAGTAGCCACTACTTAATTTCAAGTAAAACCTGAATTGATAAGGAGACATGATAACTTTTTGGGTTTAGTTTTGTTTTATTATAAGAATCGAATCTTTTATCCACAATTTGATAGTCTACATTTCTAAAAGCTTTTATTCAATAATGCATATATAAAATATAAGCACCAATAAGAATGTTTGGAAATAATGACAATAAAAGTGGATTCCGTTTCATTGTTACAGTTTTAAAAGATTTTATTCTCTACTATAAAAATGAGTTTAAATAGGGGTGTGAATTTATGACACGATCCGAAAACCCGACACGAACCTAACACGAAATTCACGGGTTTAGACTTAGTCTAAGCGGGTTCAGGTCAGTTTCGGGTTGAACCCGCAAACCCGTTTAGGTTAACGGGTCGGGTTCGGGTCAACCTGGTCGGGTTGGCAGGTTGACCCGTTTAACAGATTTATACTATATTATATTTTTTACAATATATTTTATGTTATAAATTAAATGGGGTGTGTATTTTATGCCATTATTATAACTTAAAAAGAGAAATTAACGTAGATTTTATAATTTAAATATGATATTATTATATACATTTGTGTTTTTAAGTAAACTGTAAATTTAATATATACATTTCAGAAAAAAATTAAAAAATTCGGGTTAAACGGGTCGTGTTCGGGTCAACCCATGAAACTTCGGGTCGTGTTCGGGTTCATATGTATGATACGATTTTCGGGTTCGGGTCGGGTTGAACCCGCCTGCGAACACGACCCGTTTAGCACCCCTAAGTTTAATATACAAAACATGATAAGTGAAAAAGGGAATCTGTTATTTATTTTTTGTTCTTATATTTTTTAAAATATTTCTCTCATCTTATCAAACACGTATTTTAGTCTCGAAATCTAAAAAATATTCGTGTATTTACACTAGTAGTCGTAGAGTAATTATAATCATTATAGAGTGATTAGATGTAATGACTCTACTAGGATAAATACATTTTTTTTACATTTTGCAACTAAAAATCATGCTGAAGTAGACGAGGAAAAAAAATTCTTCTTCATTTCTTAATTTAAAACCTGTTTGTATGTTAAAACCCATTTATATTTGATCTTTACAATTAAAATATAAGCACCATTAAAAAATATAAGCAATATTTTTCAAAACAAACTCAAATTACAAGCATGCGACTCATTGGCGAAGTATAGTGGGGGCGGGAGGGGGCAACCAACCCACCGAACTTTTCACTCAGTAGTGGAGAGTATGTAGTTTTCGTATAGAAATTTTTGGGTATATACGTTTTCAACCCCCCGTTTTATAGAAATTTTTTGGTAAATACGTTTTCAACCACTCGATCGAAAATCTTAAACTTCGCCACTGATGCGACTTATGATTGCCATTAGTACACAACGTATATTTTAGGCCGGTGAATTTGCTTTTTAGTCCTTGCGTAGTGGGCGCTATCAGCCCAGATTTTTCAAATATAAAGCCCCATAGCGCCCCGCACACCGCGACGGGCGGCGCTATGGGGGAGAATTTTGGGGGAGGCGCGATGTGTATAGCGGCGCCATGCTTGTTGCTTTTCTTCCCTCCACTCACACAGACATATATACATACATATATATGTATAATTTAAGGGTTTATTAATTAATTGGGTAATGATGAGGTAGGGGCGTTATGACTACGGGCTTAAATGCATAAGGCCCCATAACGCCCACACGCTGACGTGGCGCGCCACGTGTCGCATAACGCCCACAAAGGGGCGTTATGACTACGGATGGCCTTAAGCGGTTTGGACGGTTCTAGAAAATAACACGCCACAAAGAATCAATATATTTTTTTGGGGTAAAGTGCAATTAGCCTATATTTGATTTGGTGGCGTGAGCAAGATACTCCCTGAAACTATTATTTTATTGCACTATGTACCCTAATGCTTTGCCTGTTTCACAATCTGCACCCCTCTCTTTAACGGTTGAAGTATATTCCGTTTAACATGTTAACGGTTCAATTGTAATTACGTAATTTGACCTTCAAAAAACCCTAACCCCCGTCCACACCCATAATAGATGGTCTAAGAATAGCCTCACGTCGGTTTCCATCATTGAGTACATATGTATGACGGTAAAGATGCATCTTCTTTAATTAAGAGATGGAGGTTCGAATCATCCAAGATGCAAGTATAGGTAACAATTTAGAGTAAATTAAAATCGCCTTTCTAATGGAAAAAAAAGGCTAAATATTTCGGCAATTTGATGTTGATGTTGGATCGCAATTTGCATCAGATAAATTAAACTATTATGGGATTCAAAATAAAATATTGGGTTTGAAAGCGCTAATTTACCTAATGAAACTATTGATCAAAAAGTCTTATTTGGGTTCATGTTGATCCTCTTTAATCTTTTTTATATTCAATCTAGCAAGTTTTAATATTCAAACTTTGCAGGCTTTTTGTTGATTTTCACCTACTATCTTGTTTTTTTTTTATGAAGTTGCATTTCATATTTTTAAACTTATGGCTTTAATTATATGGTTAAGTTTTGTGACTATTTCTTGTTTTTACTAGAATCCCAAGTGGAACACATCAAGCTCCAGGGAAAGAAACTGATGATTTGATTTGATGAATTGAAGTTGGATTTTTTTTTTGTTGAGAAAGACTTAACTGTTGTTAAGTAATTGCATTCCAAGGATGAATTTACGGAAGAGGTGACCAAGTACATTACTGGATCACATGAACAATGCTCTTCCTTAAGAAGTTGCTGCTTGAATAAAGAAGTCAAATTCTTAGCAGCCACTAGTTTTCCATTCCAATAAGGACACGCCTGATTTTTTTGGGGTCTTTGTAGCATTAATTACACAGATTGTCCCTGTATTTTGCTCATATTTCTGTTTTGTTCCAAACTTTCAGAAATTACACATATAGACCAATATCTTGCACAAACATAACACATTTGATCCCTGAAATGGATGGACATTAACTTTTCTATAAATATATATTTTTTTAAAAATTAGTATTTAGGAGCCTGCCTTGCGGCAGAATGTTAAACCATTCCCATCCGTTAAAGTGTGTTAACACCAAAAATTAGATAAAGACGTCAAATATAGAAAATAATAATAAGTTGACTTAGGATCATCGCGTTGCAACTGGGCCATTAAACATGCAATATATAGATGAAAAAATGTTGAACCATATACCCGCGTTGCAGCTTGTTAACTCGCAAAACTTAGACCGAAACGTAAAAGGAAATTTTTGTGATCAGTTTGTAAAAGATGAAAAGTATAGGGCTAAAAGTAAACAAATAATAGCAAAAGTCATTGAACCATGCACACGCGTTGCTGCGTGTTTGTGACACCCCGCGAAAACATTATAACTCATTAGCTCGTCAATGGTTGTGCTCTAACTTTTGAGACGAAAGTTCTTGAAACTTGGGGATAATGTGACACTTCGGGTTTTTCCCGCACAACTATATTGTACGATACCGTTATGTGAAATTATTAATGATAGTCTGCGTTATAAATATCATGCATTTTGTGCTTTAGTGATTACGTGTGTTATGATAACTTAATATAGTTTCATTATTGTGGTAAATAATTTAATAACATGCACACTCCATTTCCATCTACCTTGGGCTGCATGCTTATAAGGGTCGCACACCCTTGTAATCGGCCCAACACAAGCACAATCACACTCATTTTACCCTAATAATAACCGCACAGTGTAAAGCAACAAAAGAGATTGTAGTGTGCGACATTTTCGGAAAGGATATAAAAGCAAACAACCGACATCAGGCTCCTTTTGGATGATTGTATTCATTCAAACACCAATCCCTACAAAATTCCTCTATCCACACTCTCTTTCCAAACCTTCCTCCCTCTAAGACTATCTCCAATGCTATATGCGCCCTTATGTGCCCTTAGATGTCACGTCATCTGCCACATCATATCCTTACAAATCATTAAAAACCCTTATTTAATCTCCAACTCTACAAATATCATTTACGTTTATTAATTTCCACATCATTACCTACTCAATACACACAATATATAAATAAAACATTTTTTTTTACTTGGGGCCCACCCATATGCAAAATCCAAGAAAAATAAACGCCCTTGTAGAAGGGCCTTTTTGCAACAAACATTTATGGACAAAGATTCACAATGCTAAGGGCTAGCAAGGATTTTAAAGGGCACACTTTTAACATACGCATTGGAGGTAGCCTAATCCTTCTTCTCGAAAACAAACCTGCAACACAAGATAACTTGCCAGCATCTTCACCGCCATTAACGGAAAACCATACTTGTTCCGATTGCTCGACGACGGCATTCAACCTCATCATCTCCGATCAAATCTCCGGCGACACCTGTGCACTCCGATCAAACCTCCGACGGCTCACAACTCAGAACCTCGTTTCTTTTAGGCCGCACACACACAGTTCCGACATCGAATCCAGATTAGTAAGATATCATTTTAAAAGGTTAAACTTGATGTTCTTGAGTGCTAAATGGGTGTCACTGAATCTGTGTGAAAGCTTGATGATAGCTAGAAATTTATGTACGTTAAGTATGAGTATCTGATGTTATAAGCGGTAATGATCCTGTGAATGACTGTTGTTAATAAAACAGTGAAGCCGAAATAATGATGATGAATCTAGTATGCTTGAAGCTTAAATCTGTTAACTGTGAAATAATAAAGATGAGGATTAGTTGTTTTAAATAAATAAAGATGATGATGATTATGCCTCTGTTTTGACTTGATATTCATGTGCTTAATGTTTATATGACTTCCTTAATTAGTTGTTGTTAGTAACAAAAATGATGGCGGATTATTGAATGTGCATATCGTATGACCTGTGTTATGAACCTGTTATTCGAGTTGATGAAGATGGGTGCTAATGGGGAATGTACAACCGTATATGCATAGGGTACATGATTTGAAATGTGCATGATTTGAAATCGGGGTATTGAATGCATTTGTCCTATTCAGTTTGATTAAGGAAAGCATCATGATTCATGATTGTGTTATGATGAGTCGCACACTAAGCAACCGACCCCACCCCCACACTCTTCTTGAATCCTCTTCATCGTACACTCACACACACAATTAGAATATGTTTGTCACATGTAGGGGTGTTCATCGAATCGAATATTGAATATTGAATTTTCGAATTATTCGAATCGAATTATTCGAATAATTTTTATTTTCCCTTGAATTCGTATTCGATTCGAATTCGATTAAAACCTACCGAATTCGATTCGAATTCGTATTCGAATAAAAAACCCAATTCGTATTCGATTAAAAATTCGAATTCGAATCGAATTTGAATAAATTCGATTTAATTCAGATTCTTTAAAAACATGTAAAAAACTTTCAAAATGAAACATAAACTTTAAAGCAGTCATAAAGCACGATATCACCTTAAAATGTTCTAAATAAAGTACCACAAGTCTAAAATTCAAAACGAGAAGTCGGGAATAACCACTCCACATTACAAGTTAATATTTTTACGCTTAGAAATCTATTGATAGATTTGTTACTTAGGTTTTAGTAATGTGCCATATAGTGAGTTTGGTAATGGGTAATTTTAATACTTGGAAAAAAAATTGAAAATAATTTATAGTATAGCCTAATAAAAGTTATATATGTATTATATATAAAAATAGTAAATAAAAATGTATAATTTTATTCGAATTTCGAATCGAATTTGAAATTATAAATTCGTATTCGATTTACTTGACTCGAATTGAATCGAATTCGAATTCGAATTCTTATAATCGAAACGAATTCTTCATAATCGAATCGAATTTAAACGAACTTCGAATTTTTCGAATTCGAAACGAATTCTGCACACCCCTAGTCACATGGGTTACCGATCGCACACTCAATACATGGCCCCACTTCTTTCCATACATGTTGATTGGTCGCACAACCCATACCCAGCCGTACATTAACCTTTTAAAACATACAAGACCATAATGGACCTCACCTGTTGGGCCACATGAGCACTATTGGGCCGCACAGTGGTAGAAATCCACGTTTTTGGAATAAGTCGCACATTTATTGATCCTATTTCTAATGATATTTAAATCGCACATTTAGCTTTAGCCGCACAATCACATTTCTAGTCTCTCATGTTGGGCCAATAGGGTTCTAGTATTGGGCTTATAATACAAAAGGGGTTTTACACAACATAATTTAGCCAACCACACACCATTTCATTGATCGCACACATGGTTTAAAACCGCACAATCGCTGCTTTTGTCACCCTAATTGGGCCAATAAAATCCTTGTTTCGGGCTGGTGGCATCATCGGGTCATACACAAATTAGCTGGCCGCACACAAGTAACATCTGTTGTAAGGTGATATTTAATGATATGATATTCTGTAGTAATGTAAGATAATACGGTTCAAGTGATTGTTTTATATGCATTATGTGCTATCTGTATACATGTGTGAGATATTCATATACATATCTGACTAAACTTGGTAAACCGTAAAATAGGACGTGGTTGATTAAAACGATAAAACAAGTAAACAATCTGCCGAGCAAAACCAAGGTGAGTTCACGCACACTAAAAGCATGCGTCCTGGGGGGACACGGACGAACTACTATCCTTGTAAAGTATACTGTTAAGCTAATATTCCTAGGGGGAAACGACTGTATACTTTAAACTACTATTCCCAGTGTGACATCTGCGCCTCTGCGACCATCTAACAAATATCAAATCAATGAAATACTGTGTTTCATACTTGGGATTTGTATAAATATGTGCATCATTTGCACATATCAATTCTTGTTCGATTTCGAGCTTTAAATCGCTTTCTGGAAGGTTATACGCGATCCGATGCGTAAATATAACCAGTTTAATGCAAAAAACACCCCGGAACGGTGACATAGGCTTAACATACCTTAAATAACCTTTACATAACCTAGAAATAAGTTTTGGAGGGTTTGGTGTGGTGAAATCATGTTTATTCGATCACAGGGACTGATTGCGTCAAACTGCAAAAGTATACCGAATCGAATGATAACGGACATTCCGGAACTTGATCATAAGTTAAATATGCCCTAAATATCCTTTATATAGCTTAGAAATAGGCTTTGAGGTGTTTGGTGCGCAAAAATAAACTTTTTGATCAATAGGGACTAAAAGCGTCAAAAAGTGCATAAGTTTGCATTTTCGCGCATATCTTACGTTCTGAATATATACGGACATCCAAAAATTTATGTAATCATTAAAATATTTTATTTTAGTGATTGGCATGATAAAATTCCATTCGTCGCGTAATTTGGATCGTTTTTGCGTCCGTTACGACTTCCGTCGTAATTAACCGAACAACGCAATCGTACGACCAAAGGAACCGATATCTGAGATGTTTTTGAGCATATTCTAAGTTCCCTATACTTTAACTTCATTTTAGAGCCTTGAAATGGGGTTAACGGGGCTTAAACGTGCCAAAAATGCATCGAAAACCAAGTTTTTGGGCTGCAGGGACCATTTTTGACAATCTGTCAAAGATGGCTAGGAGGGGCGCGTAAGCCAGGGGCTATTGTTACGCGGTCCGCGAGAGCTCATCAGATAGAAACATTGAATCTGGTCCAAAACAGCTGAATTCGATGGCTTTGTTGCTTGTTTTTCAATACCATTTGATGATTTTTATGTTCCCATTGTATTTTAAAACCTTAGGCACAAGTGTAAGGTCATAATTCAAGCACGGTTTACGAGGAACGATCCTAACAGTTATGGGTTTTCTATAAATACCCAAGCTTTCATTCTTGTTCCTCACAAAATCTGATTCAATTGCTCTAAGTTGGGGTTTAACACTTCATACCTGAGCAATTTGAATCAAGATTTCCTTGCTTCGACCCTTTGTAAGTATTATTTCGTGCTTTTTTGCGTTTTTAAGCGTAAAAGTCAAACAATGTTTGACTTTCTGCTTTGACCAGTCTTTGGTCAACACGAAGTTCGTTTGAACTTCGCAACATGAGCGTAATCACGATGGTCATAGTCCCTTGTGACTATACCTACTGATTACCACGTTGATTAGGTGTAGTGACGAGTCATAGTTTCGGTCAAAATGCGTATTCATGCGTATTTTGCAACCAAACTATTCTTGGGTATCAAAACCCTTTGTTTTGATATCAAACATGTTTTCAAACTTCGTTAAACATGTTTAACTCGTCACTTATATATTAGTGCTTATATAGGGTCGTAAGATAAGCGGTCTAAACTACCGCTTAGACTTTCGAACCCGACCCGTTTGGTCGATCAATAGGATCCAACCAAGCATATATTGTGACCATAGCTGTATAGGGAATAACCTTCCGAGGTTATACCTTATGGTCACTTCATTTAAGTAGTTGTATGATAGTTAGTTTATATGCCTTAGGAAAATGACCAAAATGCCCTTTTTACGCATAAATTCATTTTAAGCATATGTAACCTAAATTTTGACATCTAAATTGATTAGGAAACATTATTAGATGTGTTAAGGCATATAATGCTTGTCATAGGACTAGTTAGGCGGTCCAAACGCATTTTGCACGAACGACGTGTTAAAGTAGCGTAAGCTACCTAAACGGGTCGTAATGGGTCGTAAGCACTTAGGATAGGTTTCGTTTTAGAATGTAGGCTTTGTCGAACCATATTACATGAGTTCCTATACTCATTTGGTTTACGAAACCTCATTCTATCCGATCTTCCGATTTAGGTCCGGTTATTAACATAGTTACCTATATTAGGTGCCGTTTGATTTTCCGTGATCCCTCTAGCTTTGCTTGGTTGTTATTCAAGACTTCTAAGCATTCTCAAGTGAGTACATAGTTCCCTCTTTTACTGTTTTCAACATTTTTGGGGTGAAACACATGTGCCTACTTGTTATTTTCGTGCTTTTCATACTTTTATATCATATACTTGTTATGTTCATTAGTACGCATATAGTACATGATTTCATTATGTTTTGCTATGTATGTTCACTTAGCATGCTAGCACATTGATTTTTATATGTTACATTTTGTTGCATATGCTCATCCAGCATATGGACACATTGTTTTACATTTTGAACTGTTTGAACCGTTTGAAGCTGTTTGATCTATGTGAATTATTTGGACTGTTGGAACCGTTTAGAACCGTTTGAATTATGTGAACCATTTGGAATTGATTGATTGGTGTGAACCGTTTGAACCGTTGGGTTAGGGAAGTAATTAAGTAACGGGGCGGGTGTAATGTGTTAAAAGCATAGTGTATACGCCGCTGGTACTTCCTATATATAAGTGCTTTTAACACATTATATATCGTTGTGTTATCTAGATCACTTGGGCAAATGTTATCAAAACAAAGTTATATTACAAGGTTTTTCTAACAATATAAACCATTCGAGTTTTATTACAAAAACGATTTACAAATTTGGGTTTACATAAACAAATGTTTTGAGTTAAGATTCATGGTATCGAGGTTTTATAAATTATAACAAATCTGTTTTAACTTGGTTATTTCAATTCACAATATAAACATTTTCAAAACTAAGTTTTCTAATTATCAAATAACAAAGTTGTTTGAGTTATTTCAAAAGGTAAAAATAAGCCATGAATCTGACACTCACATAAAACCTACGTACTCGCCGACATTTTTATGCTGACGTATTTTCACATGTGTTTCAGGTATCATAGTTGATGATGTTTGATGATGTTATTTGGTGCATGCTCACATAGGAACGGACGAGGCCTTAGTGACTTAATAACAATGAAAGTCTATTTGTTCATGTTTGTTTCTAATTTCAATGCAATGTAATACTTTTAATTCAATTAAACAAAACTTCAATCCATGTGTTATGAAACAATGATTCTGTTACAACACTCCCCGACGTTTTCGCCGCGGTTTGTTGTTTTAACGCGGTCAGGGTGTGACAGAAAAGTTGGTATCAGAGCTCATGGTTATAGGGAATTAGGTTATTAGTAATGCTTTGACCTAGTCTATAACCTTCCAAGGACCCTAACACAAGATTCTTGTTTTAGATCTTAAAACAATACCGTCACCTATCTTTAGGTGACAACCACAATAAGAACACAAATTTCAAATCCGCTTTGAAAACCAATCATCTGTTCTAGGATGATTTATTATAAGGTTTTGAACCTTCAAAGTTTTCAAAATCTCGTCAAAGTTTGAGTCTTATAATGTGAACACGTGCAATCTGGAAGGGTGGATGCATGTACTCTGAGCTTTCTGTCTAAGGCTAGAGTGTTCGTAGAAATCCACATAATCGGACCAGTCACTCTTACCTGGCAACTCTTGGGGTGAGTGTCCCACTTATAGGCTAAAGCATGTCTTCGCGATACATTAATATGACCCGCTTACTTTGATTAGTCATCGTCTCATTTGTTTACCTTAGGTAACAAACGAATGATCACAATTTTTATGCGTTGTCATCCTGTTTTGATTATCCGATAACATCTCGCTTGCTTCCTCCCATGCCATCCATTATCCTCAAGATGCCTCTTCATCGCAACAACACTCAAATGTCTGAACCAGGTGCCGCAATTGCCCAGCGAATAGGCGTCGTACTCCAGAGGACCGTTGATTTAGTTATCACCATGACTCGCCTCAGGGATGAAGTCGTACAAGGGAACCGCTTTTTGGTGAAATCAATGCATCCGTCATCATCTGAATCAAATACCCTATTTCAAATGTACCCAATGTGAACGATGGAGACATTTGGTTAAAATGTGCCGCTTTGCTATCCAAAACAAAGCTGTTTCAAATCCTGCTGCGGCTCAACCTCCTGCAAGGAAACCTTATGCCGGTACTGCGCCGATGTGCAACAAATGTAATGCACCTCACCGAGCTTACCTGCAGTGTCGTCTGTGTGCATCATATGGACGACTCGGTCACCTGGAAAATGCTTGTCGATTCAACCCATGCCAAGGTGGTCCAAACCATCCCCAAGTCAACCCTGCTCGTATGATTGAGTTAACATACGTAGTACTCAACCTCCAAATTCTGCTTCATATGTCGCCTTGGCATATCTAGCACCTCAACTTCATGAACTTTCTACCTTGTGTATCGACTTAAGCACGTCTAGTGCAAGGTTTCGAAACACCTCTCGTTACACAAATTCCAAAAATCCATATAGGATCTTTTTATCCTCATAATTAGATCCTTGTGGATAAATATCGTTCATCGGAACCCTTAATTGAATTCTTTGTATGCTTTAATACGTACATTACGATTCAATAAGGACAAAACCGAATTCCTATTAAGATCTTCGTATCTTCATGGTTAGATTCTTGAAGATGTTTAAAGTGCCAAATGAAATCCACGGATTGGATTCCTGGTGTGCTTTAAATACCTGTGTCCAAAGATAACAAATTAAAGGTCAAGTTAAACAATTATGTGATTATATGCTTATGTGCTTTCTTTTATGTTTTTGTGTGATCCGAATTTTCGTTATCAAAATCCTTGTAGAACCTTCCATATCTTCGTATAAGGGATTCATAGTCGGATATCCAAAGGTACTACCTCAAATCCTTAATGGGCTTCTACGTGATAGTTAAGACCCTTGGATTGTAAAGTACTATCCCATAATTAGACCCCTTGAAAGGTCTAGTTAAAAAGATTGATTCAAAAATCTGGTTGGGAATGTCATGTGATGATATAGCTGAAAAGACTCCCCAGTGGTCTATTCAAAGAGATCATTCATTTGATTTAATTAAAAGGATCCTATGGCGGTCTAGTCACATTCATCACATGTTTGTTCGTTTGATTCTCTTCCCCTACACATTATGAAATGCACTGTGCGGACCGTGCAAGGAATTACGTAATTATGGATGCATACATAATTATGGAATTTAGTGCACAGAAACCACAGCAAGTTTTGTCATGTTTAACCTCATTCATTTCTAATTCTGATGAAGCACCCGTTGATGAAAAATGAACTAGCTATTCATTTTTCACTTCTGAAAGAATATCCGTCAAGGGAAATGAATATCCTTTTGTTTACCCCTTCATTCCCATTTCTAAAGAATACCCGTTGAAGAAAATGATTATCCGTTCATTTTCGCTTCTGAAGAATATCCGTTAAGGGAAATGAATATCCATTGATTATTCCTTCATTTCCATTTCTGAAGGATACCCGTTGAAGAAAACGATTACCCGTTCATTTTCGCTTCTGAAGAATATCCGTTAAGGGAAATGAATATCCGTTGATTATTCCTTCATTCCCATTTCTGAAGAATACCCGTTGAATAAAATGATTATCCGTTCATTTTCGCTTCTAAAGAATATCCGTTAAGGGAAATGAATATCCGTTGATTATTCTTTCATTCCCATTTCTGAAGAATACCCGTTGAAGAAAATGATTATCCGTTCATTTTCGTTTCTGAAGAATATCCGTTAAGGGAATGAATATCCTTTTGATTTTTTTTCCCTTCATTTCCATTTCTGAAGAACCCGTTGAGGAAAATGACTCCGTCCGTCCATTTTCATTTCTGAAGAATATCCGTCTAGGGAAATGACAGGATTATGCCTTGCATATCTTTGATGGGTTATTCTACGCAAATAGATAAACACCCTAGATTCCATGCAAGACATTTATTTAACACCACGTCACAGACAGACTCCTACGAATAAATTTCAGGACGAAATTTCCTAAAGTAGGGGAGAATGTGACATCTGTGCCTCTGCGACCATCTAACAAATATCAAATCAATGAAATATTGTGTTTCATACTTGGGATTTGTATAAATATGTGCATCATTTGCACATATCAATTCTTGTTCGATTTCGAGCATTAAATCGCTTTCTGGAAGGTTATATGCGATCTGATGCGTAAATATAACCAGTTTAATGCAACAAACACTCCAGAATAGTGACATAGGCTTAACATACCTTAAATAACCTTTACATAACTTAGAAATAAGTTTTGGAGGGTTTGGTGTGGCGAAATCAAGTTTATTCGATCACATGGACTGATTGCGTCAAACTGCAAAAGTATACCAAATCGAATGATAACGGACATTCCGGAACTTGATCATAAGTTAAATATGCCCTAAATATCCTTTATATAGCTTAGAAATAGGCTTTGAGGTGTTTGGTACGCAAAAATAAACTTTTTGATCAATAGGGACAAGGAATTAATTTAAATAAGTGGACGATTCTAGTTGAGCCAAAATTTTAATAAATATAATCCACTATCTAAAATTATATTAATGATTCTTAGGCTACATGGTATGGGGGTCGTCCCCCTACCGTCCCAGTCCGTCGCCGGTGCTACATCGGCCCGCCCCCCTCCGTCCCCGTCCTTTCTGTCTGAAAATGGACGTTGGCGACGCGCATGTGAAGACAAAATAAGTGGGCCCCAAGTTGAAGATGACCATTTAAAAAAAATTCAAATTCATAATTAATAATTATAATTACGGCTATAATTCAAAAAATCCCCCAATTCACTTCCATTTTTATAAATACTCACATCTTTAACCATTTTTTTCACAACTTTTCACCCACTACCACCACATCTCTCTCACATTTTATAACCACTCTTCCCTTTTTATAAAAACTCATCATTTTTTATACCATTTTTTACCCGCTACCACCCCATCTCTGGCTCAAAAATTATCATGGCTTCACCCATTTCTTCCATTTCTTCAATTTCTTCCATCTCTTCATCATCTTCGTCTACGGGGTATTCATCATCTTCGGAAGAGGATGCTATTATGCATAACATGATTATGAACGCGGCTCAGGTCTTCATGGCGGGTGATGAAGCGTCGTCCCAACGGCTAACTAGACGAGCAAAATATAACCGAGGTCAAGAAGGTATTTTACTTTTTTTATTCCTTATGTTTTATATAGATTTGAAAATGTATTTTATAATTAATTTCACTTATGTTTCGTTTTAAATTTATAGCCGGCCACGTTAAACTAGTAGCCGATTATTTTGCCGACGAACTCGTGTACCCAGCCGATATTTTTTGACGTCGTTTCCGCATGAGTTGTCCACTGTTTTTACGTATTGCAGGCGACATGGCCCAGTCTGATCCGTTTTTTACACTACGAAACGACGCTAGGGGGCAAAGGGGTTACAGTAATTTACAAAAATGTACGTCGGCCATTCGCCAACTGGCATACGGTTACACACCCGATGCATTAGACGAGTATATTAGGATGTCTGATAGAACCGCACGTCTATGTTTGCACAAGTTTTGCGAATGGGTTGTCAAATTGTATAGCAAGCGATACCTACGGAAACCGAACGCAAACGACGTTCAAAAATTATATCAAGCACACAAACAGAGACATGGTTTCCCAGGAATGCTCGGGAGCATTGATTGCATGCACTGGCCGTGGCAGAACTGCCCAGTTTTCCTGGCAAGGTCAGTATACTAGGGGAGATAATGGACATCCGACTATTATTCTAGAGGCTGTTGCATCACAGGATCTCTGGATCTGGCATGCTTTTTTTGGTTTACCTGGTTCGCTCAATGACCTTAACATCATATATCATTCAAAGATATTTGAGGATGTAGTGGCGGGTACGGGTCCAGACACAAGCTTTACAGTTTCGGGGGTGGAATACAGGCGAGGTTACTACCTAGCCGATGGAATATACCCAACGTACTCGACAATCGTTAAAACTATTCCGCACCCGACAGACGAAAAAAGAAAAAAGTTTGCGAAGTATCAAGAGGGTGCGAGAAAAGATATTGAACGGGCTTTTGGTGTTCTACAAAAAAATGGCACATCATTGAACATCCAGCACGTTCGCAAACACCAAAGAGATTACGACACATTATGTACGTTTGTATCATCCTTCATAACATGGTCATTGAAGACGAAGGTAGAGCGATATGCGAGTACGACGAAAACGCGTCTACTGGAAATTATGTTCCAGTTAGTGGTGAACAACAAGATTTGAACATGTTCGCTCTACGTAACGAGTACACACATCATAACCTACAAGCAGACTTGGTGGAGTACATTTGGAACAACGCTCAAAACGAACCCGAACCCGACCACGACATGGAAGACGAAGACTAGTAGCTTATTTTAATATATTAGGATATTTTTAAGTTTATGTTTTTTTAAGTTTATTTTTTTTAAGTTTATGTTTTTTTTTAAATTTACTTTTTTTAAGTTTAATTTTTTTTAAGTTTATGTAATGTTTTTTAACATTAATGAAAATATTTTGTTACTTTATTTGTTATATGTTAAAAAAAGTAGAAGATTAAAAAAAATAAAAAAATATGAAAGTGGTGGAGGACTATGACTAGGACCATCCTCCCATACCCTCTAGCTAGTTTTGGAGGATGGACCATCCTTGGGAGGACTATGACATGGCGCCTACGTGGCGGATCATCCTTCAAGGATGGACCATCACCATACCCACTAGCCTTATCAACCCAGCGACCTCAGCACCAAATCCACCCACCACAAAAAATTTAATAAATATAATCCACTCAATACCAATCCCAACATCAACACACAGTGGTCTCAATAACTTAGGCACATGATGATAATATTGACATATTTGTCATGTTACACACAAATAAACGATAAAAAGAGAGTGAGGACTTGAATAAATTTAATACTTGTATCAAATTGCATGACTTATGAAAGTAAACGTTTATTTTTTCTTTTACCAAAATAACCTATCTTATAACCAAACACTGGAACCTTTAGTAAGCCACTATAGTTATAACTTATAACCCAAGTGACCTGTTTGCTAATCTTGACCCATATTAACTAACTATTTGATCCAAAGTAACTAACTTTAACTACCTTTATTATATACTATATACAATTCAAGTATCTTCTTATTAACAGTATATTAATTGGACAAACATAGGATCTTATTTACACTAATGCCATGACCTTTTGTTCACCGTCACCAGGAGACCACTTGTATTACTCAATCAAAGCCCATAAGCAGGAGACCACTTGTATTAATAAGGGTGTATGAACGACTTTCTTCAAATCAAAGCCCACCTATTTGTTTCTATTATTTTGAAATATTGCAAATTTCCACCAAATCGATACCATTTTTTTTTTTTCTTGTAGCATTAGTTTTTGTGTTTTATTGTTTATGCCTTGTATTGAGAATGGTATAAATTTGCGTTCTACGTGTTACCAGCTCACGGTATAAGTTCATGTTTGTTTTGTCTACGATTTACGTCACGTGGCCGTATAAATTTGTATTTTTTACAATTTTTCGGGTTTTGATCGTCGTTTGCTTACTACTTAGCACGTAAAAAAGACCCCACGCCCGCAACGCGGGCATTAAACACTAGTTAATTATATTTGATTATTTCACATAATCTATTTGGAGATATACTAATAACATTAACAATAAGCTTATTAACATGTCTGGATTGTATATACTTTCTAACAATAAACACCAACAAAGAGTAAGATCAAGGCAACAGGTTCATATAGAAAATGCATCCAAACAATCTCAAACCATACCAAAAACCAAAATCTTGATACTAACAATTTACTAGCTAGTAAACTAGGAAAGAGTACAATTTAGGAGAAGAAAGGAATTGGTCAACATACTTTCTGGATGCTAATCGTGCAAATCAACTTCTTGAAACCTCATATTCGACCATCCTGGATTACTTTGAGTAGTAAAGATGATTGCCCATGAAAATCTTACTAGCTTCACACTGGTTCATACTCGAGTGTTAATATATATTACTAACCAGTTACAAAGAAGAAAACAAATAAACATGAAGTTACTTCATTACCTAAAGCTCAAATATGAATTTTAAGGAATCAGGGATTCCCTAAAAAAGCACGCCATTTTTCGATAAATGGTAGGTCACTTGGATCCATGTTTGGAATATCGCGACCTCCAAGTGTTTCGATAATTTGTGTAGTCTCACCTAAAAGTTGGGCTGCATCATAGACAGTGGCTTCCCTTTCCTCTATCACACTAGTGTGACATTTCATTGTTATGGCTTGTGGTAAGTTGGTGAGACAAGCGGCAATTATATCAGCAATCATTGATGATAAGCTGCCAAATAGTTCGTTCTGGCTAACCGTGGCATCAATGTTGGTGTGGCAGTTACGTAGAATTGTTTCGGTTATACGATACATTGAGTTGGCACCAATAGACCTGTGTATCAAATCATCATTCTCGCCTCCAGTATTATCATTATTTCTATCCTCCGAGCAAACTATATTCTTAGCTTTATCCCTGAACCATTCAACAATTTGTTTAGCTGTATTTTCTCGGAAAGAAGGGTCACGCAAGTCGTTTCCTAACCATTTTTTGTGTAATGTAATTTCTCGCCACAAAGTTTCAGCCGCATTTTGAAAACATACATGATCATCTGTAGCATTGAGGCTTTTTTCCACCACTTTGACATATAGTAGACCTTCCCTAACACTTTCCAACAAGCTAAAAACTTCCTCCTTTTTGATTCTAGGGAGAGAAACCAAGATGGTTGTTAGGGTTACCACTGGTAACCTCCAACAATCATCAGATGGAACATCATGATCAAATTGGTCAAACTTCTTAACTCCTTCAAAACCACTAGTAGCCTTTCCAAGAATTAGCTTGATGAGCTTTTTGGGTTGGTTTTTTGCACCATTTTGGATCAATCGATTGACAGATTTTAAAAGGCCTTTCAGATATCTCTCACCAAGCTCACTCTTATCTTCAAGATGCAAAACATGAGGGTTAAGATCATTATCTCCTTGAAAGTTCATAACCCCGTTTTCCAATGAAGGAAACACTTTCTTTAATAACCACTTGATACAACGAAAACAATACAAGAAACATATCATAAAAAATAATGGGATCAAGGCTGTTACCTTACATACCGCCACAACTCCAATCTGCAATCCTATACACATGTTCAAAATTATCCTTTTCAAAGTCTTGATGACCACCTCGAGGACGTGGCTATGAAATGGGAGTCTTATACTAGCGTGTTTCCAATCATATAACTTGCTAGTCCAATAACAATCCACTTTAAAGAACTTAAAGTGGCTTGAAATGATTTTGGTGGACACCTTAAAGTTTAATGTTGCAAAACATCTGGACAGTGGTGCAATTGTACCAATAAGGACTCCGGTAAATTGTACTATGAGAATTGCCATCATGGACCTCCCATAATCCGAATCATAGTGCTTACCCTCCGCATGGAGTCTTGTACCAGCGTGTTTCCAATCATAAACAAGGACGGACATAGTATAAGTATGTAATATAGTGACCAAAAGACATATTACCCCAGAAGCAGATGTGGTGTGAAAGCAAGCTGTTATGAATTGTGGGCTGCCACTTCCTGCCATGATCCAGTGGTTGCTCACATGCTTATGTAGCTTCTCAACTGTTAGTAATTCTCTGGCTGATGTCTGAATCTCTTTTGAAGCTTTGTCATGACCTTTTTGGTATTTCGATTCTATAATCTTTTTGGACTTTAGAATCGCTACCGATGAACATACATGCACTATTAGCAACACAACTAACAAAATTGCATAAATGGAGGCTGCTCTATTGTTTAGTGGTGATGTGATTATTTTGACTTCAGACTGTCTAGGATTGCGATCATATGTGGTATATGTGGATATAACTCCAGTTTGTATTTGGATGCAAACATTGACAACCAAGGTGATGACAAGAACACACAAAGCTATGATGTTTGACAAAAGGTCACTGCTGTCCATGGTTGCTAAACTGGGCAATAAATTAGCCATCATGGTGCACATAAGGGCCATGCTTCCGAGCTTTGCCCCTTTGTCCACAAAACCCATCATTGAACTAGTTAGATCCACAGGTAACTTCATTGCAACTGATATTATAGTGAGAAAAGCAGCGTTAACTCTAAAATATTTACAGGGAAACCATAGCTTTCTACTACGGAAACCATGTAATAAATCAGCCACCATGGCAAGGATGCAAACAAGAGATGCCAATGCGATGTACATCCCAATCCAAAACATAGGTGCACTGAAATGGTTTTGGAGTTCTGATCGGGCTATAGAGCTTTCATAGCCTAACAATGAATCCGTAACGTTTTCAGGAACAGAGTAGTAGTGGAGACCCTTTACAAGTCGGCGAAACCCTTCTCCTGCGTTGCAAGCCATAACTACAGGGAAGAAACTGATGATTTGATTTGATGAAATGAAGTTGGATATTTCGTTGAGAAAGACTTAAGTGTTAGTTACTTGCATTCCAAGGATGGACTCTCTTCCTTAAAAAGTCGCTGCTTGAATAAAGTAGTCAAATTCTCAGCAGCCGCTAGTTTCCGATAAGGATGTTGGATAATCTTGATGGGTTACGGGTCGAGTACGGGTTAGAAAATGGGTCGAATAATTAAACGGGTCAGCTGAGTTTTATTTTAGTTACATGGTAGTGAATTAGTCTAAGGTTGACCGAGAACATGGGAAGTGGACGTTGAGGAAGTATATGTTGGAATATTGTTGCTGAAATGGAGGACTAGTTTGGAATATTCTTTTGTGCATGTGCTTTGGGTTTGCTATAAATAGGATAGCATTGTTTAATTGTTGAAGTATCTTTCATTCTCGTTGTATTTATTTTAAGTAATATAAGAGTTCTGTTTATATGAGGTATTCAGTAATCAGTATTTTAGTTTCAATTACAATGGTTGAATCAACCGATGCTCGATCATATATGCTTACTCAGTAATGGAACTTGACTAGGTACGATTTATTGAGTTACCCTGTACACGGTCATGCAAATTCATACAAGTGATCTCTTGTCCCTGTGTGTGCTGTTCAGATGGACTTTTCTGTACGGGTTTATGTTCACATATAAATGGAACTTAACTTTATTTCTCAAGTTGTTTGAACATCATGACATACTTTAAAGTTTCCTGAATTTATCTGATGATTTCAGGTCAGCAGGCCATGGAAAACCCTCCACTCTATGGTATTTTTAAAACTACATTAAAACACTATTTATGTTTTGTACGTTTGCGTGTTGGGTAACAGATCAAGTTGAAATGGATTAAATTTGTGTAGTTTAATGAACCAAACATGTTTACAACATTCTTATTTTGTGTAATGTATTATTTAACCGTTTCGCTTTCACACAGTTTAGGGTCATACTGACGCTTGTTTTATTTGTAGTCTGTAACTAGGATCAATATGCTGATTTATAGATGAAGGACCCGATGGATTGAGAATTTTATATCTGCTGGAATAGGGAAAGCCAGTAACAATTTGTCATGCTTAGTTCGCACCCATTTGTGAGAGTTAAAGAGGTGAGTTGGGTTACGGGTCAAGTTGATCAACATATCAATTTTTTTGTACAGGGGTAGGGGACAGGTCCTGTTCTTTTCTCCGTTTTAGACTATAAAATAAGTGTAAGAATAATAAATCAGTTTCTATTTTCATTCAAACTTTGACAACCTATATCACTGGCTGCACTCATTGGCGAAGCTTGACCCCCCGTTTTTTCCGAAACCGGGGGCGAAAACGTATATACCTAAAAAATTCTATACGAAGTTACTGTTGATAACACTACGCATCGAAAAGTTCGGGGGGCGGGCGCCCCCTCCCGCCCCAAGTAAGCTGTGCCCCTGGCTGCACTAGCAAGAAACTTTTATTTATGAGGTGTTAAAGAATTACAATTACATAGGATGCAAAACACAGATGCCAATGTACATCCCAATCCAAAACATAGGTGTGCAGAAATGGTTTTCGATCGGGATATAGACGTTTTATATCCTTTCAATGAATTTATATATAATATCCCGAGGAAGAAAGTAGGAGCTGTGACCATTTACAAGTCTGAGAAACTCTTTGTTGAGTTGAAAGACATAACTCAAGGGGAAAAACCGATGATTTCATTTGGTGAATCGAAGCTGGGTGGTGGAAATAATGCGGGCAGATTGAACTTTGGATTGGATTTTGTGTTGAGAAAGACTTAACTGTTAACTACATGCTTTTCACGGATGGATATTTACGGAAGAAATAGTGCTCTTCCTTAAAGCCACTGCTTGAATAAAGAAATCAAATTCTCAGCAGCCACTAGTTTCTGATAAGGACATGCCTAATAATTTTTTTGGGGGGTTTAATTAATTTCAAATTGTCTCCAACTTTCAGGCAGATTTATACCAATATTTTGCACAAACATGACACATTACATCCCCAAAATAGATGGACGTTTAACTTTCCTATCAATTTTAAAAATGACTAAAATACCCCTTTAGAATAATAAAATTAAGAAGTGTAAATTACTGTTTTGGTCCCTATGGTTTAGCTACTTTAACCCTTTCAGCTCAAAAAGAAATATTTTAACATATCAAAACTCGGGGTTGCATTTTATAGCAGTTTTGGCCACTGACACTAATGTTATTACTCTTTTTGCTGTTAAGTGCAAAGGTAATTAGTTACTTATATACATTAGAGGCTGTTTTTGATAATCACAAAGTTTTTTTTTAATATTTAATAGATTATTAATGTAATTACTCAAGTTTTTTTATTATTTCGTTATTTTCACGATTATTATTTAATAAAATATGTTTTATATATACAAATATATAGGTATTTTATTTGTTATAAACGTCTTTTCTAATATCATTTGTTTTTAACCTTTTTCTAAACGATCTATCGTTTTTAAAATTATTTATTTTTAAACCGCTTGTTTATTATAATAATTCTTTTTAAAGTTGTTTGTCTTTTAAAGTTTTTAAACGATTCATTTTATACCGTTCTTTTTAAAATTATTTATTTTTTAAACATTTTTAAACAACTCACCTTTTTAAGTCGTTAATTTTTAAAAAGGTTTCTTTTTAAACTGTTTTTGAAATCATTCATTTTTTAAACATTGTATCCAATTTACTTAGAGCCGTTAGGAAAAAAGAACTTTAGAATATGAACGATTTCAAAACTAGAAGGAATTTAAAAACGATCGATTTTAAACGAACGATTTCAAAAATCAAAGATTAAAAAGGGATGGTTATAAAAAAAACAAAACCTTAAAAAATAAGTTAACAGGTGTAAGGTACTAAAAAACGCATGAATTTAATAAACTGTAGGTCCCGATTTCTGAGGATCGATAACGAAACCAAATCTCTTGTTTATCACAAACACGGTCACGAGTGCGGAATCCCCGTGACTATGCCAAACCAAACATAGATAATGATAACAACACAAAATAACCAATGAATCACAGTCAATTGATTAGATGAGAACAAGGTTCAAACATATACACACAATGTTTGAAGTAAACTTTCACAGTGGGTTATGCTCCCATAGTTTCAAAGTAAAACTATGTGGTGTTTATATAGGCAGCATGACACAAGATATGACCAAACTTCAAAGGGGGGCCGACGAAACTTCAAGGTTGACGAAACTCCTAGAGTTTCGTCACTTAGCATGATGAAACATAGAGTTTCATCACAAGGAGAGTTTCGACATGATGAAACTTAGAGTTTCATCACAAGGGAAGTTTCATGAGGAAGTTTCATCATGGGGAAGTTTCATCATGGTGAAACTTAGAGTTTCATCATAAGGGAGTTTCATCATGGAGAAACTTAGATGAAACTTGGGAGTTTCGTCATACAAGAGCTCGACGAAACTTGGAGTTTCGTCGAGGGCTGCCAAACTGGATATGCTGCAAACTGTTAACAGTTTGCTGCCGACCGATATAAACACACAAACAGACATAAACCATGTATGCAACATGCATTATTCATTTATACATTACATTACAAACGAGACAAACTTGTCGGACCCAAGTAGGATAGGAGGATATCCGACTTGGTCTTCATTCCGTAAAAGTGTCGAACCGAACATGCCGCGTCCACAAAAAATGTATCAACATAAACAAAATGTTAGAAAAATAACAAATTTTGAATAAAACAACGGTCTAAAGAAATGGAAGATTTGAAAAAGAATAAACGATTCTAAAAAAATTTGTATAATGAATGATCTTTTTTTCAAACTTTTTTATTGGAATGTTTTTTTTTCAAAATCTTACATTTCTTTAGTTTTTTTATACACGTCGTTTTGTAAAATTTAAAAAATAAACGACTTAAAAAGTGAATTGTTTGAAAATGTTTAAAAAATAAATGATTTTAAAAAGAATGGTATAAAATGAAGTGTTTAAAAAACTTTTAAAGACAAACGACTTTGAAAAGAACAATTAAAAAAACAAATGGTTTAAAAAGGAACAATTTAAAAACTATAGATGGTTTAAACAAAATGTAAAAAAAAAAACAAATTGTCTTTTAAAACGACTTTTATAAAAACAAACGGTTAATGAAAGTACATATTTATTTGTATATTTAAAACGTATTTTGTTAAATAATAATATCAGGAAAATAATGAAATAATAAAAAAAAACTTGAGTAAGTGCATTAATAATCTTTTAAATATTAAAAGAACTTTGTAATTATCAAAAAAACCCCTAAGGTATATAATGACATAATTACCAGTATAACTATAAAAAAGTAACAAAGTTAGTGTCAGGGCCAAAACTGATATAAAAATGTAACCTCAGGGTCTGATATGTGAAAAGAATTTTTTTGGGCTGAAATGGTTAACTGGCTAAACCGCAGGGTCCAAAACAGTAATTTAATCAATTAAGAATAAAATGCAAACATGGTAGAAAAAAGAGGTATCACCGACGACTCTGTACCAACGAAAGGAAGAACGAGTAACATATTTAAAAAAATAAAATTGTATTTTAAGCTCCCCATCGGTATTCTTTTGCTTTCATCGACGGATTTCCAAGGGAATGGCATTTCGGGAATCGTTTGCTTTCATCGTTTTATGGAATAGTTAGAGACAACGGTTATCAGAATTTTGAAAGTTGAGCCCATTCAGGCTTTTTAGTTCTTAAACGTTGTGGCTTTTTCACCACAGACAAATTGTTGGTAATCCATCCTTAATTTTTTTCTATAGGTAGCCTTGATGTCATACCAATAATGATAACCCAATTGATACCAACCTAAAAATGGTAATGGTCATATTAGTCATGGTCAACATACTTTTTGGATGCTAATTATGCTAGTTAAGACTATGGGGTGTGGAGGAGGGTAGTCCTCAAAGGATGCTCCGCCACGTAGGTGTCCACGTAAGCGGGTGTGAGGATGAGCCTAAAGGGGATGGAATGGTGAGATTAACTGGTGTGGGTCAAATGAGTCATGAAAAAAATGTGAGTGAGAATGGTGAGATCGGTGTGAGTGGTGACAATGGTGAGAATGAGATGAATGGTGTGAAAAAGAATGTCTTGCAGACTGGGACGAATGTGACTCACTTGAGTACTGTGGGTGGTCCGAGCTATGGGATTGAGAGGTATGTGTCTAGATGGTCCTCCTCTGATTGGACCTTTTCCTCGTCTACGTCCTTTGATTCTGGGTGGCCTATTACCTGTTAAATATTGATAACAATAACTTAATAAAGATATGAGTAAATCCAAGGTCAATGCCTAGACTAAGAAAGTCTAAAGATTATGTTATTGTGATATTTGAGATTAAACAAAAAAGGCTAAATGTTGGCTCTAATACCAATCTGTCACACCCTGAATTTCCCGGTGGGCCCAGACTTGGGGTACGTGACGAGTTGATACAGATACACAAATAACAAATCGAAAGTTTCGGGATTTAAAATACTATTACAAATTATAAGTGTCTGAATGTTCAAAAATAATATACAGACAGAAATGTATAAAAGATCCACAAGCGGATCGAAATAACAAAAAATGACTACATAAGCAGACTACTAGGCTTCAATGCATGGAGTTACAAATTCCACTTAAGCATTTATCGAGCAACTTCCGCCTATTTACATGTCCTTGCAACCTGCGCTTAGTCTTTTGAAGATACGTCAGTCTAACACTGGTAAATACAAATAACCGACATATTTTAAGAATATTTAAAAAAAAAAACATTTTAAGTGCACTTTGCACATGTATTTTCATAAATAACTTGGGATAAAATATGTCCCTTGTATTCAGTATTACATACTTGTCAATACATATGGGGCCCGGTACTAAACTCCGATAACATGATTAACCGACACACCACTTTAACCCATAAACGGTATCCCTAATATAGGTAAGAAAATATATTTTATGATAGCATTAGCATCTGTCGGGTGTATGCCTACACCCCGTGCTTAAGTCGTGGGCATTTGCAATTAAATGAGCCGAGGATATCCAGGACACAGTCGCATTAACCCCCAATGTTTAAGTTATCAAGCAAAACGAATTAAAACAAGTTATGTAAAATTTTTAGACACAATTCGTCATTGATTCCATAGCCGACCAAGCGGTAATAATTTACCGTATCCCAAGCCCGTATAGGGAAAATAGGTTAAGAGTATTTACCTGGCTTAATATCTTACAATCCATGATATATATATATATATATATGTATATGTATATGTATATATGTATATGTATATAGGGTAAGGTTCATGCGAGAACCACCCTTATTGCGAGAACCGCGAGAACCAATGTGAACAAGTGGCAATTTTGTAAATACCAAATAACTTTTAAAAAAACACGCTTACCTGCTTTACTATATCGGACTTCAAGCCAAAATTAAACTACATTTAATACAAACTTTCATGTCTAGTCTCCAAAATTCTGAGTACATCCAGGTCTCTCAACGATTATCAACCTGAATCTATCAACAATTCGTCGATTACAATCGATTTCATCATCGTCTCGAATACATCATCACTTCACCATCATCAGTTCACCATATCGAAGCATCTGGATTGAGATTTTATCTCAGATTTGAGATTTTACCAGCAGTTATTTCATATTTCGTCATATAATCGAGGTTAGTTCCCAAAATTCGTACAGTGATTATAAGAATAGACGATTCAATGAGTGTGTCCCTAAGACGGTATCGCCGGAATTAATCGCCGTCGAAATCGCCGCAGCCAACAAAATCATTGACGGATTGGTAATATAGATATGGTCATATTAATCGAGACACCGTTTGCAAGTTTATACAATTCGTTTATATTGTTATATGATAGATAATTTGTCGTTTGTACTTTTATATGATAGATTATTTGTCGATTCAAGCTTCGTTTTGTATTGTGTGATATATAGCTATGCACATGTGCATATTTTGACATCATAGGTTTAACAGAATTGGCTATTAAGGTAATTCTTGTGTAATATGTGGTTATGCACATGTGCATAGATTGTAATAATAAGTTAATATGCACATGTGCATAGTGTGCAATAACATGTGAATAAGGTAGTTAATGTTGATGCAGGTGACATTAGATAAGGTATTTAGTTGTATTTTGGTGTGATGTATAGTTATGCACATTTGTATTTAATGTTAGATTATGTTAATAAGGTAGTGTTATGTGATATATAGATATGCACATGTGCATAGCTTGACAAAATATGTTAATATGCACATGTGCATAATTTGCCATAATTTGTATTTAATGTTAGATTATGTTAATAAGTCTATGGGATTTTGTCGCTGAATGGTGCAAGTTGGGATCAATATTCGTGCTAGATCTGAAGGATTTTGTGTATCTGCATCAGCGATACTGCGGATCTAAAAAATGGAAACAGGTTATGCTCTCAATCATTCAGATTATGCTATTGTTTATATGGAGATACATGAATGATGTTTTTAATAGGAAGCAAACGAATCTGACACGTCTGAAGGAGGAAGTTAACACGCTTGGGTTTCTTTGGATTAAAAATAGGGCAAAGTGCAACGCTTTAAGTATCTGTTTTTTTATCAGTAACACTCGGTAAGGATCTGATTATTACCAGTAGATATATATATTGTTATTTAGGTGTCTGTTTTTTATCAGTAATTTTGAAGTAATTCTGATTTCCATCAATGATTTATATGAATGTGATTCAACTCGTTGATCTGTTAACTGTGCTTGTTATGTTATCTCACAGATCTTATACAGTGCCATAGCCGACCTAGTATGTATATGTGAACCAAATAAAGTTAATAATATCATTCATGTGCATAGTGAGTTTGAGCAGATTTGTTTAGGATACGTGTATATGATTGTGGGTAATTAGAAAATGCTGGTGTTGTTGTTTTAGGTAATGCACATGTGCATAGTGAACTTGAGAAGTTTTGTGTAAGATACGTGGTTTTGTGTAATTAGGATATGATGGTGTTATTGTGATTTTGTGTAATTAGGATATGATGGTGTTGTTGTTTCATGTGATTCACATTTGCATAGCAAACATGAGCAGCTTTGTTTAATATACGTGTATATGATTCTGTGTAATTAGATTTTGTTGATGTTGTTGTTTAAATTAATGCATATTTGCATATTGAATTTGAGCACATAACATTAAACTTTACATATGGATTGATTTTAAGTATCATTATAAGAATATGTGATGCACATGTGCATATAGATGCACAAATTTATGTCGTTACAGTGATGAAAAAAGGTTGTTTAATGCACATACTAATTGAAATTGCATGTTTGATTATATTATGTTTCAATTATTATTGTAGGAAAAAAATGGAAAAAGGCGAAGAAAATAACACTTTTGTTGAGATCGAATGATAAAGGAGCAACAAAACTGCCAGATGATAAGGAAGGTGAATACAAAAGTGTTAAGTGAAAAGATAAAAAAGGTTGGTTATCAGTCGATGATGTAGTTGGTAATATATGCACATGTGCAGCCAATTGTTACTTTCTGTTGAACGTTGTTCTTTGATGTCGCGTGCAGTTACGGCAGGATAAAAAAATACAAGGAATATGACAAGTAGACGAATGCACGATGTGATGGATCTTATGTGATGGATGATAAGGGCGACAAGACAGTGGAAAACATTAATGAAAGAAAGTTGGATAGGACGATGTTATATTGAAAATCATGGTTGTTTTTTGTATGATGGTTTATATGTTGGTTATTTTCTTTTAACGATAATTTATATTTGTTTATTGGACGATGACAACTATGTGATCGTTAATTACATAATTTGATGTAATATGGTATAGTATATGTTGGAAATGCACATGTGCATAAGGTAAATTAGTATGAACAGTGGTGATATATGATGTGTTACCGAATGATTATATTCAATTTACAACGTTTTCAAATGTTATATGGTGGTTGATATAGTATATGTTAGAAATACACAAGTGTGTAATATTGTGACGTAAATGATTGTGTTGCCTATGCACATGTGCATATTTATATATTATGATGCATAGTGGTAATTCATGATGGTGTTTGGTATAGGATATGTAGTTTACAATGTTGTATGGTGTATGGTATAATATATGTTGGAAATGCCCAGGCACATATTGATGTGATATAATGTGTGGCATAAATTATGTTGGCAATGCACATGTGCATAACGTAAAGGTAGTAATGTTTAATGGTGTTTGACATAGTATATGGTGGCAATGCACATGTGCATAATGTATACGTTGCAGTGTATAATAGGTGGATTGAAAATGGAGTACATGCACTTAAAACATAATGACATTAGAAACAGTGAATCGACAAGTTTAGATGCTACGGTTTCAATGTTGAAAATGCACGCGTTGGGTAATGCACATGTGCATGTGTTGAAACAGTGGACATATTGGTAATTTATGTTAAATGGACATGAATAAAACAATGAATATTACACTGTTAAGTAGATAAACAATAAGTATAAACAATGAATGTAAAGAAAAACAAGCAATAATCAATATATAAGTAGTTGCGTGTGGAAAATCCAGTTGTTGTATAATAAGTGTTGTACATCATCACAATGTCCTCCTAGTGATTAAACGTTCTATTTAGAGTAGGGAATTCAGCATCAACATCAGTGCCAACCCCACCCATCTTGACCCGTCTTCACTCTGGTGTTTCTCAGCACGCCATAAGATGCATAAACTCCACCCATGCCTCCCCGGTTGTCGGCTTGTTCTTCCATTTTTTTGTAGTTGTCAGCCACCCAAGACCCTTTGTTTAATCCCATTCTGTACATAATTGGATAGTCATCCATAAGGCACCTGTTCATAATCCATACATAAACAGAATCCATACATCAACGACATGGTATAATTTTCAACATAATGCACATGTGCATATAAGTTAATACAATATCATTTACAATCAACATGCACATGTGCATATACAATTCTCTCAATCTAAAACAAGCTTTTCAAGACAACGATTTAGCTCATCAATTTCTATTACATAAAGATAATATAATGCATTATATAGGTAAGATGAAAACCCATCATAGATAATTCCCAATACCAACATCACTGTAATACCTCTCCTTTTGTGACCAGCTCTAAGGTTTTTATTTTTTTAAGTCCTATTTTGAGATTGAAATTGACTTGTAAGATAGCTTATGTTTCAGTTTAATACTTATAACAATAATAGATTTAACAAGCCTTAAAATTGACCAATTAACATATAACTTTAACAAAATACCAACTTAATGCATACTTAAATAACAACTACAAGTAAAAACTAAAGTGAATGTAAACATAAGTTACAAACTATACCATCTATTGACAAATTAAAGATTTATATATAAACCTTTTACCTGAGAAGATACCACTTGGCTAAAAATTCACCATCACTTCTGACCTGCAACTACCACCAAACACCAAATAATAATGCCTAATTTATTTGGGATTCGAATAGAATAAAACCTGTTGGAGTATGCTATATGTAAAATTGAATTACTTACAGCAGCCATCGTCATGTCATTGAAACTTGTTTCGATTCCAGAACAACCAAATAATCTTTCAAAACGAGATTCGAATCAAGGGCAAATCATAAATTGAAATCATAGCATAAACATCTGAATTGGTTTCGAAAACTAAAACCTTCAGATGCCGTAGGTTCAACTCCAACATGAGATGAGTGAGACGAAGCCATGTGTAGCTGAAATCAATATCCCAACACCGTAATCAGTATCCCAATCGAATCCCCTATAAGATCGCCGCCGTGAAACTCACCGCCGTAGATCTCCGTCATCGATTAAGCAAAATCTCCAGCGAAACCCTAGATTGTGAATGACGATGGTGAACAAGGGCTGAAATAAGAGGAGAGTGTGTTTTTTTATTAAATGTCACTTAATTACAAATTTGCCATGTGTTCACATTGGTTCTCGCGGTTCTCGCAATAAGGGGTGGTTCCTAACGGATCTTTGTCCTATATATATGTATATGTATATATGTATATATATGTATATGTATATATATATAAGCACAACCGATATAACAAATAACTTAGCCAGGTTGCTATCTACTGGATGCCCTAGTCTGGAATTAAAGGTATTGTAGGTCCAACTAGCGGAGGATCTAGTCGCCTAATCCTTGTATACGAACAGACCCGGTTGTGCGGAATCCAACCGGGAAAGCAAACCGAGTTAGAACACGAAAACAGAGATTCAACGTTTAACGTTCACTTGTATATTATAGATCATAAACGTTTCAGTACACTGTTTATACAAGATAAATCACTCACAAACTTTCTCAGTTCACTCTCGTGTGTGTGTGTATTCTCTGTGTTCTATCTCTTGTCTGTCTCCAGTGCTGCTTATATAAAGGAACAGGATGACGAAACAGGATGTAGTCGACGAAACATCATGAGTCGACGAAACATCTCGACGAAACCTCATGGCCGACGAAAGAGCTTGACGAAACACCAATGTGACGAAACAAGGTGTGTTTCGTCACACTCCCAAGACGACGAAACTTGTGTTTCATCAACATGTTTCGTCATCAGCAGGTTAGAGTTTCGTCATGAGCATGTGGCAGGCCTTTCGTCAAGTTATAATCAACAAACACTTTAATTGGTTCAATTCACGTTTACATTTAGATCATGCATTGAAAAGTCTTCTCATGACATCATCATGACATCATCATGGTGATGTCATGGTGATGTGGCGTCGGGAAACAGTTCGCGGCGCTTCGTGCTTCGCGTGTCGAACTCTTGGGCGCACGACGGAGGAATTTCGTGATATCGGGCTTGAGCCGAACCTAACCGAGTCAAACCGATCCGAGTCGAACCGAACCGAGTCGCGTCCACACAAAGTGTATCAACAAACTCCCCCTTGGACGCTACTCAAAAGGTTCATCTTCCATGTCTTCCATGTTGGAGGATTTTCAAAGTCTTCACATGTCGTAGGAAGAAAGTGTATCAACAAACTCCCCATTTCATTTAGGAAGTGTGTTAACAAACTCCCCCTTAAAATAAACTCCAATTTCAGCACTTAGATCCTTGAGGTGTTGATGATAGCTCAGCGGCAACTCGATCATCTTTATCTTTTGAGTGCCTCCACGTTGTGTCTTCATTCCAAAGCTTGTTATCGAACACGTTCTCTTTGCCTTTAGCTGGTTTGATGTTGCATCTGCACATACAGGAAAGCTAAACGCGTAATGAGAACAACCGCTTGGAATATAGTTAAAATAAACAAACGACACACATGTGACTAGTTTTCAATCAACCACCGTCCGACAGTTTGAAAGTTTAACAAATTGTTCAATTTTAGTTCTTAACTTTCAAAACTTGCAAATTTTGACCGTTTATGAAGAATCAGGCGTTTTGGTTTTCGATCAGATTTCAGGGAACGAAGACTCGAGTTCCAACATCGGGTAATCAAAAGAAATTAGAAATAAAATCTTTTTGGAATTTTGAATATTTCAAATGTAAAGACTGAAAGCAGTAAATAAATATATACAAAGATGCAGAAACTGAAAGCATTAAATAAATATTTACAGACATTCTTTTTGCGAGTTTCGAGGGTAAGAGAATCATATCAGTGTACGGTCACGCCAAAACGCTCTTGTTGTTCAATTAGTTAACATTTAGATAAGCATCCTATAACAATTATCGGTATTGTTGTCCACATAAGCTCAACTTATCAGATGTAATCATCACGAGGGGATACGATTAGTGTATGATTTATACTTACCGACCGGTGTTCATCCACACAGGACACATTCACGTATCAAGGTATGCACGAGAGTTCATCTTACTGGTGAGTATACCATTTATCATCTGTTTTGACGTATATGAAAATGTGAGATACTCACTTATTTTGGATTGAAAACAAGCCCTATGTGATAGAATCACTTATTGATGAGGAACTTGATTTTCAGATGCATGAGGGCACCGGAGCAAGTCCGTGAACAGGTCAATACAAACGTACAGTAAAGAGACGAACTTGACTCCCGGATAAATGTGATATTTTATTACTTATTTTGTTTGGACATGTGATTGTTGATCACTTATTTTGGTCGTATGCAGTATGTACACGTATGCATGGTATCATGAAAGATCTAGAGTTCATCTCCGTTGTTTTCGGTAAAAGAAACAATCATGATACCCAGATGATAAACAGCATAAAGACCACGTATCTCAGAACCTCGACAATCTCTCAAACGAAATTTCGGTACTAAGACCATATGCCAATGAGAGGTTCCCACCTGGTCTTCATTCGATTTAAGTTTATATCACCCTGCACACTTTAAAATGATTGTGAGCCTACCGATACATCATGTATAGAGCTGCTTAACGTTTTACATTTTAGGTTTAAAGAGGTTTCGACAGACCACTGATGTACTATCATTTTCTCTTTTGCTCGCCAGGAAACTCATTTTTGTTTTTCTATTGTTTTTGTGTTTTTGAAATTTTTCGATGTTTTTGGATTTTAAAGTTTGGATTTACTCCCCCTAAAATGTAAAAACTATGAAAAATCAAAAACACAAAGATATTTACAAAAACGATTTTCCTATGTCGGATTAACTCATGTTTTACCTCGATGCCGTTTACCAAAATAATTTTAATCAGAATTGATTTATCTAATTTTGGAAAAATCAGTTGGCATGACGGTAATCGGTGCGGACCATGACAACATTGATGAGTTTCATAGTGAAACAATCACGTGTGAGGTGATATTCGAGATCAACGTGTCTGGTCAAAGAGTGCTGTATGAAAACTTAATAAATCATAAAGCAGCTTAAATATCGACAAAGATAGGAGAGATTAGAAATTTAAAACCGTAATCCTGCAATTTCTGCGTGCATTGCCAGGAATTTGAGTGCTCTCCCAAACTGGATATCCACCCGGTGTGGATTTCAAGGTCGATTTTGCAGCTAATTCAATGAACCGAGAATTCTCTTTACAGCAACAAGATCATAAACCTCCGGGTCCGGCTGGTCTTCCACATTGCACCAGCAAAGGTCTTTGTCTTTCTCCTTTAGAAGTAGTGTGCGGTTGTTCAATCTACACCAAGGAATCCGCACACACGGTGTAGTTCGATCAACAAACACATTTTCTTCAATCACACCGTGGAGAAAAGTACACTACACGTTCATCTTGTGGAATTTTAACTTCTTGTGGAAGAAAAATCCATGAATCTTCGAAAAGCTTCAGACGTGTTGCAGGCGCGTACATTTCATTGGAATCTTTCGTGTAGACCCGATGAAAAACCAAAACAACCAAATTTTGGCACATTTTTCATCTTGTCGAATTTTTCAACTTAATCCAACCACATTCTTTCACCATCATTCCTTCATCGGATTTTTTTTTGTCTTTTTTTTCTTTTTCCTTTCTCTCCATCAATGGCAACAATATTCTCCTAGATGTAACAATATTTCGGAGCCTTATGTCGCCGATCTTGGGCATGGACGCTCCACTATCAACAATCCTAAGACCATCAATAGTTCCTCCTTGAACATCCTGCACACTCATTCAGAGATTAGTTGGAGAGGGGGACCCAAGCCTTCACAGACTTGGGTCGTCCGTCATCATCGAGAATTGTGACATCCATTTCCTGATGATTCGGAACTGATGTAGCTCCCCCAGAAACACTTACTGGTTTTGGTTTCCAAATCTGTTTTTGTTTTTCATTTTTAACTTATAACTTAAAAGTCTGTGTTTGGATAACCTCTGGTTTTAAAACCCTTTCAATTTCTTTTCTTTGTTTCTTTTTCTGTTTCATTTCCTGTTGTTTAACAAGACGAGGGTCCTGTTTTGGTGAAACAGATCTTTTATGGTAACTGTTACCACGGGGGGCATCAACCTTTGCCTTTCCTTTCATGAGATATGGACAATTTCTAACAATGTGCCCATACTCACCGCATTCAAAACATGATCTCCGCTCAACAAACCTCAGAGTATCATAACTGTATGAGCTTGATGATGAACTTCGTGATCCTGAGGTACTTGTTCCTACATCACAACCGTTTGTGTGTTGTGTGTAGTTGTTTTGAGTGTTTCTTTTCAAAATTTTACTTTGTTTAACAAAATCCGTGTTGGATTTGTTTTCGAAAGTTTCAATTTTATCAGTCCCTCTGGATTTCACGAAGTTCACCTTCTGAATCGTCTTCTTGTTTTGGCTTTGTTTGCCTTTTCCATTTCCTTGGGCAGCATGATTTTGCTTTCGTTGATTATTTTTTGGTTGCAATTTCTGATTTCTGTATTTCTTTCTGACTTCTGCTTTTGGGATAGGAGCACACTGAGTTACTGCAACTCATGGGCTCGACTTTCCCAAAAATTTAATAGAAGAGTCTTCGAAAACTTTATCAAACAAAGATTGATTGAAATTTTTGATATGGAAATCCTTGTCTGAATATATTTTATCAGATCCAATCAACGTGTAAAGCAAGTTCACGCTTTCACAACTTCCAGATGAGGATTCAGTAGACTTGGCTGTAGCAGTCACAAACGGTTTTGCAGGTGGATCACAAAGAATGTAATTTTCGAGAGGTATGATTTCCTCTTTTGTTACCGTTTCTGACTGTTCAGAGTTAGTATCCTCAGATTCCTCATCTGACGAATCAGCATTCTCAACAATGACTGGAGGAACCTGATTTCGTTCAGCTGTTGAGACTTTCGCATCTGCTGATTCATCCGAATCTGAGGATACTTCCTTTTTGTAACCTAGCCTTAATGTGAAAATGAAACTGAGGGCTCAAAATGAGGTTTATTTTCATCTTCAGGCATCGAAGAATAATCGTGTTTAACAAGTGGTGGACACTTCTTATAACCTATGCACGTGACATCCTTTTTCTTTTTCTGTATGTCAATGATGTGATCCAGCACATACCTAGAGTTTGAATAACTATTCAGCTTAAGCTGGATCGCCTCACTTTCACACTTAGCACAGGCCAACTCTTTTTGCATTAACTCGAGCCTATTGATGTAAAGGTTTATTTCAGTTTGTTTTCTTGAAACCATTTTCGTTAGCTCGGTCTTATCTTCTTTTAATGTTTCAATTATCTTTTTAAATTCCTTTTCATAATTTTCACGAAACATGTTGGCCTCTATGCATTTCGAAAGATCCACGATCAAACATTGATTGTGGATAAATGTCACATCATACTTGTTTTGCAAATCGTCATATATACTTTGCAAATCAGACAATTTAGCACTTAATTTAACACAACTATCACACCTATCCGAACTTGGTCCATCGACACATACCTGACAGGATCCACTCTCAGATATTGACGCACTTGCCTCAGAATCAACAACCTCCCTTGTTGATTCATATTCTGATCCATCCTCGCTTGAACTTGAACTTGTACCATCTTCAACTGAGCTACCGTCATGTTCAGAACTGTCATCATTTCCCGAGGATTCACCATTACTGGCATCTTTGACAATTTTGGCATAAGACGCCGTTCTTGTTTGACTACAGTTCCTTGGATCAAGAGATGATGGTGCTACAGTAGACCTATAGCTTTGCTGTGAGGCAAATGGTCGTAGTGGATTTCCATACAAATCAGTGTTTGAGACACAGGTTACTGGTAGCTGAGCAACTGGTACTAAATCACCATACATATTTCTAGCCATTTTCGGTTCACTTTGATTTTGGTCAGTAACCGATGCCCACTGCTCTGCCGTAATTGAACTCGCTTTGGATGAACCCCACCACTCTGAAGTCATGATCAAATGAAAATACCAACTTAAAAACCAAGTAACACTTTCACTGTGATACACCAACCCAAGTTACGAAGACTAACATCCACGAAGATTATGAAATATAAGGCCCAAAAACAAATAATTTGGAGGCCACATTTGTAAAAGGCCCAATACCAATTAATAGTGGATTGTAATTTATTATTATTATTATTTTTTTTAATAATACAGGCCCACGGAAATTTTAAACTCCACGAAGATGGTTTGTGAAGTTTTCAATACTGGCCCAACGAACAATGAAGATTAAAAATGGCCCAACGTTTGTAAGAAGCCCAATTGTTCACTATTATCAACAAGGTTCACCAAAAACAAATTTTAAAGTAAAGGGGGGGGGGGGGGCACCAAGACTTAGGTGTTCGTTGAAATGAGAAATGTGACAAAAAGTTGAGATAAGATTTTGAAAACTTTTTAGTTGGTGAAAAAGAAATAATATTTTAAATCGTCCTTATCTTTCAACAGTGGGTTGGTAACTCAATTTTCAAACCTCCATGCCTTCTTTCTGCGTACATGTCAAATTCACATCACCTTTTCTTACCAACTTACCAACTTTTCAAACATACAATATTTTAACAATTAAAACAACACAAACTGACACCTTAAAACCCAGAAAATATGAACATGATGATGAACTCTATGAATTTTCTGACCAAAGGTTCACCGGAGTAATTTCCAAACACAAATTTTTGCATGAAACTTCACTAAAAACCATATCTTAGCATGTGTACATGAAGTTTAACATGGTTTTTATAAGAACTAACAACAAAATACCAAGATTTTCGAAGTTATAAACTGATTTTTCCAGAAATTATGAACTTCAAACACTCGAAAAACACTCGGTTTAACAAGGAAGAGAGCCAAGGCTCTGATACCACTTGTAGGTCCAACTAGCGGAGGATCTAGTCGGCTAATCCTTGTATACGAACAGTCCCGGTTGTGCGGAATCCAACCGGGAAAGCAAACCGAGTGAGAACACGAAAACAGAGATTCAACTTTTAACGTTCACTTGTATATTATAGATCATAAACGTTTCAGTACACTGTTTATACAAGATAAATCACTCACAAACTTTCTCAGTTCATTCTCGTGTGTGTGTGTGTGTGTTCTCTGTGTTCTATCTCTTGTCTGTCTTCCGTGCTGCTTATATAGAGGAACAGGATGACGAAACAGGATATAGTCGACGAAACATCATGAGTTGACGAAACATCTCGACGAAACCTCATGGCCGACAAAAGAGCTTGACGAAACACCAATGTGACGAAACAAAGTGTGTTTCGTCACACTCCCAAGACGATGAAACTTGTGTTTCATCAACATGTTTCGTCATCAGCAGGTTAGAGCTTCGTCATGAGCATGTTTGGCAGGCCTTTCGTCAAGTTATAATCAGCAAACACTTTAATTGGTTCAATTCACGTTTACATTTAGATCATGCATTGAAAAGTCTTCTCATGACATCATCATGGTGATGTCATGGTGATGTGGCGTCGGGAAACAGTTCGCGGTGCTTCGTGCTTCGCGTGTCGAACTCTTGGGCGCACGACGGAGGAATGTCGTGATATCGGGCTTGAGCTGAACCTAACCGAGTCGAACCGAACCGAGTCACGTCCACACAAAGTGTATCAACAAATGTAATAACCAATTAGAATGTTAACGGGTCCTATTCAAGTCATAGACTTTGGACCGGTTAACTATAATAAAAGAAAACGGTACGATACGCTAGATTAAGCCGTGACTGGATACAATGTAGTTTAAACCCTCACAAGTACTAAGACTTATATAATATGGGTAAACAAATTAACATTCTGGAATTTATAAGAATTTGAAGGAGTTTGACCCAATTCGGTTAACTTACGTTAACTAAGTTACATTAGCTAACCGTACGTGCATCCGGTATCGGGTGATCGGATGAGTCATAAACAAGTTCATTATGCCAAAATATTATAATTATGTTACCATGTCAGTAGGTTTAGCAAATTATATGTACATTGCATTTTAAAACCATTCTATGCACCAAAAGGGCATTTTCGGCATTTTAAGGCATAATGTATGAACTTCTATAAAAACCCGACAATTGATTATGATCAAGTAGTATAACCACAGAGGGTTATTCTATACATAAATATGATCATAATGCAACTTCAAATCAGTAGCTAAGTTGGCTAATTTTTATGGTCATAATCGAAAATCAAAGTAGAAGTCAAACTGCTTGACTTTCGGTTGCGACCAAGCTATAAACTGGAAATGACAGGCTGAACATGTTTAGACATGTTCTAATATTATTTACCAACTGATATAGTGTCAAAAACATGTGTTTAAATGTTTACATGTTCAATTTATAAGTTTTCTGAAAATCTGCCTTTTGACTTTTTATTAAACATAACTTTGTCCCGTCATTTGACCAACTTAACATGATTTCTAGTAGGTGCCCTTTTAAGGGATTATCACCTACCTTATTACGATCATATAGCCATGTTCGATTCGAACAATGGCTGGACCATAATGGTCTCAACCCAAAGTCAAAGCAAAAGTCAATTTGCTTGACTTTCGGCTAAATACTTAGCCTATAAATGAAATGAGCAGGGAAGGAGCACTTACTAGTGATCCAAGATGAAAGATGAACTTAGTATGGGGGCCTCTATAGATCAGAAGCCACTCCAAGAGTAGTAGAGAAGAATATTAGGAAATGAGCAAATGAATAAGGTTGCAATGCTTGCTATTTATACTAGTGGGAGTGTGATAAGATGAAGCCAGGTGTTAGGGTTGATCTAGGATATCTCCAGGTTTTTTTTGAGGTGTCAATTGCAGAAGGAGAGTGGCATTTTGCGTGCAACATGGCAACACAGCAGGTTGCCTTAGCCTCCAAACAAAACTGCCAGTGACCAGCCTTACAGAGCGTAAGCGCCTTAGGCATACGGTCTGTAAGTCTCTTAGCGCCCCTGGTTTTTTTACTCCTTACGGACCGTAAGACACAAGGTCTTACGGTCCGTAACCGCTTCTCAGTAAGAACAGTATTCATCCCTTACAGTCCGTAAGCACTTAAGGCTTACGGTCCGTAAGAGTCACTCAGAGGCCAAAAAAATGGTATGTTGACATAAATGATCCCTTTACAACATTCTTCCATAAATTTTATACATTTAGTCCCTCTCGCCCAAAAAAGTGGCATAAAATGAGAGTTTATCGCACACGTGTCATCATATAATTCGACACAAATTTCCGAGGTGTTACAATATGATATATCTATGTATTCTATATAGGGTAGATCTTTCTATTAGTTTATGTAATGTTCCAAGTGAATAATAAAAACAGAAACGATTACAAACTAATTGCAGGTAGACGAGCAACAAGTTGCGCCACTACTCCCTTCTGAATAGCAAACCCTACCCTGCTAAACACAAAATTCTGCCCCTTAACATGCGCGGTGTTACTGCTTACCACCTGCTGAACCCGTTTGAGGAACCGCACCGCGTCAGGGGTGAGAGTGCCAAAAGTAACGAAAGCAAATGGGACGAACACGTGCTGATTCTCGATGCAAGCTTTTTCATGCTTAGCTACTTTGGCCGCCTCTGCCTTAGTTATTGCTTGGCCCGCCACAAACCCGTGGTCCCTTAGCCCAACGAGGGGGGACACACCTGTCAAATCAACACACACATGTTTTCCTCCTTCCCATCCAAAAACAAGAATTTCAGCGGGCCGTAAGGTAGATCTCCCTTCTAATGGATCGGTCAAGAAGTTCACCGGAGCTTCCTTTTTTGCTGAGATCCCTGCCCACTTAAGGACATCATAAAGCACATCACGAACTAAATCGTGTCGATATTTAAATCCTGGTAATTCTTTTCAATGGATTGCATGCTCCCCAAAAGAATCCAAACAAGACTTTCGACATACAGGACACGGGTCATCAATCGGGAAAAGCGGTACCATCAGCCGGTACTTGAGGATAGCCCGGTATTCTACAGCCGACATGCATTGCCCTAAACCTTCGATGGGAACAACAGACAGGAAATCCTGAGCATGGGGGGGCTCGCAAACACTCAAACACGGCTCGCTGCCGCGGAGACAAAGAAAACTTCTCTTCAACTGTCTTGACGATTTCGCCATAAAAGGCATTCGCCAGAATTTTCTTGGCTTTAATGGGGGCGGTGTCTTTAATGTAGAAACTGCCAATATCATGATCGGGAAGAGAACTATGCAGATTATCCAACGCACCCCTGTAATCATAGTCCAACAACCCACCACCACATTCACGAAGGATGTGGTTTTGAAGAACCCAAGATTGGGCCCTTGAAGCCACAAAAAGTGTAGGAAGAGGCATCCTCATCTGAGCAAATCCCAAGCCCCCCAAAACAGGTCAGGAGGGAAGCTAACCTCCATTGTAGGTCCCCGAAAAAGGCACCCCCACAAACAACAATGTTCTCTATCGCATTCCGAAGCCCCTTGTCAAAAACAGAGACGGCTTCCCCAACATAAGAAGGCTGACACATCCTTAGTCCAAACAGCAGTTTAGCAACCCCCAAACACGAACAAAGCAGGAGGAGTTCGCTCTGAGGGTCCTGAAGATGTTTTAGGCATCCCATCAGCTCAACCGCACATTTAGCTCTTTTAAGGGCCAAACCACTAATAAACTCCCCATCTCTACTGACAGCACCACCCAAGAGTTTCACACCATGCACCGGCCTACCAATCTCCCGTGGTAATAAACCCTCTTGAGTCTTCACCCCGTCGCATGTAGGCCAAAAAACTTCAGCTTTTTTAATGTTGAGAAGGAGGCCCAAGGAGGGGTCCTCCACTCTAATGATGTCTAATGTCTAAAGCCTTGGCCACCTGAGTAGCATCTCCAGGGTCCCATCATCCAGGTACCAGGCGTGAAAAAGAAGCTTGCATGCTTATCAAGCTATAAAAAGACCAGGAAAATGAGGCGCGTGGGAATAAAAATATCACTACACAGACATACAAGTCCTAGAGTCAAAACTGGCTGCGTGATGGTATTAAGCTTTGATACAAAACGACAATTATGCAATTAAAATATTGAAAAGAGGCTGAAAGTAAGCTTCAATTTAATACACCTTAGAGATTAAGACGATAGCCAGCACGTAAAACTATCTTTAATTTTAGAGCATAAACAACTTTGAAGCTCTTTACATCCATTTGGGAAACCAAGATGAGGGAACAACAGTAATACGTAATACACAACAGACTATAAAGTATAGCTACTCTTTACATTGACATGTGCATAAAACAAACTGTGTGCAAAACTCAGTGACCAACCATAATGCGATCACACATTCATCTAAAAGAAGAAATTATAAAGTATATGAGTAACACAAATACACAATTCATCAAAGATATTGTGTGTTTCGACCACTTTGAAATTAAAATCTTTGTGCAAATACAGGTAAGATATAGCTCAATGTCACTAACATTATCTCCATCCAATTTAATTAGTGCATCCACAAAACCTTCTACTTTGACTATCATGAAATTTTCAATCAATTAAAAATTATTATAGTTTTTTAAGTTATAGTAGACAATAAAATAAATAAGAAAACATACCTTAGGCTTCTTTACCTGCAATGGGAAATTAGGAATATTGGATCCCAATTTCGAATATAATCACTCAAAATTCTAGCATTCAGTTACTATTAAAATAATGGGCGAATTTTTTATATACACAACGAAACCATAAATTAGTATAAAAAAATAACCTAAGGGTGTACTTTTCAAAAATTTACCTTCAAGAGTTCTCAAGCCATTGTTTTAATGGGATGAAAGTTTTGTGTGTGTCGTCCATCATGATTCAAACAACGATGTGGATCAAAGTGTAGGATCGTGAGACGATCGAAACGAGTCTATCAGAAGAGTTCTCGGTCTAATCAGAGGCGGAATTCATTGATTAGACTTTGTAACAGCTTGATTCACACTTAATTGTCTTGTTTTATTAATTTGACACGATTACAGATCAAACGACACATCGGCAGCAGTTCGGTACCGGAAATCAGAATCATTACAAATGAACTAGCACATCAGGTATTTATAGGTGAGGGTATTTCGCACGGAATAAGCAAATGCTATTTCGTGCGAAATAGCTAGGCTTATTTCGTACGAAATAGCTACTTGCTATTTCGTGCGAAATCACTTCAGACTATACTTTCTCGTTTTCCATGCCCTGATCTTTCTAACCTATTACAAGACTCGATACAAGACGAAGTCGACAGACATATGCACCAACAGACTCCCCCTTGGATGTTGACGAAGTCTTCGGTGTCGAGTCTTCACAGTCTTCAGTCTTTATCAGTCTTCGTAATCTTCCAACGTATCTAACAGTATAAGCTTCCATAATCTTCTTTCTCTTGCCCATAATCTCAAACTGACTCTATCTTCTCTTGATCAGATCTCTTGATTCTGTAAGCTTGTCAGCATCATCAACTCTTCTCCCTCTAGGATGTTGATCTACTAGCAGACTCCCCTTTAAATTGTTCCGGGATCGAAAACCTGGCTCACCTTCTGCTCAGGTTTATACACTGAGTCCTGCACAAACCTCTACCTAACAATAAATTTCACATATTTAAAATTTGACAAATTTATAGACCAATTACAGATATTGAACAAAAATGATTTAACAATTTTAAATTCTGATGACCACTTGTAAAAATATCATTTTTTCATCATTTTTTATTTTTTAAACAACTTCTCTCAAACCTGTTCATCATGTTTAGCACTCGGAATTTTGAAAATCAGCTTTTCAACATCAGTTATCTAAAATCTTTTTTTTTTATTTTTCAAAATTTATGCTAAAACACTCTGAAAATCTTTTTGGATTTTTGGTATTAATAAAATGCAGTAAAGAAATATTTTCAGACAATATTTTTGTGAGTTTGTATAAGAGGATCATACCAGTTTATGAGACAAATCACCAACACCGTTAAGCTTTAAACATTTTAAGTTCTAAACGATTCACTTAGATTGTCAGTATACTGATCCACTTAAATGTTCACACAAAGTTTAATTGATTCGAGATACGAGATTAATGTTTTAATAGACTTAAACATATTCGTGTGTCCCACCTCAGAATATACTCTCGTATCCAGATCCCAATATTCAGTCTTACAGGTGAGTATACCTAGATGATATCTGTAAAGGGTTAAATGCGAGGGCCATCAGAGCTCAGGCTATTGCTTCCGCAAAATCAGAGAGATGATGGCTTCGACTTTAGGTGTGTTCCCTTTAGAGAATCTTTTCTTCAACAGCACATGATTAGCATTTTGCAATGTTTCATCATTTTTATGCTGAGGGAGGTGCTATATTTCAAGCAAGCGAAAAGTATTATACGGGGACTAGGCCATTGCTTCCGCAAAATCAGAAGTCCCGGGATAGTACCCCAGATATCACTCAGCATAAAGACCTAGTATCTCAGAAAGAGGGATCTTTCAAACAAGATTTCGGGGGTTACCCATATATCCGAGACATGTTCCCCACGAAATAAGTAAGTTTAGGTTTATATCTCGAACACAATCTACTAAATGTGGAAAAACCTACTGGCACATCATCAGTGAGACCGTTTATCACATTTTATCTTTCCAATTCTTTAGCGTGTTGTGATAGTCCACTGATGTACTATCATTTCCTCTTTTTCACAACAAAACTCAATTTTTTAATTTTTCAATGTTTTGGATTTTTCAAATTTTCTAATGTTTTTGGATTTTTCAAAATTTCTTACTCCCCCTAAAATTCAAAACCATTTTAAAGAAATTTGAAAACAAACTATACAAATGAAATGACAACTGTTGTGAATTGCTTCAAATCGCCATCCACTTGGCATAAACAATCAGAACTCCCCCTTACAACAAACTATTTTCCCATTAAGATTTCAAAACACTTAAGTTTGTTTTAATCAAATGGTTTTTCTGGAAAATAAGTTTTGTTGAATTTACCACTTGTAAAAAATGGGTTTATGATCATCACTTTGTTTTCCAATCACTTTGTATAAAATTTAAATCAAGTTCAACTTAATGACCTTGATCAACCACTTGTAAATGAAAACTTCTTGACTCATAGAATGAAATACCACTTGTAGGAAAAATGCCGATTCCTACTCCACACTTACCAACCTGGGAGTTCCGGCAAGTCACACTTGTAGAATTTTAACAATTTTTTAAATGTTTCACAAAAAACAATTTTTCAAGAATGATGCCGATTCATGCTCCACGATTACCCACTTGGGAGCTCCGGCAAGTCAGGATTTAAGTTTGAAAATCCTGTCACCCTAGTCTGACCAGCTTGGGTGATTTTGACTCACATCTATCCCACCATCTTTTTGATTTGTAAAATTCTTTTGCGCCCTTCACTTTTCCATCAACCATCTTTCCGAAAATATATTTAACTTTTCCATTAAACACTTTTTCAGCATCAAATTCTTTATTACTAGAAAAAAAATGATCTGAAATCTCAACTTTACCAACTTTCAACTTCAAATTTTCTTTTGACAATGACGGAAAGTTTTCCTCGTTCATTTCTGGCACGAGATTCTTCTCATTTTTCTCAACACATGACTCCTCTGACTTTGACGAGTCAGATTCATTGTCAGAACTACTCTCAGATTTAACAACCCATCTTTGTTTGTTCAAATAAACTTTTCTTTTGTAAAAACGCTTTGAACTTTCACCAATTTCGAAAGTCGAATCTTTGAACTTTTTAAAACTTTCAGTTAGTTGTTTCTTTTCATCAACACATTTCTTTTTCAACTTTGAGTTAGAAGTAACTCCCTGTTTTCTGTTGATGGACATTGGGCAGTTCCAAGCGATGTGTCCAACTTCTTGGCATTTGAAACAGATTCTTCTTTCAACTCTCTTCTTAGATTCTTTTACTAGATTCTTTTTTCCTTTCAGCAAGAAACTCTTTGTTTGTTTGTCTCCAGAATGGTTTCTTCTCTTCTTCTACTGAACTTGCGCCTGAAACAAATTTAGTTTTTGTTTTATAAGTTTTCTCATTTTTATGATTTTCTGGGGAAATGAAACCTAATCCCTGCTTTTTGAAATTACCGTTATGGTTTGGTTTCTTTCGATAACCTGAAAGAAAACTGTAACCCGTTTTCTTATTCAATCTCTGCTGAACTCTTGAAGTGTATTTTTTAGGTTTTTCAGTAAGATTTAAATTTTTTATTTCAGTAATATTAATTTCCGTTAATTTGAAAACCTTTTTGATCATTTCAGTTTTGACACTTCTTATTGGAAATTCTTCATCAGAAAATAATTTGTCAGAATCATTCAAAGTATATGCTACTTTAAATATTTCGTCATTCAAGTTATTCTTTGATAACAGAAAATCTTTATTGTAAACCCGTTTGACCAGAAAACTCGGACTCTTCTCTGATGAACTCGAACTTTCAGATTTAGACTCCGACTTTGACTCTTCATCCATATCCAACACCTGATCGACCACCTTTTTTAACAATTCAGACTCATGATCAGTGTCAGATGCTGTGAATGTGATATCAATATTGTCTGGTAACTCATCAATGGTTTCAGATGTTAACTTTATGTTGAGTGCCCTATTTAATCGTTCCTCATTTGGCTTTCTGGGAGAATAACTTTCGTAAATCGGGGGTGGACACTTGTTATACTTGACACTCTGTTTCTTACCAGTATCCTCTTCCTTTTCTTTATCTTAAAATGCTTCAAGACCTGCAACAGTAGGATAAACTCGATCAATCAAATAATCACAAGTTGTATAACTCAATAGCAATCGTTTGATTCTTTCACTTTCAATCTTTTCGAGTTCCAAATCCTGCTTCAGTTTTGCACAATCCTCAATATACTCATTAATAACTTTCTGCTTAGTCATCAGTGTTGAACTCATCATTGTCTGAGCTGCTCCCATTTCTAGATTTGTCTTGTTCAGACTATCAACTGTCTTGTTCAGTACATCATACGACTCTTTCACATACTTCACATCAGACAACAATTTTTCTTTCAGCTCTTCAAGTTCACGAATTTTCTTGTCTTTCTTATCACAATCCTTACAAGATTCCAAACATTTCAGACAAGGTTTCTTGATTTCAACAATCTTTTCTACCTCGACAACTTTTTCAACTTCGACGAATTTCTCTACTTCAACAATTCTCTCAACTTCGACTATTTTCTCTATCACCTTCTCAATCATTGGTTCTTCATCAAATTCTACTTTTATTTCACATTCTTTATCTTCAGCCTTCTCTGTTAAACTTTCTTCAACTTCTGCTTTCTCAGCTTCCAGTTTTTTCTTTTCTTCAGCAATCCTTATTGCTTCTAACTCTCTCTTTAATCTGGCAGCCTTCTTCTCATTCAGCATCTCAACCTTATCTGCAAAGAACAAATTAAAACTATCAGGATCCAGACCTTTTCTAGCTTTATTAATATATTCTTCTTCATCATTGGTATCTGCATTACTTCCTAATTCTGGAAAAATCGGTATTCTTTTCGGACTAGATTTGACTTCTTCTTCTTCCAGAATTCTAGCAACAAGACCTGAACCGGGTGGAATGTATTTGTCCCAGCTAAAACCCTCTGCAACCTTTTCATCATCTTGATTAACAAGATAAGCTTTTTTCTTTTCAACTTCAATGGCACGGGATGAAGATGGTTGTTGATCAATTTGACGAAAATTTAATTTTTGATAATAGTCATTCTTTTCTTGTCTTCCGGTTGCTTCTTTATTTTTGCATTCTCGTTTAAAATGTCCCCTTTCTTTGCAACGAAAACAAGTGACCTTTGATTTGTCAAACCCTATCGGAGATGCACTCATTTCACGAAAATCATCTCTACCGGTGATTTGTTGGAATTTTTTTTCTCTTCTTACAGCACTAGCTAAACACCATTTGATATCCATCAACTCAAGTTCTACAGCATCAATCTGGTCATAATCTTCTTTGGTGAGCATTGGATTTCCAATTCGTCCAGCAACTAAACTTTCATATGACTCTAACATAGCAACAAGTGATGCCATGTGTTGTTTAGCTATTTCTGGAGAGAGATTTTGACCATTTTGAATATTCAATGTGACATTGCATTGCAGATTTGTTGAATTTTGTCGTTGAGGACTTGGTGTTGTGAAATTCGGATCAAAATTTGATTACGAAGATGAATATCCACCACTCTGAGTTACTGTGCTACCATTTGTTCCAGAAGAACTATCAGCACTGAAAGCAGTCTTAATCTTTGGACTCGGAGTAGTCTCAAATTTGTTTCCTCTGTAGTATAAACTGACATCTTGTTGAGCATTTGGATTATTCATGATCGCCGTTTTCTGAATATCCAATTCATGTTCTTCAATTTTCTGAATAAACTTCGCCAAGTTTATACTTTCAGATTTTCTCATGTGTTTTAAGATCAGCAAATATGTTCCCCATTTTTGCTGTGGTAGCGCATCGGCTAACCTATCAACCCATTCATCGTCGTCTTTCTTTATTTCCAATCTTCCCATTTCTAAAACAAGATGACAATATCTATCAATAGTCGCTTTTGTTGTTTCTCCTGCAAATGCAATAAATAAATCAAATGACTTCTTTAATAAAGCTTGTTTGTTCTTTATCATATCAGCGCTTCCTTTAAACTTGTTAATCAACGCCAACCAGATTGATCTCGCAGTTCCTTGATGTTGGAGTAACACGTAGATGTCTTCTTTTACGGATTGTTGGAGAAGACTAATCATCAATTTTTCACTGGTGTATTTCAATTTCTCAACTGCTGAAAAGTCACTAAAGGCTTTTTCAATCCCACATTCATTTTTTGGTTTAGTATAATCTACATCCTATGAACACCATGCATCAAATTTATATGCTTGCACCCAGTTTTCAAACCTATTTTGCCATCCTTTAAAATCTTCGATGTACATAAGCTTTGGAGGCTTTTGAGATGATCCTGTTTCATTTTCGATTTCAATTGTTTCAGCAGCAGTAACTGGAGCAGCTGGAGCAGTTGCAAACGCATTGTAAAATTCCTCTTCCATGTATCGATACCCTATATCACAAATTTAACAAAGTTTACACAAAAAGTAAGTTCAAACGAAATGCCTTTTATGCGAAAAGAGATTGGTACGGAATGAACAATTTCAAGCGAAAACAACTTTTGGTGCGAAATAGCCTTTCAAACGAAATGTTCACACGAAATACCGATTTCAAACGAAATAAGAGCCTATTTCGTACGAAATGAAGTTCAAACAACTGATTTCGTGCGAAATAAAGTCCAAATGGCCTATTTCGTGCGAAATAAGATTCAAGATGTTGATTTCGTGCGAAATAGATTTTAAAATATTGATTTCGTGTGAAATGATATGACAAATTCACACGAAATAGTCTATTTCGCGCTGAATGCTGCTGACGTCACTAAGATCGATTTGATTTTTGTTAAATTGACCAAGTTTTAAGCTGAATTAAGGTCTAATTCTTTCAAGGATTCATTAAAACACCGTTTCGCTTATTATATGTAAAATTCAATCCATTTTGACCAAGTTTTCACAGTCAATTTTGAAAAGAAGGTGTAGAAGTTAGATTTTAGAAGAAAAACAAGCTGAATTTGGTAAGAACTCTTCCTCCTGAGCTCTGATACCACTTGTAGGATCGTGAGACGATCGAAACGAGTCTATCAGAAGAGTTCTCGGTCTAATCAGAGGCGGAATTCATTGATTAGACTTTGTAACAGCTTGATTCACACTTAATTGTCTTGTTTTATTGATTTGACATGATTACAGATCAAACGAACCGCCGGCAGCAGTTCGGTACCGAAAATCAGAATCATTACAAATGAACCTTCTACTTTGACTATCATGAAATTTTCAATCAATTTAAAAATATTACAGTTTTTTTAAGTTATAGTAGATAATAAAATAAATAAGAAAACATACCTTAGGCTTCCTGCAATGGGAAATTAGGAATATTTGATCCTAATTTTTAATACAATCACTCAAAATTCTAGCATTCATTTACAATTAAAATAATGGGCGAATTTTTTATATATACAACGAAACCATAAATTAGTATAAAAAAATAACCTAAAGGTGTACTTTTCAAAAATTTACCTTCAAGATTTCTCAAGCCATTGTTTTAATGGGATGAAAGTTTTGTCTGTGTCGTCCATCATGATTCAAACAACGATGTGGATGAAAGTGTAGGATCATGAGACGATTGAAACGAGTCTATCAGAAGAGTTCTCGGTCTAATCAGAGGCGGAATTCATTGATTAGACTTTGTAACAGCTTGATTCACACTTAATTGTCTTGTTTTATTGATTTGACATGATTACAGATCAAACGACACGTCGGCAGCAGTTCGGTACCGGAAATCAGAATCATTACAAATGAACTAGCACATCAGGTATTTATAGGTGAGGGTATTTCGCACGGAATAAGCAAATGCTATTTCGTGCGAAATCACTTCACACTATACTTTCTCGTTTTTCGTGCCCTGATCTTTCTAACCTATTACAAGACTCGATACAAGACGAAGTCGACAGACATATGCACCAACAGAAATTTTGATAGAGGATACGCCGCTGGTACTTCCTATATATAAGTGTCTCTATAAAATTTTCAAAAACAGCATTAAACTAATCATGAGAGTTTTGTGATAGTTTGATTTGGTTGTGTGTTTGTTGATTCAAATCCTATGACTTTGCGTATTTAACACTATCATTGTGACACTTTATGAGAGATTTTTTTTTAAATCCCAAATTGCGGTACGGATTGCAATTTAGGCATCATGGGTATACCTTATGACTCAGTTGCAAACACTCTCATGATACAAGTCATCTTTGGGACATGATTTTCTTTTAAGTTGCAATCAATCATCCATACGCCATTCTCGGGCTTCATGATGTAATGATCGTATCGCCTATGACTGACTGATCGGAATGTCGCGCTCCAATCAAAGATAATATTTATAAGCCCAAATTACCCTTAACAAATAGCTAGCGGTAGCAAGGGGTCGATCCACGAAGAGTATGTGGTTTGCAAATGGATTTACTAGAACTAAAATGGTTGTCACAATTTATGAAGCTTGCTAACTTGTTTTTATAATTTTTGATTGTTGAAAAGATGTTGAACCAAATTAACTAAATTGATGAGATACAAAAAATGGTGAAATTAGTCGTCCCCTGATTCGAACCCGGGTCTAGACTTACACCCTTTCGCGCGCCTAACCAACCGAGCTAGGCGCCTAGTTTGTGAAAGTTTGGTTTTGGTTAAATATGAATACTTCCTTGGATAACAACTCCTAGTTAACAATTGTAATGGATATTTAACTTCTAACAAATAATAAGTAAAGGAATCACACCCGGTTTCGGTAATTACTAACTTATGGTTTCTACAAGTTTTAGGCTTCAACTTAAATGCATACAATTAACGGATTTAGTGTATAAGACTTAGGTGCCAATAACTATCAACGCTACAATGAACGGACAAGAATGCACTTTGTTATCAAAACATGTAAATCCTAACCAAGACAACGCATATTACACATAACCATTTCATAAAGTCATAACTTTTAACATCGCTCGACAATTTATGAATACGAAACAAATGTAAGCTTATCGTCAAAGGTTTCTAAAATCATACACAAATTGTCACAACTTGAAGCAAGAACAATTCAAAACCATAAGTAAACAACTACCTACACCGGGGTGAATCCGAGATGATTAGCCACTCATTGATAAAGAAGCTTGATCACCATATGAACAAAACACAATGCACACCATCCTTTTGCTTGGAGAATAGAAAGTGAAGTGTATTATCGATATCTTCTATGGTTTCTATCAAAGACTTGAGAGTTTCCTTAGCTTTGGAGCTGAATCATTGCACTCAAAATATCTCCACATATCTTATATTATCCTCCCATATGCTAAAAACCCGGATTTCCTTCAAAAGTCAACATTTTCAATCATTGAAAATCATCCAAGAAATAATTGATCCGGAATGGTTTTCTGGTGCCCGTCGCCGACGGCTAGCCTGCCCGTCGCCGACGGGCTCTCCTGGTATGCTTTTTTTCACTTTTCCATTTTATGCTTCCGGTTGATTCGTAATGCGTTCCGGTGCACCGTTATTTGACCCGATGACTCGTAAAGCTCCCAAAAAGCTCCTTAATGTTGTCAAACCTACAAAACATATTTTAGATTAAAAGTAGGCTATCCGAACATAAAACGTACATAAAATCATCAAGTTAAACGATAACGATCACTTGTTTCCAACCACGCATCACATCCCCACACTTGTCTTTTGCTTGCCCTCAAGCAAATCTGTTTTTCACTTTCACGTGGGTCGAACAACGAATACACTTCCCATTCCCGAGACAAAGGTTAAGATCTATTGTCATACAAAAGTTCAAGCCTTTTACCATTTCTAACATATTTAACGATAACGTGAACATGCACATATACAATGGTTATCCAAGATTAACCCGCCCGTGAAACTAGCAACTCATACATATCCCTCACAATGTTCTCTCCACTCGGCTTAACAATTGGCTAATATGTAATGTATTAGCATTTCAACAATTAATCACTCAAAACCGATTAGAACACGTACCCGCATAGACTTGCAACTCAATCATTCTCCACCGCCGAACACGAATACTAAGCACAAGTCATAAGGTCTTTGAAAGGGTTGTAACGGGGCTAGGGTTAAGGTAGGGAATAGGATATTTTTAAGTGGCTAAGGTGATGAAAAATTCGATTTTTATTATAACACAACTATTCCAACTTAAGCAAACTACAAACATCAACTACAAGGCAGTGATTTTCACCTTTTATTCAACAACTAGAACCACATTTATTTTTTTTTTCACTGTTTTTCTCATCTTTTTCATAACATTTTCTGATTTTTTTTTATTTTTTATTATTTTTTTTTTAACCAAACAAACACTATACAAACTTGAGCTCTTATAATCGAGTTTTTCATCACACGGGTTTAAAAAGAAAAAGGTTTAAAGGTTATAGGCTAATTGGGTTGGTCAAACGAAAGGTTTAGGCTCAAAGTGGGCGACTAGGGGATTTGTTTGGGTAAGGAAAAAAAAAGGTTTTAAAGGAAAAGGTTCACCTAATGCCTTAATCATTCTCGTGCTTGTATTCGGTCTATGGTCTCAAACGTATCAAAAGTTGCAAGTTCTACAATACATGACTAATGGTCCACTCAAACAAAGAAATATGTGTATATATGATTTATGAAAGTGGCCCAAAATCTCTCTTATAAGGGTATGATATGTGATATGCACCAAATGCTAGTTCCTTAGGCGAATTATTCCCAAATAACCATCCGTTAGATACCCTTTATGCTATTAATTTGAACTTTGACCATGACAAAAGACCAAATGGGTTGTGCCATCCCTCGTTGACTTAGCTACTTGTGTTTTTAAGATTGCTTTTAAACAAGAAACTTTTGAAAAATTTTTGAAATTTTTCCCCCATCCCCACACTTGAGGTAAACATTGTCCTCAATGTGTAGTATTTAAATGAGTGGGTTAAAATCTTAAAATTTTTACTACTCCCCCATCCCCACACTTGAGGTAAACATTGTCCTCAATGTGTAAGAACTAGAGTTTTAAAATTGCACAAGGGATGTGACACGGCTAATCCTCCCAAGGTTCACCCCGACTTTCAAACATCTAACCAACAATCCACTTATTATTAATAAACAAGGTAAAATGGAAACGCATACACCTGATTTTTGTTTCTTGAGTTCCATATCTTCTTCTTCTCTTCATAAGAATGGCTGTCTCGTGACCCTTTTTTACCTACAAATTCTTCACCGCTGATATCGTTCGTTAGGGTCTCTTGGCGGGTTTGGTTGGTACGGGTAACCGGTGAGAGACTCCCACATGTCTCGAAGATTATCGAGCGGGCTTTGCTCTCCTTGTTGTGGTGGTGGTTGGTAGGGAATGGGAACAAAGCTGGAACCTACCGCTTCAGGCCAATGAGGAGTTGGGTCGTTTGGGCCCAATGGATGAGGAATGTCGGAGTAGTTGGTCCACCCCGAGTGTTCGGCATACGGAAGACCGGCTAGAAGATCTCTTTGGTGGCGCTCTTGATCGTGGAGCACCTTAGCGTTGTTAAGAGCCAATTCATGAGACAAAGCTAGAGCACGCCATCGATTTCGCGCTTCTTCCCTAGCTTCATTTACCCGTCTTTCCTCCGCTTCTTCCCATGCCCGCCTTCGGGCCATATCTTCTTCTTGTAACTGCATATAACGCTCCATTTGTGATCGTTGCAGCGCTTGTTGCAGTTGTTGCTCTTCCATGAATTTATTCATTTGCTCACGATAGGCCGCTTGAGCATCCCATTGTTGATGCAAGTAAGCTCCTTCCGACCCTTCCCAATTTTCTCTCCTTCTATTGTATTCTCGACCTTCACCTATGCAAGCCGAGGTATTATCATAAATTGCTTGCTCCCCCCGGGTGAAGTTCCCAAACGTTGGTACCCGTCGTTGCTTTACAAAATTGGCCACGTCTGCATCGAGTTCTCGATGTGACATCCTGTATCGTCGCTGTGGTTGACGGGGACCAGAAGGTCCAGCTTCTTCTTCTTCTTCTTCACTTATCATCTCTTCGTCTCCCCCAGCCCCTTGAGGATTTGGATCCGTGAAGTCGTAACTATGACCCAGTTTGTCGGTCACTAGATACTTGTTTCCACGTATCTCTACAAATATACTCCAATTCTTTCTCATAGAAGCTTGATCAAATTCCTCAAGGGGTTTGGTAATCCAAAGCGAGTTCTGAGGCAAACAGTTTTGCTGAACAATCATGGCACTAATAAGGCGTGCGTATGGAATAAAACGCCTCTGAGACGACTCCCTAGTGGCCCATGTGTTGATCATCACTATATGCCTCCATGATAAAGTAGGAGTCCCGTATAACAAAGCATGGACAACCCTACAATCAGGTCCTCTTATCCCACCTCGGTCACCAAATCGCACCATTATATTTTCTACAGAGATTCCTTGTAGAATTTTGCCCTCGAGCGACATGTGCTTCTTTTTAGCTTCCCCACCTTCTTGGTATGGTAAGATAACCTTCATCATTTGATCCGGATCAGTTTCATTCATATGAGTATCCAAAAATTTCTCCGTTTCCGGATAATCATATGCTTGCACCCCCAATGAGTCAAAACGGGCGATGCAGTTTATTGATTCGAAGGACATTGTCATTGTCCCTCGAGTTGTCTTTCCGACCAATTTCCATTCCGAAGGGTGCTTATCTTTATCCACAAACTTCAAAGTCGACAGCCATTCACAAACTTCTGATAAGTAGATTCGCGAAGTGTTATCTTCGCACCAGTCTAGTACTTTTTCCCAGCCCAATCTTTCAAACATTTGGGTGATACCAATTTGCCTAAACTCCTCCGTATTAACCACCCTTTCACAAACAGCCCTTTCCGGAACCGAGGTCTGAACCTTAGTGACCATCTTCCATCTCCACAGCTTAGCTTCAAGCTTCCTATCATTGTATCTGGATAATGATTTGTTTTTATCATTATCCCATACTTGTGCACTTTCACTATCTCTGAACTTCGCCCAGACCCAGTCTTGGCGAAATAATCTTGGATCCCCTTCTTCAATGGATGTTAGTTGTTCCCATCTTCTTGGTAATAGCCCCGAAGAAGATCCTTCTCCAGCTGAAGAACCTTGTGCAGTGGTCTTTTGTTTCTTTCTTCCACCGGCCATCTATAATTACAAAAACAACCAATTATCAACATGACCCCAAAATCTTACTAAATTCTCAAACTTTGAACATGATATATGATGTTGAAGTTTAACTAACAAGTATATGCAAAATCGCCATTTTAAACTTCCAAAGTTGCTCATTTTGTCATAAACTTATCAATTTCTTGTTAATCTTACAATTTCTTATAATTTCAACATCATCTTCATGTTCAAATCATGTTCATACCAAGTGTAATCACATCACTTATGGCTAACATGTTCAAAATTCCATCCAAAACAACCAATCTAACTTAACATCATGCTAGAACATCATACATTGCTTAAACAACCTACTCTTAAACTAACAAGTCTAAAATTTCGGAAGAAAAACAATAATCATATGATAATCAAGCAATAAAGTTAAAGGAAATCCATACCTTTGATGGTAGATAGCAAGAAGAACCAAAAAAGTGCAAAACAACAAATTTGATGAACACTCTTTCAAAAACCCTAAAGTACACGTCCAGAAATCTTGCAAACTAGCAAGAATTGATGCAAACCGTGTTGGGGGTTTTGTTCGTCTCGAAAAAATAGGCAAAATGGACCCAAGAATCGGATGATTTGGTGGAGATTTGATGAAGTTATGAGAGCTTGAAGGATTTTGGTGTTCTTAAGGATTTTAGATGAAGAGGGTGAAGGTATGTGAAGTAGGTGGTGTTTTGATGAAGGTTTTATGAGTTGGGTAAATGTTTGTGGTGTTTTGAGGCTCACAATCCCGGTTTTTGGATGTTAGGAATGGTAAAATTGGTTGTGGGTTCGAGACTTGGCATCAAAAAACAAAAAAAAAAAAATCCGGAGTGCAAACGAGTGCCCGTCGCCGACGGGTACCCTACCCGTCGCCGACGGGTTGTGAAAAGTGTGAAACGGGCGACGGGCTAACTTACTGCCGACGGGTTAATTGTGTGCGACGGGCTTATCCGGTGGGCGTCGGCGACGGCTTGAAGCCCCGTCGCCGACGGGCTTCCATTTTCTCAAAATTTTTTTTTTTTTTTTTTTTTTTTTTTTTTCAAAAAATATGTTAAAAATTAAGCATTTTTAATAAAGGGACTTTATACTATAAAAATTTCCTAAAAATTATGAAAAATCTTTTTGTGATTTTTATTATAAGAAAACTTAAAAATTACAAATAATCGTAACGATTCTACCACCCCCTAAATTAAACGTGTATTGTCCGCAATGCACAAATCGACATTTAAAACATACCTTACGTCTTCAAGAGTTGTTTGTGATGTCCGGACTTCACACATTTAAACAAAGTTAGTATGAACCGAAAACGATTATATCATAAACACACACAAAAAACTAACTGTACACTAAATGTTACCGGTCCTTTTTAATTGACCTCGTAAATCGGTGTGCTTACCACGAAGCTTACCGATTCCTTGTTTTCATTCATCGTTTCGTTACCATCGAGAAACGGTTTTAATCGATGACCATTTACCGTTTGTCGTGACCCATCCTTCGGGTCCTCAATAGTAACGTCACCCAATTGTCCGACCCGGGTGATCACATAGGGTCCCATCCACTTGCTCCGGAGCTTTCCGGGAAAGAACCTAAGCCTTGAATTATAGAGCCATACATTTTGCCCTACTTCAAATTCCTTCGGCCTCAACTTTGCGTCATGTGCCCTCTTCATATCATCTTTATATTTTGAGGCACATTCATATGCTTCTTCCCTAAGCTCCTCCAATTCGCAAAGCTTCAACTTGCGCTCTTTACCTGCATCATCATATTTCATATTAACTTCCTTGATAGCCCACCAAGCACGATGTACAAGTTCAACCGGTAGATGGCAATTTCGCCCATAAACTAAGCGATAAGGTGTAGTTCCAATAGGTGTCTTATGAGCCGTTCTATAAGCCCATAAAGCATCATTTAACTTCGTTGACCAATCCTTTCGATCGGGTCGAATGGTCTTTTGCAAAATTTCTTTTATTTGCCTATTGGAAACTTCCACTTGACCACTTGTTTGTGGGTGGTAAGGGGTAGCGATTCGATGGTCAACACCATACCGTTTTAAGAGTTTGCCGAAGTTAAAATTCTTAAAATGAGATCCCCCATCACTAATGATTACCCGAGGAATCCCAAATCTAGAAATTATGTTCGTTTGTACAAAATTGCAAACAACGGTATGGTCATTTGTCTTGGTGGCAATCGCTTCAACCCATTTGGATACATAATCGACCGCCACCAAGATGTATAAGTTGCCATGCGAATTAGGGAATGGACCCATGAAATCGATCCCCCAAACATCAAAAATGTCTACAATGAGGATCGGTTGCATCGGCATTTCATCCCTTCTTGATATACCCCCTAACTTTTGACATTCTACACAGTTTTTAGCGAAATTAAAAGCATCTTTAAAAATAGTTGGCCAATAAAGACCGCTATTGAGCACTTTGTGCCCGGTTTTGTGACCACTAAAATGGCCCCCACAAGCAAATGAATGCAAGTGCATCAAAACACTAGGGATCTCCTCGTCGGGTATGCATCTTCGCACTACTTGATCCGAACAACACTTGAATAAGTCCGGTTCTTCCAACGTGTAGTACTTGATTTTAGATAGGAAGTGCAACCTCTTTCTTCTATCCCAATGAGCCGGTAATTCACCTGTAACTAAATAATTAACGATATTAGCATACCATGGTAATATGTCAACCTTTAAAATTTGCTCATCGGGAAAGTTTTCATTGATCTCTTCACGGGAAGAATCCTCCTCCACAATCAATCGAGACAAGTGGTCCGCAACCACATTCTCACTTCCTTTCTTGTCTCGGATTTCCAAGTCAAACTCTTGTAGCAAGAGAACCCATCGGATTAATCTCGGTTTTGCATCCTTCTTGTTCATAAGGTACCTAACTGCAGAATGATCAGAATATACAATGACCTTAGTACCCCATATATAAGCACGAAATTTATCCAACGCATATACCACCGCAAGTAGCTCTTTCTCGGTAGTTGTATAATTTAATTGTGCATCCGAGAGAATCTTACTTGCGTAGTAAATGGCAACCGGTTTCTTGTCTACCCTTTGACCCAATACGGCCCCCACCGCATAATCACTCGCATCACACATAATTTCGAATGGTAAAGACCAATTCGGTGATTGCAAGATTGGGGCCTCAACCAACTTTTGCTTCAAAATGTTAAAGGCGTTTTGGCAATTTTCATCAAAATCAAATGTTTTATCTTTTAACAACAAATTGCATAGGGGTTTTGCTATATCACTAAAGCTTTTTATGAACCTCCTATAAAACCCCACATGTCCCAAAAATGACCGAACACCCTTAACGGTTGTAGGATAAGGCAAAGTGGATATGACTTGCACTTTTGCTCTATCCACCTCAATCCCACGACTCGAGATGACATGCCCCAACACAATCCCCTCTTGAACCATAAAATGGCTCTTTTCCCAACTCAAAACTAGATTTTTCTCAACACATCTTTTCAAAACTTTTTCGAGTTGGTCAAGGCATGTATCAAATGATGGACCAAATATTGAGAAATCATCCATGAAGATTTCCAAAGAATCCCCCACCATATCTGAAAAGATACTCGTCATACACCTTTGGAAGGTGGCGGGGGCATTACAAAGTCCAAAGGGCATTCGCCTAAATGCGAAGGTACCGTATGGACAAGTAAAGGTAGTCTTTGCTTGGTCTTCCGGATGTATGGCAATTTGATTGTAACCTGAATAACCATCCAAAAAACAATAAAATTTTTGTCCGGCCAATTTCTCAACAATTTGGTCAATAAATGGTAAAGGGAAATGATCTTTGGAAGTTGCAGCATTTAACTTCCTATAATCAATACAAATACGCCACCCGGTTACCGGCCGAGTGGCGACCTCTTCACCTGCGTCATTCGTGACGACTTGAATACCCGCCTTCTTTGGGACTGTTTGTGTTGGGCTCACCCATTCGCTATCCGAGATCGGGTAAATGATACCCGCATCAAGCCACTTTAGAACTTCCTTCTTGACCACCTCTCGCATGTTTGGATTTAGTCTCCTTTGTGTGTCGCGAGAAGGACTCATACCATCTTCCGTGATGATCTTATGCATCACCACCGAGGGACTAATGCCTTTCAAGTCCGCAATGGTCCATCCAATCGCCGCCCGATTGGTAAGCAAAACATCCATCAATTTCTCTTCTTGCTCCTCGGTTAAGTTTGTTGCAATGATAACCGGGAGTGTGTTGCCTTCACCTACATAAGCATACTTGAGATGCTTGGGTAGCACTTTCAACTCTAACACCGGAGGTTCTTCCAATGATGGCTTCAACTTTGTATCGATGCTTTCCGGAAGACTTTCAACGTGGTGTGTCCAAGTGGGTCTTCCTTCTTGTGCCGTCATGACCTCCAATTCTTTCATCTCTTCATCCATGCTCCGATCCGTCTCCACCTGTGACCTGTCAAACATATAACAATTCTCCATTGTGTTTTCCCCGTTCACGATTGTGTCGCAAAGAGGTATACACGTGTCAACGATGTCTGCCATATAGCATTCATCATCAACTGAAGGGTTCATAAGTCCGGAAAAAACATGCAACCTCAACCTTCGGTTTCCAAATGTCATGTCAACCGTCCCCTTTTTGCAATCAATTTGAGCATTTGCGGTTGCTAGGAACGGTCGACCTAAAATCACCGTAGGTTGCTTGGTTGGGTCCTTGGTCACATAATCAAGTACTAAAAAGTCCACCGGATAGTAAAAATCTTCGATTTTTACTATCACATCCGAAACAATTCCACGGGGTAGTTTGGGTGTTAAGTCGGCTAACACCACGGTGGTGTTTGATGGCTTAAGTGGGTCAAACTCGTATTGGTCATACAAACTACCCGGTAAAATGCTCACGCTAGCACCAAGATCTAGAAGTGCCTGGTTGATTTTGAAATCGCCTACTTGAATTGAAATGATAGGCGCACCCGGATCTTGGAGCTTAGGTGGAAGTGCACCCAAAAGGATCGAACTCACGTTATTGGTTAAATCTAATTTCTTTGGAAATTTATGAGTTCGTTTTTGAGTACACAAATCTTTCAAATACTTAGCATAAGAAGGTACTTGTTTAATTGCATCCAAAAGAGGTAAATTTATTTTTACTTGTTTGAAAATCTCCAACAACTCTTCTTGTTGTGGATCTCTTTTGTTTACAATCTTTTTCACGGGTCCCTTCAATGCTTCGGGATAAGGGGCGGTATTAGCCTCCACACCCTTGTCCTTAGCCTTTGAGACGGGAACGGTCACAACGGGTGTAGTATTATTAATTTTAACATCATTTTTCTTTGGACCCGTTTGACCATTATTACCTTCGTCATCACTCACATCTTCCACCACCCCTTCAACAAACTCGGGTGGTGGTGGCTCAACACCACTATTTATGACTCGACCACTACGTAAAGAAATTTTATTTATAGGTACCTCATGTGTGTTTCTCGAGTTCGACCCTTGATGTTTAGGGTTCACCATGGTGTCACTTGGAAGTCCTCCTCCACTTCCGCGAATTTGAGCCATCTCTTGAGCAAGTTGCCCCACTTGCTTCTCCAACGCCTTATGGGATTTATCTCGTACCTCAAACTCTTTTTTCATCTCTTGATTTGAATGATTGATAGCATTCATAATAGCATCAAATTTCGAATTTATCGAGTCATCACCTTGAGAGTTTGAAGCATTACTCCCATTTCCGCCTTGGTTGTAACTTCTTTGATAATTACCTTCACGGTTTTGATACCCTTGGTTACCCCCTGGATTGTAATTCCTTTGGTAACCCCCTTGGTTACCACCTTGACGATTGTTGTACGAAGACCCACCTTGACCTCCTTGGTTACCCGATTGAAAATTCGGGTTCATTTGGTTTGAAGCATTACCATACCGGAAATTAGGGTGATTTCTCAAGCCCGGATGGTAAGTGTTGGAATTCATGTCATATTGCTTTCGGTCCCCATACACTTGATTGACTCCCTCGGTGTAATCACCCGACCCCGTTGGACATTGATCGGTCCTATGGCCGATTTCTGCACAATCCTCACATACCGCAAATTGGACCGCATTCACCTCCTTCTTTTTCATACGAGTCAATTCCCGCTCTAAGGTAGAAATCCGATCCTTTGAGTCAAGATCGGGAAGCGAACGGGAAACGGGATGCTTCTTTGCTCTATCGGCCGACTCCTTTTCCTTTGAGCGTTTGCTCATCCGCTCAAGAAATTCCCAATCGTCATCTTCATGATTGCTCAAAAGAGTCCCGTTGCTTGTTGACTCGAGGCGGTTCCAAGTAGCATCATCCAACCCCCGTACAAAGCACTTTACTAATTCCCACTTTTCTATTTGGTGATGTGGGCATTTCCGCATTAATTCCTTGAATCGAGTGAATGCTTCATGTAACGGTTCACTTGATAGTTGCCGAAATGACCTTATTTCATCCCGTGCATCATCGGTCTTCGACATTGAATAGTATTCATCTAGGAAGACTTGTTGCATTTCCTCCCATGTTCGGATGCTATTTGCCGGAAGTGTTAGAAACCATTGCTTCGCCTTGTCTTTTAACGAAAATTGGAACAAGCGAAGTTTGACTTCCTCTAATGCAAAGTCGTGCCCACCAATGGTATTACATATGGATGAAAATTCAGCCAAGTGTGTGTACGGCTCATCATTAGACCTCCCATTGAAGTGGGGAAGTATATTGATGTAATGAGGCTTGCAATCAAACATTCTCCTTTCACATACTATAGGAGAGTCATTGTCGGTAACTATCGGTCGAAAACGGTCATTCACTCCCCGTGGAGGTTGTTGATGACGTTGTGGACCGTTAACTTCTTGGTCGACCGGTCTTCTATTATCCCTTCTTTCACCTCTTCGATTATCTCTTCGGTTTCCACCTTGGTCACCTACTTGATAACCTCCCCCCACGAAACGAGGAATCCGATTAGGATTACCATTGTTGTTATTGTTGTTGTAAAACCCATCATTTCGGTTCCTTTCGTTTCGTGGTTGGCGATTATTTCCATACCCATCATTCCTCCCCACAAAATTGGCATTTTGATAATCAAACTCCTCACCTTCAAATCTTTGATTATTGTAAATATTGCCATGGTTCACGTACCCCCAATCTTCGTCATCATAATAGCTCCTATCATTCGAATGTTCCGTATGAACACTCACATGCTCCGGCGATTGATAACCGGGAACACTAGGTGGTTCGTCATCTGGAATGGCGTTCCTCAATTCGTTGAGATTGAGAAAATGGGCTTCATTCATGGGCATGCCATGAACTTGGTTAGTTCCACGGGTGGTGTGAGCATTTCGGTTGTTTAAGTTGGGTGGTAACGGGTTTTGTGGGTCAAGGTTTTGAAATGGTGGTGTGGGTGGTTGTTGAGGTTCCATTTGATTAGGACCAACGGATGGTGTAGATGGTGAATTGGTGTTGGGTTGATTAGAAGCAAGTGTTGCCTCTAACCGAGTGGGTAAGTTCCTTCGAACTAAACGCTCAACCTCCGGTTCGAACACTAGTGGTGAGGTTCTACCGGAATTCCTTGTATGCATGCACTACTTGTAAGTGTAACCTGCACAAGTAACACACCCGCGTAGCAAGAAAAATAGAGAAAATAGCAAAAAGAACAAAGCACTTTAAACAGTTAATCACAAAAATTATACAATTATCCAAACACAAAGCGCACGAACTCCCCGGCAACGGCGCCAAAATTTGATCGGAATGTCGCGCTCCAATCAAAGATAATATTTATAAGCCCAAATTACCCTTAACAAATAGCTAGCGGTAGCAAGGGGTCGATCCACGAAGAGTATGTGGTTTGCAAATGGATTTACTAGAACTAAAATGGTTGTCACAATTTATGAAGCTTGCTAACTTGTTTTTATAATTTTTTATTGTTGAAAAGATGTTGAACCAAATTAACTAAATTGATGAGATACAAAAAATGGTGAAATTAGTCGTCCCCTGATTCGAACCCGGGTCTAGACTTACACCCTTTCGCGCGCCTAACCAACCGAGCTAGGCGCCTAGTTTGTGAAAGTTTGGTTTTGGTTAAATATGAATACTTCCTTGGATAACAACTCCTAGTTAACAATTGTAATGGATATTTAACTTCTAACAAATAATAAGTAAAGGAATCACACCCGGTTTCGGTAATTACTAACTTATGGTTTCTACAAGTTTTAGGCTTCAACTTAAATGCATACAATTAACGGATTTAGTGTATAAGACTTAGGTGCCAATAACTATCAACGCTACAATGAACGGACAAGAATGCACTTTGTTATCAAAACATGTAAATCCTAACCAAGACAACGCATATTACACATAACCATTTCATAAAGTCATAACTTTTAACATCGCTCGACAATTTATGAATACGAAACAAATGTAAGCTTATCGTCAAAGGTTTCTAAAATCATACACAAATTGTCACAACTTGAAGCAAGAACAATTCAAAACCATAAGTAAACAACTACCTACACCGGGGTGAATCCGAGATGATTAGCCACTCATTGATAAAGAAGCTTGATCACCATATGAACAAAACACAATGCACACCATCCTTTTGCTTGGAGAATAGAAAGTGAAGTGTATTATGGATATCTTCTATGGTTTCTATCAAAGACTTGAGAGTTTCCTTAGCTTTGGAGCTGAATCATTGCACTCAAAATATCTCCACATATCTTATATTATCCTCCCATATGCTAAAAACCCGGATTTCCTTCAAAAGTCAACATTTTCAATCATTGAAAATCATCCAAGAAATAATTGATCCGGAATGGTTTTCTGGTGCCCGTCGCCGACGGCTAGCCTGCCCGTCGCCGACGGGCTCTCCTGGTATGCTTTTTTTCACTTTTCCATTTTATGCTTCCGGTTGATTCGTAATGCGTTCCGGTGCACCGTTATTTGACCCGATGACTCGTAAAGCTCCCAAAAAGCTCCTTAATGTTGTCAAACCTACAAAACATATTTTAGATTAAAAGTAGGCTATCCGAACATAAAACGTACATAAAATCATCAAGTTAAACGATAACGATCACTTGTTTCCAACCACGCATCACTGACTCTCTTGTACATAATCATTAAGGCTCTTCACTTCTGCATCTCTAGCATTTAAAAGGGATTCCTTTATCTGGGTATGCATCCCTTATCAGGAACGCTACCGCCTCCATCAGATGTAAACTTTACTTTTGATGTGTATTAGCTTGAGCGTACTTTGAGCATCGTTAGGACTCGCGTTACACTTGTTACCTCACATTCCTAAGGAAGAACCTGATCCCAAGATTCGAGTTCCTATGCTATTACTAATTCTAATCGATCTTTTTCACGCCTATGAGAAACCCTACACATCATCCTACCCGAGCGGATTCCTCCTAATTTTAGGACGAAATTCCCGAAAGTATGGGAGACTGTAACATCCGCCAAAAGCCAAAAACTGGTGTTAAAAAATCCGAATCTTTTTTGTAAACCAGATTGGAAAGGTAATAAATAAAAATGCAAATTTCCGTACAAATTATTTTTAGTAAAATCATGTCTTAATTTAATTAGTATAATTAATTAAATTTTAAAAAAATATATCAATTTTATAAACAATATAAGTTTGTCTCTTATTATGGTAATAAAGGGAAAATAATTTATAAAACTTTTAATTGATCTTATACCTTTAACTAAGTAAATTAAAAACCAAATTAAGGCTCCATAAAACTTATTCAAGAACATGAAAAGTCTTGACAAAATTTACTAATTTCATCATCATAATTCACAAAATTAGTCCCATTGGATTCTTATCATATTTTCACACATTAACCCAATCCCAAATACCCGTAACACCCGTTCCAATACGCGAATTCAAGTGAAGATCAAAGCTAGGGCTCGTATCTTGTTTCTATGATTTTTCCTTCACATCTCAACGGAATTAGGTAAATCTCGAGCCTATTCTCTTTAGTTTTTCATGCTCTACAAAACCCTTTTATCCATTTCTGTGGTAGAAGGGCATACAAATTTGAATTTAATTCATGTTAAACTAGTGTTCTTGAATAACATAATTTGGGGCTTTTGATTTTAGAGACTTGTTTTTGTGAAATTGAAATTATGGATATGTTCATTATCATCATATACTAGAGGAAAATTAGTTTTTAATAAACCAACATTTGTCTCGTTGGTAAATAATAATCTTACCTACGTAATTGGTATACAATAATCCTATCTATCAGCATGTTGGTACTCAATGAACTTTCGTTAATTTTTTTTAACTGAAGTTGGTTTTTAAGTTTTATTTATTACACAAACAGTCCCTGTAGTTGTAATTTACTAGTTTTAACTATTTTAAAACTAGTAAATTACAGTCCCTTGAGGTTTTTTTGTTTTATAAAATAGTTAAAACTAGTAAATTACAACTACAGGAACTTTTTGTGTAATAAATAAAACTTAAAAATTAACTTCAGTTAAAAAACATTAACAGAAGTTCATTGAGTACCAACATGTTGATAGGTAGGATTATTGTATACCAATTACGTAGGTAAGATTATTATTTACCAACGGGACAAATGTTGGTTTATTAAAAACCAATTTTCCTATACTAGATTATGTAATTTTTCAGACTTATTGGAGTTCATTTGGATTGAGTGGATAACTTAATTTTGTATATTAGTTTAGTAAATTTATGCAAAAATACAAGATAATCAAAGTAATCATATCCACATTATGTAATCTGATTTTCAATATATAATCTAGATGTGGAAATTTTTTGACAATTGTTATATTTAATTTGATGATCGGTTAAAATATAAAGAATAAACAAGTTGCAAAATTAGTTATATACTTTTTTTAAAATGACTAATTTTATTTACTACAAAATAATTATGTTGACTAAAATAATAGTTATAATTATTTGAGTTGTTATAATTACTTAGTAGATAGAATATATTTGTTGAATTACTTAAAATTGTCTAAAGTAAATAATCCCCTAAAAGTAGGAATATATATATATATATAGTGGAATGTTCAAATGAGAAGAAAATTTTTATAAGAATAAAAAAGAACAATCTTCAACCAATAAGAATGATTCTTTTTACTTCATTTAATTTTTGTCTTTAATATAGGTGTAAGAGTATATTGGTAAAATTAGATAGATCATTAATTGTTAGTCTTCCTTTTTAATATCTAACTAAATTAAAATTGTAACTTATTTTCAAAAAAATATATTTTTTCAAAGAAGAATAAAATTATTTTAAAGTGTAGGATAAAGTATGTGGTTTGTAGGATGAATTACGAGTTGTGTAGGATAAATTTAAAAAACGTGTAGGATAAATTTTGATGTGTCTAGGCAAAAATTTTAGTGTGTAGGATGATAGTCTTTATGACTAATTAATTAGTCAAAAATAATAATAAATGAGATGAGAGAAAAACTATTTAATGTTTTACAATTGTACCCGTTGTTCTTTTTCTTCTCAATTTAATTTTCTTCTCAAATGAACCCCCCTATATATATATATATATATATATATATATATATATATTATTAATAATAATATATTTCAGCAAGAAATATATATTTTTCGTGAATGAACTTATAAAGTTGTTGAAGTATTAGTTTAAGAATTCGTAAACCCACTTATTATTTTTATGGGAATTAAGTACCAACATTTCCATAATATAAATTTGCAACAAATTGTTGCATTATGTGTTATACCCCAAGCATGGGGGGATTCAAAAAAAAAATGTGATTTTTCATTTTTAACCCAAAAGTTTTAATCATTTGTATTTTAACACTTTTAATTTGTTTAGTTTTAACCCAAAACTTTTCATCTTTTATAATTTAACCCAAAAACTTTTCTATTTACAACTTTGTTCCCCATACTTTTTATCTTTCGCAAGTTTTTCATTTTACGTTTCGTTCTAAATTTTGCGAGCTAATACGTCAACGTGCGTGTGTGGTTCAACGTTTTTCGTCTATTTTTTCACATTTGACAGGTATGTCGCAATGTGTCTATTTTCCCCCTTTGGCAAGTTCGCTGCAACGGGCGGATCCTACATTGACTTAGTTATTCTTTTCAACGTTACTTTGCGAGTTAACACGGCGCAACGTGCGTGTGTGATTCAACATTTTTACGTCTATTTTTTTCCATGTAACAAGTTCGTCGCAACGCGTGTGTCCTAAATCGACATAGTTATTTTTTTCATGTTATATGTTTCGGACTTATATTTCCGCATTAATACGCCGCAACTTCAGTGTTGGTGGTCGCTACCAGCGGTGTGGCATTGATGTTATTTGGCATAGTTTTAGGCCCCCGCCGCAACGCGGGTGTACGTAATTCTAGTTTAAGATTAAATTATAACAAACATGGAGGTTGGCTATGGATAGATTACCGACTGCGGAGGCATTGAAAAAAAGGAATGTAGTCATCAACCCATCTTTTTGTAAGTTCTGCAACTCGAGCGAAGAGACTGCTGAGCATATCTTCATCGGTTGTCAGGCGGTTGCGGTTATTTGGAATATTGTCAGCTCGTGGTGCAAAATTCCCGGTATATTTGCCTTCTCGGTTAAAGACCTTTTCACTATATTCAAAGATCTAAGGGTTTCGGAGAAGAAGAGAGTCGCGGTTCAAGGGGTAGTTATGATTATATGTTGGTGTTTGTGGCACGCTAGAAATAAGGCTAGGTTCTCGGATTCCATGATTAAGATTAATAATATCGTTAGTGAAGCGAAGGCTTTGGTTTATTTATGGTTTTCGAGAAGATCCAAGTTTAAAGATATAGAATGGGATGATTGGTGTTCGTTTGTAAATATGTAAGATAGTTTTTCTTTTGTCGGCCCGGCTTGGGTCGGCGTTTGTTGTTAATGAAAGTTACTTTTCAAAAAAAAAAAATTATAACAAACATAACAAATTTTATGTTTGTAACTTCCAATTATAATTCTAATCAAGATTACATTTGTTTATAGCTATTATCTAAGCATTTGTACATTTAATTATTAGTTTTGTTGGAAAATCATTATTTACAAAAATGTAAGCCTTACAAAAATATAACAAGATAATCAGGGCATATTTGGATGAGCTTTTTCAATTCTTTGTATTGACTTTTTAATCTCCTTATCTCCTTTTTGGAAATGTTACAACCCAGTGACTTTTTCATTTCTCGTTTTCAATGATTAAAAAGCTCCTTTTCACCTTATTACCCAAACACTATTTCACAAAAACCCCTTTTTCCAAGAAGTCAACAAGTCATAAGGAGGTAAAATAAGTTCATCCAAACATGGCCTTAATGTTGTACATTTTAAAATTATAATAATAACCTAGTCACATTTACTTTTACATAATCAATTATGTAAATTTATATAGGTAAAGGATCTTGTACATTAATCCAGAAGTGTGAGAAGTGTATTATAACACTATATATAACACTATATAACACCATATAAACACCGTATAATACTATGTAACACCATATAATACCATATAACATTATGTAACACTATATAAGACTATATAACAAATATAACACTATATTTTGTCTGATAGCATGTCTATGATAGATGTATAGTGTTATATAGTGTTATATGATGTTATATGGTGTTACATAGTGTTATACAGTGTTTATATAGTGTTATATAGTGTTATAATCACTTCTCACACTTCTGAATTAATGTACACTATCCCTACCCAATTTATATATATAGGGACAAGAACCGAAGAAAACGCCTAAAAGTGTGAAAACGGTGAGAATCGCCTAAAATACCACCGCATCAATCTTAACCACAAACCACTAAGATCTTGTGGCTTAGAATCGTTCTCACTGTTTTGACACTTTGAGACGTTTACTCCAAATCCCATTTCCCTCTCTCTCTCTCTCTCTCTATATATATATATATAGAGAGAGAGAGAGGAGCTCATCCGAGAACCACCCTTATTGTGAGAACCGCGAGAACCAATGTGAACACAACCTAAAATAGCTAAAAAAACCTAAAAAAAACCTAACCCCTACCCCCCCCCCCCCAAAAAAAAAAAAACCTAAACCCCCCTCCACCAACCCCCCAAAAACCTAAACCCCTCCCCCCAAGCTAAAATGCTAAAAACTAAACCCCCAAAAAACCTAAAAAAAATCTAAATTTTTTTTTTTAATATTTTGTTATGTTAATCACTACTTTTAGAAGCAAAAAAAAAAAAATTAAAAAAAAATTTTTTTTTTTTCCTTCGAAAAGTGGCGATTTTTTTATAAAAAATATTAAAAAAAAAAATTTTTTTGTGTGATTTTTAGCTATTTTTAGGCATTTTTGGTTGTGTTTTCTCGCGGTTCTCGCAATAAGAGGTGGTTCTCGCATGATCTTCTCCCTATATATATATATATATATATATATATATATATATATATATATATATGCTTAGATAGGAATACTTATATGTATTAAAATAATATTTTATACAAAAGTCACCAAATCAAGAACCCGAATTAGTAGTTTCAATTTTGTTGTCCCTTTCATTAGTACTCTGTTTATTTATACTATAGGGAGATTGTTATAATTTTAGATATTATCCATTTCTATTCGTGCGGTAATACTTGTGGATCAATTCTTTCGCAACATGTGAGTAGATCTATTTTCTCCTTTTTAGAATTAAACTTTTTGGAGTATATTATTGTGTCAAAAAGTTTCTTGATTATTTTAAATCATTTACCGAGCATGCAAAGTTAGTGTGTATTACATGTATTATTTGTTTGTTGTGTTGGTTATTGAAATTCAAGCAAGCAAGCAAGCATATTGTGGATCTATGTCTGAACTTTTCTCATGACTATGGATTGTGGTATATCGCCAAACATTTTTTTCTTAGGTTGACCATTCTTGATGCCCATGGGATGTTGGTATCGTCACATCATTTAGTCACGCCCTTGTGGGTGTGGGACACAAGCATTTGGTTTTAGTTTTGGTTTATTTTATTAATGATTCATTGTCTTATTACTCGGTGTATATGATTACACATGAAGTTACATGTTTATTTTGTTAAATAAAATAAATCAAATAATAAAGCAAAATATTTTATTTAAATAAAGATCTATTCATCAACTTTTTGTTGATCCTAAACCCCTTTTTACGTATGATACATGTACATAAGTTTGAGATGATTTGAAGTTGAAGACACATAGGATGTGCATTTATAAAAAAAAAATGGATATTTGTTCATGACTAATTATCTTTTAGATATTGTATCAATTTTGTCGAACATTTCTATGATTATGTTTTACCATTTAAATTTGATTCTATTTTAAATTTTAAACTTACAATAGTGGTTATAAGTTTTCGACAATCATCATGCCCCGTACCAATCCACTGTAGGTCGGGTGTGACAATTAGCGGCTATGTGATACCATGGAAATATTAAAGTGTTGAGGAGTTTCTGTAATGTTTGGCATACCTCAACTGATGAGGATGCAAAGAATATATATAAAGATAAGATATTTACACTTGAGTACATGTACAATGAATAAATGACAATACAATACACACGTATAATATACATTAATAATGTCCCTCTCCCAAGTGGTGAGGGCTTAATTCTCATTCGAGACATGTGGTGTAGATTTTAAGACTAGGTGTAGTTTTCCATTAAAAAAAAGGTTTAACCATGTAATGGTTTAGAGAGGTTGATGGTGGTGGAAAGAAATCCAGATTCGAAAAGATGACACTCAGGCTATTACCACTAAAATGTGTAGTTTTATCTAGCAAACTTCAACATGTTGACTGTTTCGAGATCATAGTCACGATAGTTTCATTTTGGTTGGGTTCCCATACATCCAAGTTGGTATTAAGTGTGCTAATTCGAATAACCCAAGATAGGTGCAACCATTTTAATAAGATAGCATAAACACTAATGGGGAGTAAGAACAAAATACAAAGGTATCCAAATATTCCTCAAAACCACACACACATATATATACACATAAATGGAAACAATTTACCGTCAAAATACTTTCTGAAGGCTAATAGCTTCTTGAAGGAACTTATTCGATCATCCTGGAAAATTAGACACCGCAATTTATCATTAAGTAATACAATTAAGTACAATAGGAGGAACTGAAAAAATAAACATGAACTTACTTCATTACTTGAAGAACCGAAAGGTTTCATGGGGAATTAGGGATTTCTTAAATGGGCACGCCAATTGCTGATAAATGGCAAGTCACTTGGATTCATGCATGGAATATTATTATCGCCATCTTTATAAAGGGTATCGATTATTTCTTTAGTCTCACCTAGAAGCAGGGCTGCGTCTTTTACACCAGCCTCCCTTTTCTCTATCTCACCAGTGTGGCATTTCATTGTTATGACTTGTGGTAAGTTAGTGAGACAAGCGGCTATTACGTCAGCGATCGTTGAAGATATCTCTTTGAATAGTTGTTTGTGGCTGACATTCTCAATGTTTTCATTGTCGGTTAGCATTGTCTTGGTTATATGATACATTGAGTTGGCACAGATAGACCTGTGTGTGGAATCATCATTTTTTTCTCCATTACTTCCGTCTTCGTGATCTATGGTTTTAGTTGTATCCCTGAACCATTCAACAATCTGTCGAGCTGTTTTCACATGAGGAGGAAGGTCTTGAAACTTGTGTCCTAACCATTTGTGCTCCACATCAACTTCTTTCCACAAAGTTTCAGCTTCTTTTCTAATGCTGACATGGTCATTAGTAACATTGAGGCATTCTTCTACAATGTTGACATATATTAGACCTTCCCTCACACTTTTGAACAAGCTTTCACCTTCATTCTGTCGAAGAGAAGCGGCGATGGTTGTTAGGGTTACCACCGGTAAGCTCCAACTATCATGATATTGTACTGTTGATCCTAAAGATGGAACACGATTGGGATCAATGTGGTCAAACTTTGCAAGTCCTTGGAAACCACTGTTTGATATTCCTTGAATTAACTCTCTGAGATTGAGATTTTTAGGTTGCCTCTTTTCACCCTTTTGGATCATTTCGTTAACAGATTTGGAAAGGCCCTCCAGTGTTCTCTCACCAAGCTCCATCTCATCTTCAAGACACAAAACATATGGACGAAGATCTTTGTTTCTTTCTGTAGTGTTTTCTCCCAATGAAATAATCACGGCTTTTGGTAACCACCTCAAGAAACGGAAAGAATACAAGAGACATATCATAAAGACAAACGGAATCAAGGCTATTATCTTGCATACCACCACAACTCCCTCCTGAAGCTCTATACAAAAGATCAGAATTAGCCTTTTCAAAGCCTCGACGACCACCTTGAGGTTGTGGCTACGAATCGGGAGTTTTATACTAGCACGTTTCCAAGAATATAACTTGCTAGTCCAGTAGCTTTCTACTTCAAAGACCTTAAAATGATTTGAAATGATTTTGAAGGACACTTTAAAGCTTAAGGTTGCAAAACATCTAGAAAATGGTGCAATTGTACCAATCACGACACCGATAAACTGTACTATAAGAATTGCTATCATGGACCAACCATAATCCGAATCACAATCCTTGGTAAAAATAGCTTCAATAGTCCAAGACATAGTAAGTGTGTGTAAGATAGTGACTAAAACACATATTACCCCAGAAGCAGATGTCGTACGAAAGCAGGCGGTTATGAATTGGGGGCTGCCGCTTCCTGCCATGATCCAGTGGTTTCTCACATACTCTTGTAGCTTCTCAACCATTAACAATTCTCCTGGTGATGGTTGAATCTTTTTTGAAGCTCTCTCATGACGTTGTTGGTATTTTGATTCTATAATCTTTTTGGATTTTAAAATCGCTAAAGATGAACATACATGTACCATCAACAACACAAGTGACAAAGCCACATAAATGGAGGCTAGCACAGTATTGCGATGTTTACTTATTTTAATATCATAATTAGGTGAAACCTTCTGAATTACTTTGGCATCTTCCTTGTAGGATACAACACCAGTTGATATTTGAATGCAAACATTAACAACCATGGTGATTACAAAAATACACAAACCTGTGACGTTTGACAAAAGTTCATTGCTGCCCATGGTTGCTAAACAAGGCAATAAATTAGCCATTATGGTGCACATAAAAGCCATGCTTCCGAGCTTTGCCACTTGGTCCACATCACCAGGCATGGAACCACTTAGATCCACAGGTAACTTCATTGCAACAGATATTACAGCGAGAAAAGCAGCATTAAGTTTAAAATATCTACACGGAAACCATAGCTTTCGGCTACGTAATCCATGTAACAAATCAGCTACCATGGCAAGGATGCAAACCAAAGATGCTAACGCAATATACATCCCAATCCATAACATGGGTGCGCTGTAATTGTTTTGCAGATCTGATCGGTATATGGACTTCATGTAACCCATCAGCTTATTTATCATGTTTGCAGGAAGGTAGTATTCATCGATGAGTTCATCCAAAATTTTTAGATAACCATCTGTTGAGTTGTAGCCCATAACTCCAGGGAAAGACACTGATGAATTGATTTGACGGAGATAAGCTTAAGTTGGGTCTAACAAAATCTAGCTAGGGTGGAAAAAATGCGGGAAGTGCTCACTGCTTAGCAGCTTAGGATTGGATTTTGTGTTTAGATAGACTTGACTATATATTATAGTTGTATTTGAAACTTGCATACATGATAGCTATATAGAAACAAAAATGGATTTACGGACGGTGACTAAATATATTACCGGAGACACATGAATCATGACTTCCTTAAAGCTGATACATAAATTAAAGAAACCGAATTCGAACCAGATGCATGATAATTTGTGGGGTTTTTATTCATATATAATATTACATAAATCCAATATTCCATCCTATCACCCGGGCCACCCCATGAAACTTTATCTGCAATAATTGTGGAACACAACTTAAAAAAGCTCTCCCGTACATGCTGCTGTCTAAAAGTTGATTCCATTTGATTTTCTTCAATTATAAAAGATATTATACAATCATGCATGTAAAATATACATACAAATTCGAAATGTTTTGGAATAATGACAATGTGTCAACAACATTGATTTTTTTAACATATTATAAGCAACATTTTGCAAAGCACAACTTGGGATAAAAGTATACGACTTAAGATTCAGGCCGCTTAACCCCCCCCCCCCCCCCCCCCACACACACACAAGCGTGTTGCAAACATAGATTTAAAAGTAAGCAATGTACATATACGATGGTACTAACTTGTTCACGGACTTGCTCATGTGCCCTCATGCATCGAATATCAAGTTACTCATCAATAAGTGATTTTATCACATAGGGCTTGTATTAATCCAAAAATAAGTGAGTATCTCACATTTTCATATACGTCAAAACAAATGATAAATGGTATACTCCCCAGTAAGATGAACTCTCGTGCATACCTTGATACGGGAATGTGTCGCGTGTGGATGAACACCGGTCGGTAAGTATAAATCATACACTAATCGTATCCCTTCGCCATGATTACATCTGATAAGTTGAGCTTAAGTGGACAACAATACCGATAATCGTTATAGGATGCTTATCTAAATGTTAACTAATTGAACAAAAAGAGCGTTTTGGCGTGACCGTGCACTGATATGATTCTCTTACCCTCGAAACTCGCAAAAAGAATGTCTATATATATATATATATATATATATATATATATATATATATATATATTTACTGCTTTCTGTCTTTAAATATAAAATATTCAAAAATACCAAAAAGATTTTAGGTGTTTTAATATAAATTTTTTAAAAGACAAAAAGATTTTATTTCTATCTTATTTTTGGTTGCCCGATGTTGGAACTCGAGTCTTCGTTACCTGAAATCTGATTCAAAACCAAAACGACTAAATCTTCATAAACGGTCGAAGTTTGCAAGTTTTGAAAGTTAAAAACTAAAATTGATAAAGTTGTTAACTGCTGGTCGGTGTTTGATTGAGAGTTGGTCATATGTGTGTCGTTTGATTATGTTCCAAGCAGTTGTTCTTATTACGCGTTTAGCTTTCGTGTATGTGCAGATGCGGCATCAGGACCAGCTAAAGGCAAAGAGACCGTGTTAAACAACGAGCTTTGGAATGAAGACACACATGGATGCAATCAAAGGATCAAGATGATCGAGTTGCTGCTGACCACTTCTCAACACCGCAAGGATCTAAAATTCGAAGATCAATGTATCACGAGCATCATTCAAGGGGGAGTTCGTTGATACACTCCCTGTTTGTGACATGTGAAGACTCTAAAAGATCCGACGACAATGTGAAGATCGAACCATCACGAGCAGCGTCCAAGGGGGAGTTTGTTGATACATATTATGTGGAAGCGACTCGGTTTGATTCGACTCGGTTAGGTTCGGCTCAAACCCGATGTCACGGCATGCCTCCGTCGTGCGCCCTAGAGTTCGACACGCGAAGCACGAAGCGCCGCGAGCTAACATCACCATGACATCATCATGATGATGTCACACATGCATACATTGAAATCCTTTTTGATGTGAAGTCTACGAAGATTGAGTCTTGAAAGTTCGTTGACTAAAGTCAACGAAGACTAAGGTTTGTTGAACACACATGTGACGAACTTTGATTTATGAAGATTATTCAACGAAGACTGTATGTTAGACAAACAATCAAAGGTTCATGCAATTGTTTGTTTGACGAAGCCTAAAGGTTCGTCCAGTCCCATGCGTGGCGAAGAATCCACATGACGAAGACTTGATTCTTCGTCTACCTGATAAATGGTTCGTCGCCCAGATGTAAGGTTCGTCGACATACTGATAAGGATGGCTATAAAAAGCATGTTGCTGAACAGAGATACACAACAGAGACACACGAGAGAACTTAGAGAGAGAATTGAGAAAGTTTGAGAGCTTTTTCTAGCTTAACCTTTGTAAACAAACTTTCTGATAATTAATACATTGCACTTTTTAACATTGAATTATTGTTTATTTTGTGTCTCGATCTCGGTTTGCTTACCCAGTTGGATTCCGCACAACCAGGTTTGTTCGTATCACAAGGATTAGGCTACTAGATCCTCCGCTAGTGGACCTACAATGTCAATTCTTCGTGAAGTATTATCTTCCGTCCCTTGATGTCTTTCGGCTATACCCAATCCATGAACAATTAACATGGACGAAGAACCTTCTTCGTCTGTTATGAAAAGTATAGTTCTTCGTCCAATATGATCATAGGCAATAATAGTTCTTCGTGGATCCAAAATATCAAGATTGAATGAGTTCTTCATGGTACTTTGTGAGGTTCTTATCAAGTCTTTTTCCATGCATGTTATCATGCAAGATATTTGTGCATGGTCTTTTGTTGACATGTATTACTAGTACAACAACATGCAGACACAATCAAGATCGCTCCGAGACTTGATGGAGGATATCGAGTCTCGGTCTTCATTTGGTAACGTAGTCGAACCGGAACTGAGCCGCATCCAGAAAGTGCATCAACAAACTCCCCCTTGGATGCTACTCGTGATGGTTCATCTTCACATTGTTGTCGGATCTTCAGATATCTTCACGTGTCACAGACAGGAGGTGTATCAACAAACTCCCCCTTGAACGTTGCTCGTGAGACATTCATCTTCAAATCTTTATATCCTTGTGGTGTTGATAACTGGTCAGCTACAACTCGATCATAACTCGATCATATCCTTTGATTGCATCCATGACGTGTCTCCATTCCGAAGCTTGTCATCTAGCACGTTCTCTTTGCCTTTAGCTGGTTTGGATGTCGCATCTGCACATAGAAGAAAGCTAAACGCGTAATGAGAATAAACGCTTGGAACATAATTAACATAAACAAACGACACTCATGTGACCAACTCTCAATCAACTACCGACCGACAATAGTTTGAAAGTTGTAAAAATTTGATCAATTTAGATTTTAACTTTCAAAACTTGCTAATTTCGACCATTTATGAAGATGCAATTATTTTAGGTTTCGATCAGGTTTAAGGTGGAAAAGACTCGAGATCCAACATCGGGAAATCAAAAATAAAATAGAAATAAAATCTTTTTTGCTTTTAGAAAGTTTAAATTAAAACACACCTAAAATCTTTTTGGTATTTTTGAATATATCAAATGTAAAGACAAAAAGCAGTAAATAAATATTTACAGACATTCTTTTTGCGAGTTTCAAGGGTAAGAGAATCATATCAGTGTACGGTCATGCCAAAACGCTCTTGTTATTCAATTAGTTAATATTAAGATAAGCATCCTATAACAATTATCGGTATTGTTGTCCACTTAAGCTCAACTTATCAGATGTACTCGCGATAAGGGGATACGTTAAGGTATGATTTATACTTACCGACCGGTGTTGATTCACACACGACACATTCCCATATCAAGGTATGCACGAGAGTTCATCTTACTGGTGAGTATACCATTTGTCATCTGTTTTCAACGTATATGATGTGAGATACTCACTTATTTTTGGATGAATACAAGCCCTGTGTGATTAAATCACTTATTAATGAGGAACTTAATATTCGATGCATGCAGGGCACGAGAGCAAGTCCGTGAACAGGTTAATACCATTGTACAGACAAAGAGACGAACTTGACTCTCAGATGATAAATGTGATTTAGAATCACTTATTCGGGGGTGAATGTGATATTTTATCACTTATTGATGGTCGTATGCATCATGCATTATATACATGTTTGTATGATATTTACACGTGTGTATGGTATCATGGAAGTTCTAGAGTTGCGTCCCCGTTGTTTTCCACTAAAAGAAATAACCATGATACCCAGATGATAAACAACATAAAGACCACGTATGTTAGAACCTCGACAATCTATCAAACAAAATTTCGGTACCAAGACCATATGTCAATGAGCGGTTCCCACACGGTCTTCAGTCGATTTAGGTTTATATCACCCTACACACCCTTAAAATGATTGTGAGCCTATCGATACATCTTATATAGAGTTGCTTATCGTTTTTCATTTGAAGTTTAAAGAGGTTTCGACAGACCACTGATGTACTATCAATTTCTCTTTTATTCGCCATGAAACTCATTTTTGTTTATCTATTGCTTTTGTGTTTTTAAAAATTTTTTCGATGTTTTTGTATTTTTGAAAATTTTCAATGTTTTTGTATTTTTCGTTTTTACTCCCTCCTAAAATGTAAAAAGTACGAGAAATTAAAAACACAAATAAATATTTATAAAATGATTTTTAGATGTTGGTTTACTCTGGCTTGACCTTAATGTCGTTTACCATTAGTAAATAGTCAAATCGTGATTTGTTAAAAGCTTTTGTAAAAAGGTCGGTACGTTGGTTATCGGTGTGGACCTTAACAACATCGATAAGTCTTTTATCAAAACAATCACGTATGAAGTGATATTTGATCTCGATGTGTTTGGTCTTTGAATGCAGCACAGGATTTCTAGTGATCTGTAAGGCAGTAGAATTATTGTGACAACCCGAGATTTCAAGATCTTTCCTTTTCGCAACATCTGTTTCACAACCTTGTCCTAGATTCCGTTGTACGTTATACCATGTGTATTATTTCAGAATGGTTTTGTATAAGCTACTTATGTGTTAACGTAATTATTAAACATTTAATACATGTAATGACTAAAAATTTAATGCAATCAATTATGACAAAACAATGCCCGACGAAAGATGTTTGAGGGCCGATGAAATATGAGTTGTGGGCTCGACGAAACATGAGTTTCGGCTGGGATGGTCTTTCGCCGGGCAGGGCTTCAGCCCAGATGAGGCCCAAACATGTCCCAATTATATTTATACGTAGAGTGCCAGTTAGCAAACCATAGACTTCTTCTAAACTTAGCGACGATAGTTCCCTCATCTCCCATTCGAGACTCTCAAACCCTAGGCACCACCGATCTATACCCGATCTATACCACATCAAGGTTTGTGTATAAACGTTGTTACTAAATGGATTGTTGATGATTACGGTTCTGTTATTACTGTGGTGTGGTATGAATTAGGGTTAGAAGTGTAAATCCGATACTTGCATGATAAAGGTTTGACAATTGATTCATGATCTTATCTACGAACTAGATTGAACAGGAACATGTATGGGTATGTGTTCTGATATGTGTTGTGATGATCTATTGTTGTTTATATGAGAATCTTTGATAACTGTTGGATTTAAATGAGTTGTCAAGGTATTATTGATGCATAAGAAATTAGAATGTTAAAAAGGAATATGTATGTTTGAATTGTTAATACCCTTGTTGCATGTTGATGACAGTTGGGTGCTGAATGATTGATCTATGATCATAACTGGTGATGATCATTAGGGTCTAGAATATGCCAAATTGTAATCATTGGATGGATCTGTAACTGTTAGTTCCACGAAACACATAGGAGTTTCGCCACAGCATATATCGACGAAACATATAGGTGTTTTGCTGACAAGCATAACGACGAAACACATGGGTGTTTCGTCACACCTCATCCTGACGAAAGTTGATCTTTCGCCACAAGAGGGTTTCGCCATGTAGGTCTCTGAAGTGAACAGTAGGAGCCGGTGATGTTATTTATGACAGATACTTGTGTGTATGTATGATCTATGATGAATGTTAATGGTAATAAGAAACTTGGTGCGATTATTTGGTATAACGAACTCATCTGCTATGTTATGTGCTAATTGTGACATTCGAACAAGATGTGGACTTGTAATAGAAAGGTGTACTGACTACTGTTATACTGTGAACTGGTGTATGATGCAAACGGTGTGAAAATAATAACTTGTTTAATCGTGAAACTGGTATTCATTGGTAACCACATTAGGGTTGGTTGATTAACTTGGAAACGGGTAACTAAACAAACCAAGCAAACCAAGGTGAGTTCACTGCTCTTTCTCCAAGCATGCATCCCGGGGAGGGATATCAGGTAACGTTCCGGGGAGGAATGTCAGGTTATTGGGATGTTTTTTATTACACTCATTTTTATCATTTAAGACCCCTTACATCTACCGATTAGTTGCCGAGGAGGCAACTAGGTTATTAGTTGATAGCGCTATTAGGTTTGGCACCCTCACACCGTACCGGGGAGGATGGTCGTGAACATAATTACCTTCACCACTTGACCAAAGTTTTGATAGAGGCATTGAGGTTAGGCAAATAAATCTAGTAGCCATCTGCGGTAATCGAGTTAATAACGACATCAAATCAAATCATCGAACTGTTTTATACTCATATATGGTAACTAAACGCGTTAACAAAACTTTGAACTCACCAGCGTCGTCTGACACACTTGTCTGCATGCTTGCAGGTCATTAGATTCTTATCATGGACTTGCTATTTGGGAGTGCTTGAGTAGTCATGGGTCGAGGCTCTTGGATACTTGCTTCGTTGATTATGAACACTTGTTTTGAAAACATTGATTTACAGTTTACATTATGCTTCTGCTGAACAACTACTTTGGTTTAACTTATGTCTTGGATTTATATTTTGAAATTTATGGAACGTTTTATTTAAATATTATGCATAGTTCAATGTGATTGGTGGCTTGGATCCTGGTACGTCACACGTCCCGCGGTGTTTCCGCACGTGGTATTTTGGGGGTGTGACAGTTTGGTATCAGAGCCACTGGTTATAGTGAACTAGGTTTTAAAATGTTTTTATAAAACCAGACTATAACCGAACAACTTCGAAAATCGACCATGACACCCAGCTCCAGATTGCAAGGTTCGTCTTCTGTTTACTTTATGCATTACTTGTTTAGTAGACACACACTCACAGCTTGCATGAAACGATATATTAGATACTGTGGTGATTTGATAGTGTGACACTACTTTTCTACTTTTGTGATTCGTAATCCTGTAATACCTTTCGTTTTGCTATTTGAATGCGGGGGAAACTTTTGGCGCAAGTTAAGCGGCACTGAGATAAGCATGCAAATTTCCTTGTTATTATGGGTGTACACATAATAATAACGTGAGGTGCATGTAAGTCCAAGTGAGGCTTAACGAGTGTGAGAAGGGTTCTGCCCTATTGTGTGTAAACTTGGTAGTTTGTAGATTTCAACGTGAGACTTGACTCTTACCTCATCTCGACTCCTAAATTTGTTTCCTCTACTTATACAGAATCATTAGTAGATGAGGTCATGGATGTGGTCACATCGCGATGACCCAAGCTGAGCTGACAAACTTAATCTACACACGTGTGGCTGAGGCTTTGGCAGCCTACCAAGCTGGTACGAAATGTGCCAAATACACTTTAATCTTGTGTCACGTACACAATTCTTACCCCTTTGTTGTATTTTCTTTCGTCCATTAGGTCAGCAAGCGCATCAGAACAACCCGCCTGCCTGCACATTCAAGACATTCATGGATTGTAAGCCACAGACGTTCAGTGGGACTGAAGGGGCTGTGGGGTTACTGCGTTGGTTTGAGAAGGCTGAATAAGTGTTCGCCATGTGTAACTGTCCCGTGGGGGACCGGGTGACGTATGCTACTGGCACTTTGGAGGATGGTGCCTTAACTTGGTGGAATGCCCAGGTGCAGATGTTGGGCATTGAGATGGCTAATGCAACGACTTAGGATGATTTTAAGGAGTTGATAGGAGAAGAGTACTGTCCTCGTGATGAGATTCAGAAGCTCGAGAATGAGTACTACGATTTGCAGATGGAAGGATCCGAGATCAAGGCTTAGACGAAACGATCTCATGAATTAGCAATTTTGTGCCCTAACTTGTCTCGACCTCCACATCGACGAATTGAGTTGTATCTCAAAGGCCTAGCATCAGTTGTAAAGGGGTATGTCACTGCTGCAAACCTTAACAATCTGCCCCAGATCATCCGTTTGGCACATAAGATTACTGACCAAGAGGTCGAGCGTGGCTCATTGCCGGCTCCTAAATCTGCTACTACCACTACTACTACAGCTACCACACCTGCTAGTGATAACAAGCGTAAATGGAATGATACTGACAAAGCAACTAGTGCCAATTAATCTCAGAAAAGGCCTGACAACAGCAATAACCGCAGTTTCAGTCAGTCGTCATCAGTTAATCAAGGCCAGGGCATCAATCAGAATCAAGGCTCCTACGTTGGAAAGAAGCCACAGTGCAACAAGTGTGGTTTTCATCATTATGGATCATGTGTTCGGACCTGCCGTAGGTGCGAAAAGGTGGGCCATGAGGCCAAAGACTGTAGAGCCCCGCAGCCAAAGCAGCAGCAGCAAAATCAGCAGCATCAGCGACAGCAAAGGCAACAACCCCATCAGAACCAGGGCTTTAAGAAGGGGTGTTTCCAATGTGGGGATGAGGGCCACATCAAGCGGGATTGCCCTCAGCTGAATCATAATACCAACGACAACAAGCGCCAGAACAAGAACAACAATGCTGGGAACAACAACAACGACAACAATAGGGGCAATGGTGCTCGTGGTAGGGTATTTACGATCGGTGCTTGTGATGCGAGGAACGACGGCAATGACGTGACTGGTACGTTTTCTGTGAACAACCTCTTTGCTTCTGTATTATTTGATTCCGGTGCCGATTGGAGTTACGTGTCCCTAGAGTTTAGTCAGCGATTAGGGTTAACCCCAATGCCTTTAGAAGTTAAGCATGTAGTAGAATTAGCTGATGGTAAAACGATTGAAGCTTCACATGCCCTTTTTGGGTGTAAACTAGATCTTGTGGGTCAAGTGTTTGATATTGATCTCCTTCCTGTTACCCTCGGTAGTTTTGATATAGTGGTTGGTATGGACTGGTTGTCCAAACATCAAGATGAGATTCTATGCAAGATTAAGATCGTACGTATTCCTCTCCCAAGTGGAGAGTCATTATCGGTTCAGGGGCATCGCAGTGGTGCGTTGGTTGGTATCATCTCAGCTATGCAAGCACAGAAATGTCGACGAAAGGGGTATCCTGCTATTCTAGCACATGTTACTGATACTACGTCAAGAGAAAGAAAGATCGAGGATCTGCCAATTGTACGCGAATTTGCCGACGTGTTTCCTGAGGAACTTCCTGGTTTACCTCCTCACCGCCAAGTGGAATTTCAGATTGATCTTGCACCAGGAACAGCCCCGATAGCTCGTGCTCCTTACCGTTTAGCACCTAGAGAGTTGCAGGAGTTGTCTAATCAACTGCAAGAGTTATTGGATAGGGGCTTTATTCGACCCAGTTCTTCGCCTTGGGGAGCCCCAGTTCTGTTTGTAAAGAAGAAAGACGGGTCCTTTCGCATGTGTATTGATTATCGGGAACTCAACAAGGTTACAGTTAACAATCATTATCCATTGCCACGTATCGACGACTTGTTTGACCAGTTGCAAGGTTCAAGTTTTTATTCGAAGATCGACTTAAGATCGGGCTATCATCAGATGAGAGTCCAAGAGGAGGATGTTCCTAAAACGGCTTTTCAAACGCGTTATGGACACTATGAGTTTTTAGTTATGCCGTTTGGGTTGACGAACGCACCAGGGGTCTTCATGGATCTCATGAATCGTGTATGTAAACCGTATCTCGACGACTTCGTTATTGTATTTATCGACGGCATTTTGATCTACTCAAAGAACAAGGAAGATCACGAGCGGCACTTGCGACTTATTTTGGAGCTTCTGAGGAAGGAGCAGCTCTACGCGAAATTCTCTAAGTGTGACTTCTGGATTCGAGAGGTACACTTCCTTGGATACATAGTGAATGAATCAGGAATACACGTGGATCCTACTATGGTTGATGCTATCAAGAGTTGTGCGGCACCAAAGAATCCTTCGGAGGTGCGACAATTTCTTGGTCTCGCTGGTTATTATCGAAGATTTATCAAGGATTTCTCGAAGATCGCTCAACCTCTTACCTCATTGACACATAAAGGCATTGTATACTCATGGGGAACGAAGCAAGAAGATGCTTTCCAGTTGTTAAAACAGAAACTCTGCAGCACGCCGATTTTATCTCTACCTGAAGGAAAAGAAGATTTTGTGGTATATTGTGTTGCTTCTATTCAGGGTATTGGTTGCGTGCTGATGCAACGCAACAATGTGATCGCTTATGCTTCTCGACAACTGAAGTTTCATGAGAGGAATTATACGACACACGACTTAGAGTTGGGAGCCATGGTGTTTGCACTCAAAATTTGGAGGCATTACATGTACGGTACTAAATGCGCTATTTCTACCGACCACAGAAGCCTTCAGCATATTTTCAACCAGAAGGATTTGAATATGCGACAGCGTCGCTGGGTAGAACTCTTGAATGACTATGATTGCGCCATCAAGTACCATCCAGGCAAAGCTAATGTTGTAGCTGATGCTCTCAGCCGAAAGGAATCGGAACCCAAACGTGTTCGCGCCCTTCAGTTTACTATCCATTCTAAACTGCCTGATCAGATCCGTTCTGCACAAACCGAAGCGTTAAAAGAGGAAAACATTGAAGCAGAATACTTAAGGGGCATGAGAAACGACTTGTAGAGAGATCGGATGGTATTCTCTACTTCATGGAGCGTGTATGGATCCCTCTGTTTGGAAATCTTAGAGAACTTGTGATGGATGAAGCGCACAAGTCTCGATACTCTGTTCATCCAGGACCGGATAAGATGTATCAGGACCTCAAAGTCATGTATTGGTGGCCGAAGATGAAAGCCCACATCACGACGTATGTTAGTAAATGCTTGACGTGTTCAAAAGTCAAGGTAGAATACCAGAAGTCGTCTAGATTACTTCAGCAACCAAAAATACCCATGTGGAAATAGGTGCAGATAGCAATGTATTTCGTCACGGGCTTGCCTAGAACTCATAATGGGAATGATACCATTTGGGTGATCGTTGATCGTCTCACGAAGTCAACACACTTTCTGACAATCAAGGAAACAGATAAGTTCTCACAACTAGCTGCCGTCTATCTTAAGGAGATGGTTTCTTGGCACGGGGTGCAGACATCTATTATCTCTGACCGTGACCCTCGTTTCATCTCAGATTTGTGGCAGTCGATGCACAAATCATTCGGCTCGCGTCTCGATATGAGCACTGTTTATCACCCGTAGACGGATGGTCAAAGTGAGCGAACCATCAAGACACTTGAGGATATGTTACGAGCATGCGTGATTGATTTTGGCACGGGTTGGGAGAAACACCTGCCGCTGATAGAGTTTTCTTACAACAACAGCTACCATACCAGCATTCAGGCAAAACCATTCGAAGCATTGTACGGACGAAAATGTCGTTCACCTCTCTGTTGGGCTGAGGTGGGTGACATCCAGGTTACAGGTCCAGAACTTGTACTCGAAACCTCCGAGAAAATTGTTCAGATCAGGAATCGTATGGCGGCAGCGCGTGATCGTCAGAAAAGCTACGCCGATAAGCGTATAAAACCGCTGGAGTTCGCAGTTAATGATCATGTTATGCTGAAGGTCTCACCCTGGAAGGGTGTGGTGCGTTTTGGAAAACGAGGCAAGCTAAACCCTCGTTATGTAGGGCCATTCAAAATTCTGGAACGGATTGGTAAAGTGGCCCACAAGTTAGAGTTACCTGCTGAGTTGGGTAACATCCATGATGTGTTCCATGTGTCGCAATTAAAGAAGTGTTTGTCTGATGAAACACTGGTCGTACCGTTTCAAGAGCTGAAGATCGACGAAAAGTTGCAGTTTGTCAAAGAACCAATAGAAATTATGGACCGGGAGGTCAAGGTCTGTAAGCATAGTCGAATTCCGATTATGAGAGTTCGTTGGAACTCAAGGCGTGGACCGGAGTTCACAAGGGAACGCGAAGATTAGATGAAGCTCAAGTACCCACATTTATTCCCAAATGATAAGTCTAAGTCTGGCAAACCTAAGTCTAGCACAACTAGTGAATTTCGGGACAAAATTCCCATTCAAGTTGGGGATGATCTGGTACCCGCGGAAAATCCACAATCATCCTGAGTTAACGTCTTGGATTGCTTATCAAATTTCAGGACGAAATTTCATTCAAGTTGGGGATGATGTGACAACCCGAGATTTCAAGATCTTTCCTTTTCACAACATCTGTTTCACAACCTTGTCCTAGATTCTGTTGTACGTTATACCATGTGTATTATTTCAGAATGGTTTTGTATAAGCTACTTATGTGTTAACGTAATGATTAAACATTTAATACATGTAATTACTAAACATTAAATGCAATCAATTATGACAAAACAATGCCCGATGAAAGATGTTTGAGGGCCGACGAAACGTGAGTTGCGGGCTCGACGAAACATGAGTTTCGTCTGGGATGGTCTTTCGCCGGGTAGGGCTTCGGCCCAGATGAGGCCCAAACATGTCCCAATTATATTTATACGTAGAGTGCCAGTTAGCAAACCCTAGACTTCTTCTAAACTTAGCGACGGCAGTTCCCTCATCTCCATTTCGAAACTCTCAAACCCTAGGCACCACCGATATATACCCGATCTATACCACATCAAGGTTAGTGTATAAACGTTGTTACTTAATGGATTGTTGATGATTACGGTTCTATTATTACTGTGGTGTCATATGAATTAGGGTTAGAAGTGTAAATCCGATACTTGCATGATAAAGGTTTGACAGTTGATTCATGATCTTATGTACGAACTAGATTGAACATGAACATGTATGTGTATGTGTTCTGATATGTGTTGTTATGATCTATTGTTGTTTATATGAGAATCTTTGATAACTGTTGGATTTAAATGAGTTGTCAAGGTGTTGTTAATGAATAAGAAATTAGACTGTTAAAAAGGAATATGTATGTTTGAATTGTCAATACCCTTGTTGCACGTTGATGACAGTTGGGTGTTGAATGATTGATCGATGATCATAACTGGTGATGGTCAATAGGGTCTAGAATATGTCAAATTGTAATCGTTGGATAGATCTGTAACTGTTAGTTTCACGAAACACATAGGAGTTTCGCCACAGCACATATCGACGAAACATATAGGTGTTTCGCTGACAAGCATAACGACGAAACACATGGGTGTTTCGTCACACCTCATCCTGACGAAACTTGATCTTTCGCCACAAGAAGTGTTTCGCCGTGTAGGTCTCTGAAGTGAACAGTAGGAGCCTGTGATGTTATTTATGACAAATACTTGTGTGTATGTATTATCTATGATGCATGTCAATGGTAATAAGAATCTTGGTGTGATTATTTGGTATAACGAACTCATCTGCTACGTTATGTGCTAATTGTGACATTCGAACGAGATGTGGACTTTTAATAGAAAGGTGTACTGACTATTGCTATACTGTGAACTGGTGTATGATGCAAACTGTGTGAAAACAATAACTTGTTTAATTGTGAAACTGATATTCATTGGTAACCACGTTAGGGTTGGTTGATTCACTTGGAAACGGGTAACTAAACAAACCGAGCAAACCAAGGTGAGTTCACTGCTTTTTTTCCAAGCATGCATCCCGGGGAGGGATATCGGGTAACGTTCCGGGGATGAATGTCAGGTTATTGGGATGTTTGTTATTACACTCATTTCTATCATTTAAGACCCCTTACATCTACCGATAAGTTGCTGGGGAGGCAACGAGGTTATTAGTTGATAACGCTATTAGGTTTGGCACCCTCACACCGTACCGGGGAGGACGGTCGTGAACTTATTACCTTCACCACTTGACCAATGTTTTGATAGAGGCATTGGGGTTGGGCAAATAAATCTAGTAGCCATCTGCGGTAGTCGAGTTAATAACAACATCAAATCAAATCATCGAACTGTTTTATACTCATATCTGGTAACTAAACGCGTTAACAAAACTTTGAACTCACCAGCGTCGTCTGACACACTTGTTTGCATGCTTGCAGGTCGTTAGATTCTTTTCATGGACTTGCTATCTGGGAGTGCTGGAGTAGTCATGGGTCGAGGCTCTTGGATAGTTGCTTCGTTGATTATGAACACTTGTTTTGAAACAATTGATTTGCAGTTTACATTATGCTTCCGCTGAACAACTACTTTGGTTTAGCTTATGTCTTGGATTTATATTTTGAAATTTATGGAACGTTTTATTTAAATATTATGCGTAGTTCAATGTGATTGGTGGCTTGGATCCTGGTACGTCACACGTCCCGCGGTGTTTCCGCACGTGGTATTTTGGGGGTGTGACAATTATTAATGAAAATAGGAGTAGATAGGAATTCAAAACCGTTGTCGCGCATTTGTTGTTGAATCTACAAGACTTGGGAGCAACAACTTGAGGCAGCAATGTACTCGGCTTCACAAGTTGATGTAGTGACACAAGTCTGCTTCTTGCACTGCCACGTGACCAGGCGATTTACTAAAAACTGACATCCAGCCGTTGTGGATTTGCCGTCGATTTTGCAGCCACCAAAATCAGAATCACTGAACGTGATCAAGTCGAAGCTATCATCCCTAGGGTACCATAGATCGGTGTCTGGGCAACCCTTCAAATAGCGGAAAATCTTTTTTACAGCTGCTAGATGTGAGGCCTTCGGGTTGGCTTGATATCGGGAGAGCAGACACGTAGGATAGATTACGCTATAGAAAATAGTGATAACCAAAAGTATAACTTCTCACAACTAGTGATCAAAGCCACAATATAAACATTCCACATAGACTATCCATGTAAAACTCCATAATTTATTCATCGAAATGGTATGTTTTATAACCCATCACAAATGCAGGCAAGTAGCCTCACAAACACAAATTCACAATATATAGAAATTTGACCCAACCTATTAAAGCACACACAATTTTCATAACATAAATCCATCAAAATACGAAATCAGAGACACTACATCATATATATGGATTTACGGGGTGATAGTACTCGGTGTATCGTGGGTCTCCGTTGAAGGCGTATAATCATATTCCTTTGAGTGATCATTGGGCGTATGTCTAAACCCCATATCCTCCACCTTGCTCAACACATCCTGCATTGTTGGTCGTTGATCAGGTTCAATCAATAGGCATTGCTTTGCTATATGCAACAATTGCATCATCTCCTCAATATTATAACCCATCCTTAATTCCACATCAAACATCTCAACCTTCGGTTCCTCACATACAACTGACTCGACTAACTTAGAAAAGTGGACCCTTTCCTTCCTCAATGAGGCTTGCTTCGGATTTTTACCCGTTAAAAGCTCCACTAACAAAACCCCAAAGCTATACACATCAGATTCAAATGTGACTTTCTGGGTCTTGGGAACCTCAGGGGCCCAGTAACCTGTGACATGATGGTTATCGAAGTTTGACTCGCCAAAAAGTGTGTTGAGACCATAGTCAGACAAGCAAGCATCAATGTTAGTTTCATGTTGGATGAGAATGTTTGATGATTTGATGTTGCCATGAACAACTTTTGTGGCCATATGTAAATTTGTGAGTCCCTTAGCAGCACTTAGTGCGATTCTCATACGATGGTCCCAATCAAGTTGTGTTCGTTGTGAACCTATACCTCCTGCAAAATAATGACATATGCCTCTTTGATCAATGGAAGCAATTATTGAACTCATTTGGTGTATTTTGAGAAGAATACTATACAATCAAGTTATTTTGTGCAATCTACCATTATAAGCTAAGCTATGTAGCCATATTATTACATAACATGTGTTATAATATAGACAGGGGCGTCGCCAGGATTCTCTTCCTATGGGTTCAAAAATTTTCAAGGGACGGACAACAGGTTGTCTATCACTAAGTTTCAGCTTTTTCTAAGGGTTTAATGTTGAAATTTCTACGGATGTTAAGTCGAAATACACATACATATAACAAAAAGAGTTTTTTTTCTACAGGTTTGGCTGGGCCGATCCGAACCCGTACCCTTATATGTAGTTACGCACCTGAATATAGATAACAATTTTAATTACTTTAAAAATGACCTCCAGTGCATATTTTTATTGGATGTGAGCATATGATAGAAGGTGATATACACTGAAACATAATATAGACAACACTATTCACAACCAAAACATACAGGAAAAATGAGCAAGTATCATACCCTACACATCAATTGTAACACCGTAATTTGGTTATCACTTTAAAATAACAAAGAAAGAAGATAGAAGGTATACGGGAATATGTAGCAGCTATCAACTAGCTATATAGCCTCGATTTGTATGTAGACTGGTCTCTGTGGTTTAACACAAAAGAGGGCGTTCAAACGTCACGTTATCGCCATGTAGGCAACAGGGTTTAACTAACCATCCGTAAATATCACGTTGTGGTTTAACTAATATTTAAATAAAAGAAAAAAAAATTAAGCAGATCAGCTTGATATGCTGGATTGAACCATATATTTCTAAAAGATTAAAATGATGGTTTTCTAAAACTGTTGTTATTAATAATTAACATTTTCTTCACAGTCTTAAGATTATTCCCTTCAAATTTATACTATATTCTCTCTCTGATTGCAAGGAAAAACATCACTGACAAGAAATTCCCCCAAAAGAAAGCTTTTGCACCCAAAGTCTTTTTATTGATAATTTATAATGTTAAACAATTCGATTTTAAAAATGGATGTCTAACACATGATCTTTCTTAAATACATCCGTTCATGTCAATTATCTATTAAAAAAGAAAGTTTAATCAACATATCATTACTATAGTTTATCTTTTACAATAAGGCTATGGTCTATGGACAGCATATGCATTATTATAGCGCTGTACCCAACATATCATTACTAAAGTTTAACAACGATATGAATCATGTGATTCAATATTTTCGATTAAATAAATAAACCCACATAGGAGACGATGAAAAACTGAATAAATTATTTAAAATGCTGAAGATGAAGAAGAACTTACCATGAAGAAGAGCAGACAAGCTACGAGCTGGAATGTAATCATAAATTACCAATCTCTCATCTCTTGAATAATAATAACCTATCAATGGAACAAAAATATTTTTGTTCTTTATACTCCCCAAACCCTCCATTGTTCTCTTGAATTCGTTCTCTGTCACCACAACATCTTTCAATCTTTTCACAACCACCGTCTTGTTGTCTTGGATCACCTGTTTGTACGACTTCCCAACACTCCCTTCGCCCAAAAACACCGCGGACGCCTTCAACAAATCCTCCAAATTAAAACTGTAAACCCCGTTATCAAACAACACTAACTTGTTACCCTCCATCCTCTCATCTCTCAATAGATGTTGTTTCGGTTTCTGATATATCTTCTTCCGTACACCGCAAAGTAGAACTAGCAACACTAATGATGATCCTAGGATTATACCGACGATTATAGGTGTCTTGTTCTCTTTTTTATCTTCTTGTCCAGGATCCGTAGATTGATACGATGGTGGGCATTTAGTATTGGTAGGAGGACCGCAAAGGAAAATGTTTCGGGAGAAAGCAGATTTGCTGAACTTAGAAAGCGAACGTGGAATCGAACTGTTCAAACTGTTAAATGAAACATTAAAAATATATAAATTCTTAGCATTCATGTAGGGAAGCTGTCCAGAAAAGTTGTTGTTATTTAAAGAAAGGCGGAAAAGTTGGGTGAAGTTGAAGAAACAAGAAGGGATGGTGCCGTTAAAGCTGTTGTAATGTAAGGAAAGGCGGGTAAGGGAGACGAGGTTGGAGAAATCAGAAGGAAGTTCGCCATAGAAGCCGTTATAGCGGAGGGATAGGACACGAAGGCTAGTTAACTTTCCAATGGTGTCTGGTGGTATTTGTCCGACAAAACTCTTGGCAGGTAACTGGAGGTGGGTGACGGTGGTGAAGTTGTTGTTGGAGAAGCAATAAACGCCTTTCCAAGAGCAAGCGGGTTCGGCCTCGTTCCAGGTGAAGCCAGTAGAGTGACGAATTTTCATAAAGTCTAGGAGTGCTTTCCTTTCCACATCATTCAGGGGAACATCGGGTACCTCTTGGGTGTCGGCACTACACTCGTTTTGTAGTGGAAGTATAAAAAGTGACAACAGGAAAACGGCTACTGGAGACATGGAAGATCGAAATGATTTTGTTTGTGGTTTACGAGAGAGAGAGATGGCTAGGAAATGTGGCTATTTTAAAGCCATTTTAGAATGTTATCAATCAGGAGAGGACGTGGGAGGAATATTTATAAAAGGAAGTGTGGCTTTACTCTAGTTTAATTTCACTTGGAATAACATAATGTAATAGTTTCGATGCCAAGTTTTATTTGACACGTGTGTCTTAATCAATAATAACCACGCCGTATGTATAAGATTCAACCTCATCCATATGAATGTTTAATAACGGGCACTCTGTTGTTGGTTGAGAGAGAATTTAGAAGAGCATAGTTTGGAGAATTTATAGGATTACGACCAAAGAGAAATAACATATGTAACAATCTAAAACTTATATGTTACCGAGTTACATGTACATAACTTGATCAGTTACATCTATGCAATCTACAAGATTCACATATATGGCGTCCTGTAAATTTTGGGTGTTCATCGTGCTGACCGTTTCCTCGCTCATGGTAGATAAACCAATCAATTTCTTCCCAATATAAAAAACAAGATCAATTATCAAAATCAATCCATGAGGACTACGAACCATATGTTTTCCATCCTGTTTTGCCAATACATTCAACTGAGCCAAAAAATTAAGCCGAGCAGCCTTTGAAAAGATGAGCATCCTCTGATTGAAACAAAACCGTTGAGGAAGATGAACCATCTAATTTTCGAGCTTTTTTTTGCAATATGTTCAAAGAAGCTCATTTATGGGAAGTGGTGGAGACAATTTTCATTGGACGGAAATCTTTAGAGGTCGTTTGTCTACCGCTATATAATAAATTTTTGGTCTGCTTCTACTCGGATTGGGTCGGGGCATATAAAAAAGATAGCTAAATTAAATTTCATATAATCAATAAAAGTACGTCAAACGGTATTACAAACACAGAATGAAAATACAATGTATCTAAAGTTGTTCTCTATTAGTTTTTATTTTTTGAAATATAGCGCTAACATCATCTTAGAGAGACATTGCTAAGCAAGTTTTTTTTTAAATAACAAATACTACTATAATTTAAATCCTCATCACCATCATTGGTTTTACCAAAAGCATATCACATATTCAAGTCAATTTTGGCATAAGTACACTGTTTCTTAAATCACAAAAACATTTTATCATAAGTTGTAATTTTCGAAACCATAGTCCTTAATAAAAATAAACTAATACATGAAGACCGGAATAGTTGGTCTCTGATCGGAATTCCGACCTGAGTGACAAGTGATGTCGGCGGTAGGGCAGGGGGTAGGAGCACAGACTATGTGTTCGTCTCTATTATGTTGCCACTTCTTTCTTTCTATTTTTATTAACATTTAAAACTCTTACACGAAAACATATTTAGTGCTTGTAGTGGTAAAATCAAAACCCAGATGAAGAACGAGGTGCCACTTGGGTTTCAACCCAATGGTAGAGACAGTGTCTCATGTGGGAATAAGTCCAGAAACGATCCTGACAAAAAGGGGTATTTGATGTATTCAGAGCATTCACATCCATGCCATCAAATTAGGTGTGTAGAGTTTTCATAAGGGTCTACATATTCACACACCCTAGTCACTATTTATACACTCTCGTATACGCCTCGTATATGTCTATACGTCGCGTATAACCTTTTTCAATTTCCAAGAGAATCTCTGATTATATCATATTTTGTCTTATACGCCCCGTATATGCCTCGTATAGGCCTATATAGGGCGTCTAGAAGAAAAAGACCATTTTACCTCTGAGTTAGGCCTAGACTGGGGGTAAATTGGTCTTTTTTGCCTCTCTTATATGCATAGTATAGGCCTGTATGAGGCGTATGTATATAATGCAAATTACCATTTTAGCCCTGAGTTAGGCTAGACTGGGGGCAAAACAAGGCTATAATGGTCTTTTGGACCACACTAAACGCCTAGTCTAGCCCCATTGGCGAAGCTTGACCCCTCGTTTTTTTCCGAAACCAGGGGGGAACTTATATACCTAAAAAATTCTATACGAAGTTACTGTTCATAACACTACGCATCGAAAAGTTCGGGGGGGGGGGGGGGGGGTCCCGCCCCAATGTAAGCTGCGCCACTGTCTAGCCCTATATGCGGCATATATTTTTAATTTTTTTTGTTTTCTCTTTTTAATATCCATAACATTAATATTAATTATAAAAAAAACTCATATTAACATCAATAACACTACTATTAATTATAAAAAAACTCATATTAATTATCATAACACTAATATTAATTATAAAAAAAACTAATATTAATTATAATAACTCGTATAGGCCAGTAGGTGTAGTATATGTCTAGCATAGTACTATAGATGTGGTTTAGGTCTCGTATACGCCTATACAGATGTTGTATCATATCCTGTACTTGCTATTTTTATTTATTTAAAATAGAAAACTTATTTTGTATAAAAGTTTACTAAAACGATTAATATGGTATAAAATGTTTGTTAAAAAAAACCATATATACGCCCCATATAGACCTATACGTGGCATATATGGGGCATGAGTCATATACGAGACCTATACGAGGGGTCCTATATGCCCCGTATAGACGTATACGAGGCATAAAGGAGCAGCCAAACTAGAACTGACATGAGTCAGACCCTAAGTTTGATGTAACTCTATACGCCCCATATAGCCCTATACGAGGCATATACAAGCCAAAGGGTGTCCAAAAAGTCAGATAGGGTATGTGGATAGTTTGAGCCTTTTATAATATAAAGAGTATAAAAAGTGATTGTGAGTGAAAGGGAGAGAAAATTTTACTGTTCATCTATATATTTTGGGGAACACTGTTCACCCCCTATATTGTTTTTAATATATTTTGAAACTGATTGTGAGTGGATGAAAGAGAAAAGTTAATGATAAAGGTATAAAAAATATTATTTAATTGAAAATGAGAGATAAAAATGTAGTGTTTTTTAGTGTAATTTAGGGTGAAAACATGATGGAATGAATGTGAATGCTCTTAGTTGATGAAAGATTAGCCATTAAAAAAAGATAAGCGAGGTTAGACTACGAGTACGGAGAGGCTTGTGTTGAGGATGTTGCTCGACACGTGACATATATGTGAGCTCCACCTGTCCACCGGTCCACACCCAAAAAAATGCGGTGTGGAAATGGCGTGGCCAGGCAGGCTTGGGGTGCCATGTGTTTTTTTTTTTATAAAGTTGGCAATTATATATAAAAAACCACTTATATTAAGTTAAAAAATGTTACAAGAAAGACAATCCTAAAAATTAAGAAAACATACTAAATAAATCTTAAAAAATACAAAAAAAAAAACCCTACTTATTAACTCCTAAAAAATAAAAACACCTACCTAATAAATCCTAGAAAATAAAAAAAAATTACAAAGTACGGTAAATATTAAAGTGGGGAACCCACTTAAAATTTGTATTCCCAACGTGTCTGTACTCGATCTTCGCGATCTCGACTCGATCGTCGTGGGTCAAGTCGCCTGCAGGGACACAGTCGAAGCAAACTTTTAACCGATCCAACTTCGGTTTGAGCTCACGCGCGCCATTTGTGTTGACACACGTTTAAGTTGTGACGCGCGATCCTGACGTGTTGTTAGTATTGTTGAAACGCTCGACCCCAATACGCGGTTTGACCGTGTTGTAGGGTGCGTTGTGCGTCAACAATTGATGTCACGAGTGTTATTTCCTCCTCTTCGATCCAATGTACCATTTTCGTTTTTTGGTGTAGGTTTGGTTGAAGAAAAATGGGAAAATATGTAATTTGTGTTTGGTATTGGTTGAAGAAGAGTGGAAAAATATGTAATTTTTGTTGGGTATTTATAGGTAAAACATGTAATTTTGTTAAAAATTTGATTTACCATACCATAACCGCTACCCCCAATGGTTACCCTCAACGGCTACATCGAACCAGCCAATCAAAGCCTGCCATGTCACCCCCCTCCCCCCCCCCCCCCCCCCCCCCCGCGTCCCAAGTCAGGCTCAATCCCCACGCCAGCAAGGCAACACCATAACCAACGCTAGCACGGTGTGGTCTAGCCAGCGCTAAAGACTAACCGCCACCCTAACCCACGGCCTTAAAGAAGTGAAGGTGACCAAAAAACTAAAACAGAAACTGAAAAAAGAAATGAAACCAAAACAGTGCAATAACAACAAAAGTAAATTCTCATTTAATTCTTTTTTTAATTTTATTTTTATTATTTTTTGGATTTTAATATTTTGTAATAAACTTTAAGTTTAAACGATTTAAAATATATTAATATAAAAGAATTTAATTTAATGAAAAAATAAAGATTAAATTACCAAAATCGTCCCTGAGATTTGAGCATGCTTGTCATTTTTATTTAAAACAAAATTTTTTTACTATATAGTCCCTGAGATTTAGGATTTTTGCCATTTTCATCCAAATGTTTGATACAAAAATTAAAGCAAATTAAATGTTTGGATGAAAATTGCAAAAAATCACAAAAGTGAAGCACTATATTGTATAAAAAAGTTGTTTTGAATGAAAATGACAAAGATACCCAAACCTTAGGAACGATTTTGGCAATTTACTCAAAAATAAATTAGATATAGATTAAACAAAAAGAAAAGTAGGTGATGAAATGGATTGATTTAGTGTTTAAGAAAAAAAATATTTTTTTAAGGTAGAGATTCGTAATGATTTGGCATGTTGTGGCTACGAGTTTACAATCAGAGTTCACCTCTAACATTGCATATGTTCTTTAGTACAATTCTCATCCTATGGTCCCAATTCAATTTTGTTAGTCTCGAACCTATATTTCCTGCAGAAGAGTCATATACACCTCTTTAATCAATGGATCCTATTGTCACCAATCCAATTGTGTTGGTCTCGAACCAATGTTTCCTTGCAGAAGAGTGATATACACCTCTTTATATACATCTCATTTATTGATTTTGAGAGAATATTTGTATACCTTAAAAAATATAAATAATAATTTTAGTTATTTAGAACTCATCTCACGTGTATTTTTTTTAAACGTGATCATCAGATCATAGGATAAAAGTTGGTACAAAGAGACAATGACAACAACCATACCCAGTAAATCCCACAAATAATAGAACTATTGGTAGGGTCGGGGAGAGATGAAATTTAGGCAAACATTTCCTCTATCCTACGAATAGAGAGGCTGCTTCCTGAGAGACCCTTGGCTCCAAAACAACCAACAGGCAGATAGATGCAAGATGGATAACTAAATAGCGTAGAAGTAGTCAGATAGACCATCAGCAAGCACACATAGGCATAGATACAAGAAAATCATCATATGTTGGCCTATCTAAAGTGTAAAAGAAATCTGACACCCCTTCCCAAGGCAAAGCTAGGGCACGTCTATACCTCACTGTAGGTCCACCCGGAGGATCGAGTAACCTCTATTCCCTGTTTTCCGACAAACCCGAGAGTGCGGAATCCAAACGGGTAAGTTAAACCAAGTTACAAACACGAACACAAAGATTCAACGATTAACACTCCATTGTATTAACTCGTATGAAACCGTTACAAAGCAATGTTTACAAGATAAACCTATAAACTCTCAGTTGTGTGTGTGTGTTTACAGTGTTCGCTCTCAAATCTATTCAGATTTGCCTAACTGTGTGATGTCTGTTGTCTGTGTTTATATAGTAAAGGACTGACGAAATCAGAGGCCCACGAAAACACATAGGACGAAATCAAGAATATGGACGAAATCAGGTGATTTCGTCCTATTTGGTTTTCATCCATAAGTGTTTTCACCAAAATAGTGTTTTCATCACATGTGGACTTAGACGAAATCAGGGGATTTCGTCCCACATGCACATGGGCTCCTGACTTCATGTTGGGCCTCTACATGGTCATGACTTGTTGGGCTTGGACATGGGCTTCTTCATTGTTGGGCCAAACATAAACAAGACAACACTAGACTTAGCAATATGCATACCGCACACACGCAGTAGCATTTACATCAAACGTTACGAAATAAAACGCATACCGAGTCAAGACAGGAGGATGTCTTGACTACGGCCTTCACTTCGTAGCCGAGTCGAACCGAGTCGAGCCGTATCCACACGATATGTATCAACAAACTCCCCCTTGGATGCTGCTCGCGAGGTTCGTAATCTAGTTCTCCATCTCTTGATGGTTCATTCATTCTTGTCGTAGGATCTTTAAAGTCTCCACGCGTCGTAAGTAGAAAGTGTATCAACAAACTCCCTTTTCATTTAGGTAGTGTGTTAACAAACTCCCCCTTTGATTATGCTTGGGAATCTTTTGACTTCAATGTTTGAGATCCTTGTGGTGTTGGTGATTGATCAGCGGCAACTCGATCATCTTTATCATTTGAGTGCCTCCATGTCGTGTCTTCATTCCGAAGCTTATCATCAAACATGTTCTCCTTGCCTTTAGCATCTGCACATGCAAGAAAGCTAAACGCGTAATGAGAACAACTGATTGGAATATAGTTAACATAAAACAAATGACACACAGGTGACCAATTCTTATTCAACTACCGTCCGACAGTTAGTTTAAAAAGTTAACAGATTTTTCAATTTTGATTAACTTTCAAAAGTTGCAAACTCTGATCGTTTATGAAGATTCAGTCGTTTTGTTTTTCATCAGATTTCAGGTAACGAAGATTCGAGTTCCAACATCGGTTAATCAAAACTAAAGCAGAAATAAAATCTTTTTGGCATTTTGAATATTTCAAATTTAAAGACTGAAAGCAGTAAATAAATATATACAGAGTTGCAGAAACTAAGAAAAGTAAATATATACAGACATTCTTTTTGCGAGTTTCGAGGGTAAGAGAATCATATCAGTGTACGGTAATGCCAAAACACTCTTGTTGTTCTTTTTGTTAACAATTAGATAAGCATCCTATAACTATTATCGGTATTGTTATCCACATAAGCTCAACTTATCAGATGTAATCATGGCGAGGGGATACGTTAAGGTATGATTTATACTTACCGACCAGTGTTCATCCACATCACGACACATTCCCGTATCAAGGTATGCACGAGGATTTCATCTTACGGGTGAGTATACCATTTATCATCTGTTTTGCCATATAAAAAGATGTGAGAAACTCACTTATTTTGATTGAAAACAAGCCCTATGTGATAGAATCACTTATTGATGAGGAACTTGATTTTCAGATGCATAAGGGCACAGGAGCAAGTCCGTGAACAGGTCAGTACTTTCGTACAGCAAAGAGACGAACTTGACTCCCGGATAAATGTGATTTATTATCACTTGTTTTGTGGACATGTGATTGTTGATCACTTATTGAGGTCGTATGCAGTATGTACACATATGTATGATATCATGGAAGATCTAGACTTTGCCTCCGTTTGTTTCGGTAAAAGAAACAACCATGATACCCAGATGATAAACAGCATAAAGACCACATATCTCAGAACCTCGGCAATCTCTCAAACGAAATTTCGGTACTAAGACCATATGCCAATGAGTGGTTCCCACCTGGTCTTCAGTCGATTTAAGTTTATATCACCCTGCATACTTTAAGATGATTGTGAGCCTACCGATACATCTTATATAGAGCTGCTTATCGTTTTTCATTTTACATTTTAGTTAAAAGAGGTTTAGACAGACCACTGATGTACTATCATTTTCTCTTTTGCTTGCCAGGAAACTCATTTTTGTTTTTCTATTGTTTTTTAGTTTTGAAATATTTCGATGTTTTTGAATTTTCAAATTTTGGATTTACTCCCCCTAAAATCAACAAACTTACAATAATTTTAAAAACACAAAGATATTTACAAAAAACGATTTTCTGATGTGGATTACTCTTGCTTGACCTTAATGCCGTTTACCAATAATAAAAAGTCAAATCTTGATTTATCAAAGGCTTTGGTAAAAAGGTCGGCACGTTGGTCATCAGTGTGGACCTTAACAACATCGATTAGCCTTTTATCAAAGCAATCACGTATGAAGTGATACTTAATTTCGATGTGTTTGGTCTTTGAATGCTGTACAGGATTTCTAGTGATAGATAAAGCAGCAGAGTTATCGACTAAAATAGGAGTAGTTAGGAATTCAAAACCGTAATCGCGCATTTGCTGTTGTATCCACAGGACTTGGGAGCAACAACTTGAGGCAGCAATGTATTCAGCTTCACAAGTTGATGTAGCTACACAAGTCTGCTTCTTGCACTGCCACGTTACGAGGCGAGTTCCTAAAAATTGGCATCCAGCCGTTGTGGATTTGCCGTCGATTTTGCATCCGCCAAAATCAGAATCACTGAAAGCGACTAATTCAAAGTTATCATCCTTAGGGTACCATAGACCGGTGTTGGATACATTATATCTGGTCTTGATGCTGTGAGGTACATAAGCGATCCAATCATCGCGCGGTAGTATGAAGAGCTAACAACTTCACCCTTCAAGTCTGGATTGATTCCGTGATTTTGCTGCAGTGGGGTACCAATGGGCGATGTGTCGGACATCTGGAATCGGCTCAAGATGTCTTGGACATACTTAGTCTGATGGATGAAAATCCCAGACCTCGTTTGTTGCACTTGCAAGCCCAAAAAGAAAGTCATCTCCCCCATAGCGCTCATCTCGAATTTATCCTGCATTACACGCTCGAAATCCCTACACATAACATTGTTAGTAGAACCAAATATAATATCATCCACATATACCTGAACCAGTAGAAGATCTCCATCTTGTTCTTTTATGAAGAGAGTGCAATCGATAACACCTCTACGAAATCCATTCTCCAACAGATAATTTGATAAGGTTGCGTACCAAGCTCGCGGTGCTTGTTGTAGACCATAGAGAGCTTTGTTCAGCAACCAAACCCGATCGGGATGGATAGGATCTTCAAAACCTAGAGGCTATTCAACATACACCTCTTCTTCCACTAGACCATGTAAGAATGCACTTTTGACGTCCATCTGGTAAACCTTGAATCCTTTGAATGAGGCATAAGCCAGAAAGATCCGAATTGCTTCCAGACGTGCAACAGGTGCATATACTTCGTTGTAGTCTATACCTTCAATCTGACGAAAACCTTGAACGACCAATCTAGCTTTGTTGCGAATAACGATTCCCCGGTCGTCCTTTTTGCATTTATACACCCAACGGGTACCAATCTTCTTATAACCAGCAGGTTTCTCTACGAGCTTCCAGACACCAAGTTTCTGGAATTGTTGCAGTTCTTCCTGCATTGCTTCAACCCAAGAGTTATCTTTCAAAGCGTCTTTCCAAGTTCTTGGCTCTTCCTGTGAGACATAACACGCGAAAGACCAATCGTTTTGTTGACCAGATTCTCTAATCGCCGCATACAAGCCTGCGTTGTTGTTGTTGCGCAACATGTTTCTTGTTTGTATGCCACTTTGTACATTGCCTATGATGTTTTGTTGAGGATGGGTATTATGAATTCTTGTTTCAAGGTTTTCCGGAACTGGAATATTTGTACCCAGATTGTTGAGATTTAGATCAACAACCAATTCAATACCCGGAACTGATGAAGAGGATGATGCAGTAGCATCAGCTGTTATAGGGGCGTCCACTGGAGGTGTAGCCTCTGAAGTACCATGAACAGCTGATGTAGGAGTTTCTTGATCTGCATCTAGAAATTCTTCATCCTCTGAAGATTCGTTCAGTTCGGTTGCATCCTGAAAATCCTCATTGTCGAGAGCATTATTGTTCACTGAAGATGGTTCTTGATTGACAATAATTGGATGAACCAACGGTGAATCTGTTGCAATGTCACTCTCGAAAAACATCCTTGCCGCAGCAGTTTCTTCAACTGCTTCAACATTGATCGAATTGAAAAAGTCATCGTACTCAAACATCCATGGTTGACCAGGACATCTGACTGGCAATGTGTGCCTTTGTACTCTGACATCAGACCATTCTTCAACCCTTTTAGTCTCTAGATTCCAGACTCTTAAGTTTGGGGTGGCATAACCAAGAAAGTGACCTTCAATAGCTTTTGCCCCAAACTTTCCATTAGGATCGATCATTGTGCAAGGAGCTCTAAACGGTTCAAGATATGACAAATCTGGTTTCCGTTTCTGAAGAAGCTCGAAGCAGGTCTTGTTGTGTCTTTTGACTGTAAGGACTCGATTCATCGTGTAACATGCGGAGGCCACAGCTTCACTCCAGAATGGAATGGGCAACTGCGACTCTACCAACATAGTCCTAGCAGTCTCGATCAATGTACGGTTCTTACGTTCAGCGACACCATTCTATTGAGGAGTATAAGCCGCACTAAATTCATGAAGAATACCTTTTGATGTGCAAAACTCCGCCATGGCTTGATTTTTAAATTCAGTACCATTGTCGCTGCGTATCCGTCTAACCTTCAACTTATACAAATTCTCAATCTGAATGATCAAGTTTTTGATAATACCGAAAGTTGCACTCTTGTGAGCCATAAACGCCACCCAAGAAAATCTTGAATAATCATCCGTTATCACGAGACAGTATTGATCATTCCTGATGCTTTTGTGCTTGACAGGACCAAACAAATCCATGTGCAAACGTTCAATAGGAACTGCCACCGTGTTGATCTTCTTTGTCAGATGTCGCTTCTTCGTTTGCTTTCCTTTTTGGCATGAAACACAGACGTCTTGAAGATGGAAATTTTTCAGAAGAACACCATTCACTAATTCATTCGACACCAAATGATTCATTTTCCGTAAGTGAATATGACCCATACGTCTGTGCCAAGAGATTGAGTCTTTTTCCGTGGCTTTTGAAATGAAACAAGTTGCCTGTGCAGTCGTTGTTATAGCTTGGCTCATATCAAGGACATACAAATCATTTATCCTTGGAGCAGATAAGAGAATCCATTCTTTTGGAATCTTGAAGCCGGGTTTCGGCACGTAACATCCATTTGCATCAAAGTGTACTGAAAACTGCTTATCACAGATTTGTGAAACGCTGAGAAGATTGTGATCAAGTTGTTGTACAAAGTTGATCTTGTCGAAACTTACAACCCCGTTGGATACCATTCCTCTCCAGTAATATATCCGCCTTTTTCTCCAGCAAAAGCAACATAACCTCCTCTAATAGATTTAACGTCGTAGAGAAGCTTCATGTCGCCTGTCATGTGCCTGGATGCCCCACTATCAACAATCCAATGACTGTTGAAAGTTCCTCCTGGAACACCCTGCACATGTACTCACATGATTAGTTGGAGATGGGGACCCAAGCCTTTGTGGTCTTGGGTCTTCCATTTTCATCAACGTAAGTTACTTGAACTTCTCGATGTTGCGGAAATTGTGATGTTCCCCCTGATTCAATAAGCGTTTTTGGTTTCCAGGTCTGTTTTGTTTTACCAGTGTTATTCTTTAAAATCTGAACTTCATGATTGGCTGAAGTTTTTGAATCGTCTGGTTTGACAGAAACAGATGTTTTGTTAACCACGTCGGTTTTAATCGCTTTTTCAATTTTCTTGACCTGTTGGCGTTTCTGTTTCTTTTCCCTTTCTTTTACAAGACGGGGATCAGGTTTTGATGAAACAGATCGCTTGTGGTCAATTTGGTCACGGGGATCATCAACTTTGGCTTTTTGTTTATGAAGATATGGACAATTTCGAATGATATGTCCAATTGTACCACATGAAAAAAATGATCTACGTTCTACAAACCCCGTAGTATCATGTGATTGTCTTGTCGATGAACTTTGTGATCCCGAGGTACTAGGTTTTGAACTGTTTGGTTCGTTTCTTTTCAAAGAATTAACTTGAATGACATGATCTAAGTTAGATTTATTTGAAAATGTTTCAAGTTTATCTGTTCCCTTCGATTTCACAAAGTTCACTTTCTTGTCCTTTTTCTTGGTCTGTTTCTTTTGCCATTGAGTCGGTGAGTTACTTTAAGGTTTGGTGCGATTTTGCTGAACTTTCTCAGTTGGTAATTTTTGATTGCCACATTGTTTTCTAACTTCAGCCTTTGGGATAGGAGGACACTGTGTTACCACAATGTCTGATCCTGTTTTCCCAAAAACTTACTTGTTGAATCCTCAAAAATTTTACTTATTAAAGATTGATTAACATTCTTAATAGGAAAATCTTTGTCAGAGTAGATTTTATCATCACCAACAAGAGTGTACAGCAAATTCACACTCTCAGACTCTTGTGAGAAAGTAGACGTGGACTCGGTTAGAACAGTCGTAGCAGGTTTTGTGGGAGGATCACATAGAATATGATTCTCGAGAGGTATGTCCTCTTCTTTGATTACCGCATCTGACTGTGCTGAGTCAGTATCATTAGATTCATCATCTGAAGAATCAGTATCCTCAACAATGATTGGAGGATCCTGATTTTGTTTAGCAGTTACAAATGTATCTGCTGACACATCCGAATCTGATGATACTTCCTGTTTGTATCTAAGTCCCGTTGCAAATTCCTCAATGTCTAAAGGAACAGATTCTTCATAATGAGTTCTATACTCCTCATCAGGCAGTGCATCATAATTTTGTCTAACAGGTGGTGGACATTTCTTATATCCAATGCACGTGACATCCTTTTTCTCTTTTTGTGTGCCAATGATGTGATCCAGCACATATCTAGAGTTAGAATAACTGTCTAGTTTAAGCCGGATCGCCTCACTTTCACACTTTGTGCAGGCTAACTCTTTTTGCATGCTTTCAAGACGGTTGATATAAAGGTTTATGTCGGTTTGTTTTCTTGAAACCATTTTTGTCAGTTCGGTTTTATCTTTTCTTAAAGTTTCAACCATTGTTTTAAATTATTTTTCATGGTTTTCATAAAACAGGTTAGCCTCTTTGCATTTTGAAAGATCCACTATCAACTTTTGATTGTGCATATTTGTCACTTCAAATTTGTTTTGCAAATCCTCATGTTTGCTTTGCAAATCACACCACTTAGTATCTAATGAAACATGTTTGTTTTGCAAGTCAAACAATTTAGCATTTAAAGCATCATGTTTGCTTTGCAACTCAGACATATTAGCATCCAAATCAGCACATTTAACACTTAAGCTAGCACAATTATCACAATTAACAACAGTTGGTTCATCGACACATACCTGGCTTGATGAACTGCTGCCATTAGCCATAAAGGCTGAAAGAAGAGAAGAAGAAGAAGAAGAATAAGCAGCTTGATCCACCAGAATAGATCTTCTATCATTCCTTGCTGCAGCTTCTCCTAACAATTCATCGATATCTTCATCGATTCTCCCACTAGATACATTGTCATCGCCTGAAGTTGAGGTTTCCTCATCTGAACTCCTTGAATCACCAGAACTCTCTTCATCTGAAGATTCACCACCACTGGTGGAAGATTCTCCACCACTGGCGTGCTTCAAATCCTTAGCAGCTTCAGCAAAACAAGCTGCTCCTCCTTAATCACCAATGCCTAATTGCATTGACCAGTCACAACCTTCATCTACTTGCACCACAAGAGCTTGATTGGTGTTCGATGGTCCTGCTTGATTGTTTGCAGGGACCAAAGCGCGATCATCATTCCTGGGTTGATTCTGATTCTGTTGGTTCCCTCCTTGACCTCTGAAAGGATTCTGGTTCCCATGCTGAGCTGGCTTTGTGCATTCCCTCTTGAAGTGACCACGTTCACCACAGTTAAAGCACTTAACAGACTGCTTATCGAACCCATACTTGGTGTCTTTCTTGCTTTCCAAGCTGGTTCGACCCGTCCGTTCCATGAAGTCTTTAGCTCGCCTTACAGCACTGGCGAAAGCCCATTTGATATCCATCATATCCATCTCCTCTTTATCTATCTGCTGGTAATCTTCTTGAGTCAGATTGATGTTCCCGATCTGACCTGCTATCAACCCACAATACGAGCTCACCAATGTGTTTAGTATCTCCATATGATCTTTAGCTACTTCAACGCTAACTTTGGAGAAGTTTGATGTATCAAGCCGTACTGTATTTGACTTTGATGGCTGACCAACAGATGATGTGCTTCCATAACAAGCTTGTTGTTGAACAGGAAGTGGATTCCCATACAAATCAGTGGTTGGTGCAACAACCTTTGGTATTGAGGAAGGTGGAGGTGGATATCCATACATATCTGTTGTTGGAGCTGGCTTTACAGGAACTTGTATCTGATTACCATACAAATCTGTGCTTGTGACAAACGCCGTCTGAAGTGGAGCATGTGAAGCAGGTCTTGCAGAAGTACTAGGAGTTCCATAATACATATCAGGATTATGTCGCACTTGTATTGTAGAAGTGCTAGGAGTTCCATAATACATATCAGTATTTTGTCGCACTGGAACCCTTTTTGCCTTTAGGATTTCTTCCTGATCTTTGTTCTCCAAGAGCTGAGCGAAGTCATTGATGTTTGTCGTAGCCAATGTGCCATTGTATTTCAGGATTTCCAAGAAACTATTCCAGTGAGGTGGCAGTGCATCGGCAAACTTTGTGACAACCTGTGTTGGAGTTGTTACTACCTCATAATTTCTCAATTCAGTCAGCAAGTGATGAAATCGACTTGTCATATCTCCCAAAGATTCATTTTCCATACAAGTGAAACCATCAAACTCCTTTTTGAGTAAATCATGTCGCAATTGACGTGACTTTTCATTTCCTAGACCTCTTGTCTTCAATGCATCCCACAATCGCTTTGACGTCTTGAAACTGACAAACTGATGATATATATCCTTGCTCATCGCCTGAGTCAGAATAGCATGTGCTTTCTTTTCTAAATCATATACCTTTTTCTGGTCTTCCGAAAGATCTGCAAATGTAGCAGCAGTTGAAGCGGCAACCTCAAGAGTTTGATCGAAATCTGTAGTAAAACGTAACCACAGTTCCGTGTTTTGCCCATTGACATACGTCTGAAATCTATCAACCCAACCAGGATATTCGTTTAGGTGCATCAGTTTTGGTGGACGATTCAGACTTCCGGTCTCGCTTTCGCTGAGGAGTATACTTTGAATACTTGGAGTTTGATTTGAAACAAACGCCCATTGACCGGTCGATGTTTGATTCGCTTGCGAAGATGCGGGTGCCGGAGATTCAGCCCATGATGGCGACAAACGCGTGTTTGTATACTTGCTTTCTGTGTTAGATGCGGGTGCGGGAGATTCGGCCCATGATGGAGATAAACGTGACGGATTACCCCACCAGTTCGAACTCATTTTTGATGTTTAATGACTAATACCTGAACAAATCACACAAATTAAACAGTTAAAAAGGTTTTACAAGTCTACTGTTAAAAAAAATAACACAAGTCCAGTAACAAGTTGATTTCGTCTGGATACTGAATGAGGAGTGATTTCATTGAATGATGTTTGACGAAATCAGACTTGGATTTCGTTGAACATAAGTGATTTCGGCCAAAGATAAGTATTTTCGTTGATGAGGGATTTCGGCCAAGACAAACACACAAGTGTTTTCGGCAAAGACAAGAATGATATGCAAACTGATTTCGTCCAGATTGTTTTCGGCCCAGAAGTTGAATTGAGGTGATTTCGGCCCTTGGATTTTGTTGAAATGGATAAGGTGATTTCGGCTACAAGTAATGATTTGGGCCCAGAACTGATTTCGGCCCAAATATGATTTCGGCTAGGAAGTTGATTTCGGCAATAAGTGTTTTCGGCAACAATATGTGTTTTTGTTGAAATGGGATTTCGTAGAAAAGTATATATAAGGGATTTCGGCCAAAGCTTGATATTGTTGACCAGGTATTTTCGTTGACAGATGTGAGGTGTTTTCTTGTGAAAGAGATTTCGCCCAGATCAATGAAAATACATGTGATTTCGTTGACAAAAGGTAACCAGACAAACTAGATATTATCAAAACCAACTCTTCTGACACAAAGCCACAAATTTCAACCTTTACCTTACCGAGACACTCTTTTGCAAACAACCTTACTTTATCAGACTTCGAAGCTTGTTATTTTCAACCTTTCATCATTATACTTGTACACATTTGTCAAACTTAACTTATTTTAATCACAAACAACACAATAGTTTAACAAACCAAGATCAAACTCAGATTTATAATAAGAACAACTCAAGAACACTTTGAATGTCTGATGAACTCCGATGAATATATGAGTTTTCCGGTAACCTGAAAACTTTCCGAACACAAGTTTTTGCACAAAAGTTTAGTAAAAACCAAATCTAAACATGTGTACATGCATTTTAACAATGGTTTTATAAAAACTAATAGCAAAAACAACAAGGTTTTCACGATTTCATAACTATTTTCCAGAAAAGTATGATATTCAAACAAGAACAAAACTGAAAAATACTTTAAAATCTATTAAAACACAAGAAAATCAACTTGGTTTAAACAAGGAATCGAGCCAACGCTCTGATACCAATTGTAGGTCCACCCGGAGGATCGAGTAACCTCTATTCCCTGTTTTCCGACAAACCCGAGAGTGCGGAATCCAAACGGGTAAGTTAAACCAAGTTACGAACACGAACACAAAGATTCAACGATTAACACTCCATTGTATTAACTCGTATGAAACCGTTACAAAGCAATGTTTACAAGATAAACCTATAAACTCTCAGTTGTGTATGTGTGTTTACAGTGTTCGCTCTCAAATCTATTCAGATTTGCCTAACTGTGTGTTGTCTGTTGTCTGTGTTTATATAGTAAAGGACTGACGAAATCAGAGGCCCACGAAAACACATAGGACGAAATCAAGAATATGGACGAAATCGGGTGATTTCGTCCTATTTGGTTTTCATCCATAAGTGTTTTCACCAAAATAGTGTTTTCATCACATGTGGACTTAGACGAAATCAGGGGATTTCGTCCCACAGGCACATGGGCTCCTGACTTCATGTTGGGCCTCTACATGGTCATGACTTGTTGGGCTTGGACATGGGCTTCTTCATTGTTGGGCCAAACATAAACAAGACAACACTAGACTTAGCAATATGCATACCGCACACACGCAGTAGCATTTACATCAAACGTTACGAAATAAAACGCATACCGAGTCAAGACAGGAGGATGTCTTGACTACGGCCTTCACTTCGTAGCCGAGTCGAACCGAGTCGAGCCGTATCCACACGATATGTATCAACACTCACCTACAAGTCCTTAACCTTAATCCTACGTCTCCACGAACTCCTATCCTAAACCATGTCCTCAGATAGGTGCAACTCTACCAAATCTTGCCTAAGTCTTTCATCCCAAGTCAACTTGCGCCTGCCTCTACTCCTCCTTCCTTCCACTGTTATGGTTTCCACTGCTCTAATTGGTTCTGTCAACTGCCTCCTCTTCACATGCCCAAACCATCTCAATCTCCCCTCTCTTATCTTGTCTGATATACTAGCTACACCTAACCAATCGCTAAAAACCACAATTCTTATTCGGTCTAACCTCGTGTGGCCACACATCCACCTCAACATCCTCATCTCCGCTACCCCCATCTTACGCGCTTGTGTTTTCTTAATGGCCCAACAATCTGTCCCATATAACATAGCCAGTCTAACTGCTATCCTCTAAAATTTCCCCTTCAACTTTCCTTCCTCAATGAGGCTTGCTTCGGATTTTTGCCCGTTAAAAGCTCCACTAACAAAACCCCAAAGCTATACACATCAGATTCAAATGTGACTTTCTGGGACTTGGGAATCTCAGGGGCCCAATAACCTGTGACATGGTGGTTATCGAAGATTGACTCGCTAAAAAGTGTGTTGAGACCATAGTCAGACAAGCAAGCATCATTGTTAGTTTCATGTTGGATGAGAATGTTTGAAGATTTGATGTTGCCATGAACAACTTTTGTGGCCATATGTAAATTTTTCAGTCCCTTAGCAGCACTTAGTGCGATTCTCATACGATGGTCCCAATCGAGTTGTGTTCGTTGCGAACCTATACCTCCTGCAAAATAATGACATATGCCTCTTTGATCAATGGAAGCAATTATTGAACTCATTTGGTGTATTTTGAGAAGAATACTATACAATCAAGTTATTTTGTGCAATCTACCATTATAAGCTAAGCTATGTAGCCATATTATTACATAACATGTGTTATAATATAGACAGGGGTGTTGCCAGGATTCTTTTCCTACGGGTTCGAAAATTTTCAAGGGACGGACAACAGGTTGTCTATCACTAAGTTTCAGCTTTTTCTACGGGTTTAATGTTGAAATTTCTACGGATGCGAAGTCGAAATACACATAAATATAACAAAAAAAAGGTTTTTTTCTTTGTACGGGTTTGGCCAGGCCGAACCCGTACCCTTATATGTAGTTACGCCCAGGGCCGGTCCTAGATTTTTGGAGGCCCAAAACGAATTAAAAATTTGAGGCCCTTTTTAATTTTTTTAGGCTCGTAATTTCGGTTTTTATCTGACATGAAATATATTAGGAAGAAACTTATAAAACACTTAACCATTATATAAAGTAGATGATTTCTCTAATCAAATAATGTTGGGATCTAATGCATAAATCAAATCTAAGTTGGTCAAAAGAGTTTAACCTAACAAATAACAACTTACATTATGTGTGAAAGAAATTAAAACATGCTACTTATTTTAAGTATGCTATTGTTATTAGTTAGAAACGATTTTTTTAAATAAATTTTTACATGGACTTATCATGTTAAAAATGTGTGGACAAAATTTTTTGGCTTATTAAGTTAAGATTGGTTATTAAAAAAGATGCGTTTATAACCGTTTATTAAAAGAGTGAGTGTGGTGATTACTAATTTTGAGAAAATGTAGTAGGTGGGACTCAAACCCAACCCTCTACAAAACCAAAACTTGTTCTTACCACCAGACTACACTTGTATTAATGTTAACAAATATCACCGTAAATATTATATTCTTTTTTATAAATATAGATTTATTTATTTTTTAATTTTGGAGGCCCTTTTTCTGGAGGCCCTAAGCCGTCGCCTAGCCCAATTACCCTAACGAGCCGGCCCTGGTTACGCACCTAAATATAGATAACAAATTTAATTACTTTAAAACTGACCTCCAGTGCATCTTATTATAGGATGTGAGCATATGACAGAAGTTGATATACACTGAAACATTATATAGACAACACTATTCGCAACCAAAACATACGGGAAAAATGAGCAATTATCATACCCTACACATTAATTGTAACATCGCAATTCGATTATCAGTTTAAAATAACAGAGAAAGAAGATAGAAGGTATACGTGAATATGTAGCAGCTATCAACTAACTATATAGCCTCGATTTGTATGTAGACTGGTCGTTGTGGTTTAACACAAAAAAGGGCGTTCAAACGTCACGTCATCGCCATGTAGGCAACAGGGTTTAACTAACCATCCGTAAATATCACGTTGTGGTTTAACTAATATTTAAATAAAAGAAAAAAAATAATTAGCAGTTCAGCTTGATAAGCTGGATTGAACCATATATTTCTAAAAGATTATAATTAATGATGGTTTTCTAAAATTTTGTTATTAACAATTAACATTTTCTTCACAGTCTTAAGATTATTCCCTTCAAATTTAGGCAGGTGGGGGCGGTGCGTTATAGCACCATGATACACAAATTCAACGCTTGATACAAGAACAATTCCCACCGCCACCTACTTTTTCAACGCGTGATACATCAAGAGCGTGATAAAATCAACGCATTATGGCTTGAGCGTGATAAATGGATGTGAGGGGGTGTGGGGGTTTATTGTTGGGTGTTGTTAGTGATGACCATTGCCACCAAAAAAAAGTTGTGAGTGATGGAAAAATAGTTGATGACATGGCGGAACTTGATTAAGTGCTTGTGAGTGATGTAATTCTATCACTATTGACCACCCCCACTCCCCTTATATATACTATATTCTCTCTCTGATTGCAAGGAAAAACATCACTGACAAGAAATTCCCCAAAAAGAAAGCTTTTGCACCCAAAGTCTTTTTATAGATAATTTATAATGTTAAAGAATTTGATTTTAAAAATGGATGTCTAACATGAATCACATGATGTTTTTTTATATACATCCGTTCAGGTCAATTATCTATTAAAAAAGACTGAAGTTTAATCAAAAGCATATAGATTATTTTTCACATTAAAGGGAGTGGGGGTGGTCATTAGTGATGAAATTTCATCACTCACAAACATCCAATCATGTTCCGCTATGTCAGCAACCACTATTCTATCACTCACAAGTATTCTTTAGTGGCGGTGGTCATCACTAGTGATGGGATTCCAATATACAAATATTAATACACAATATACAAGTCATACACATGAATCATGTGATTCAAGATTTTCGATTAAATAAATAAACCCACATAAATATAGGAGACGATGAAAATCTGAATAAATTATTTAAAATGCTGAAGATGAAGAAGAACTTACCATGAAGAAGAGCAGACAAGCTACGAGCTGGAATGTAATCATAAATTACCAATCTCTCATCTCTTGAATAATAATAACCTATCAATGGAACCAAAATATTTTTGTTCTTTATACTCCCCAAACCCTCCATTGTTCTCTTGAATTCGTTCTCTGTCACCACAACATCTTTCAATCTTTTCACAACCACCGTCGTGTTGTCTTGGATCACCTGTTTGTACGACTTCCCAACACTCCCTTCGCCCAAAAACACCGCGGACGCCTTCAACAAATCCTCCAAATTAAAACTGTAAACCCCGTTATCAAACAACACTAACTTGTTACCCTCCATCCTCTCATCTCTCAATAGATGTTGTTTGGGTTTCTGATATATCTTCTTCCGTACACCGCAAAGTAGAACTAGCAACACTAATGATGATCCTAGGGATATACCGACGATTACAGGTGTCTTGTTCTCCTTTTTATCTTCCTGTCCAGGATCCGTAGATTGATACGATGGTGGGCATTTAGTATTGGTAGGAGGACCGCAAAGGAAAATGTTTCGGGAGAAAGCAGATATGTTGAACTTAGAAAGCGAACGTGGAATCGAACTGTTCAAACTGTTAAATGAAACATTAAAAATATATAAATTCTTAGCATTCATGTAGGGAAGCTGTCCAGAAAAGTTGTTATTTAAAGAAAGGCGGGTAAGGGAGACGAGGTTGGAGAAATCAGAAGGAAGTTCGCCATAGAAGCCATTATAGCGGAGGGATAGGACACGAAGGCTAGTTAACTTTCCAATGGTGTCTGGTGGTATTTGTCCGACAAAACTCTTGGCAGGTAACTGGAGGTGGGTGACGGTGGTGAAGTTGTTGGAGAAGCAATAAACGCCTTTCCAAGAGCAAGTGGGTTCGGCCTCGTTCCAGGTGAAGCCAGTAGAGTGAGGAATTTTCATAAAGTCTAGGAGTGCTTTCCTCTCCACATCATTCAGGGGAACATCGGGTACCTCTTGGATGTCGGCACTACACTCGTTTTGTAGTGGAAGTATAAAAAGTGACAACAGGAAAACGGCTACTGGAGACATGGAAGATCGAAATGATTTTGTTTGTGGTTGACAGGAGAGAGAGATGGCTAGGAAATGTGCCTATTTTAAAGCCATTTTAGAATGTTATCAATCAGGAGAGGATGTGGGAGGAATATTTATAAAAGGAAGTGTGGCTTTACTCTAGTTTAATTTCACTTGGAATAACATAATGTAATAGTTTCGATGCCAAGTTTTATTTGACACGTGTGTCTTAATCAATAATAACCACGACGTATGTATACGATTCATCCTCATCCATATGAGTGTTTAATAACGGGCACTCTATTGTTAGTTGAGAGAGAATTTAGAACATAGTTTGGGGAATTTACAGGATTATGACCAAAGAGAAATAACATATGTAACAATCTAAAACTTATATGTTACCGAGTTACATGTACATAACTTGATCAGTATTACATCTATGCAATCTACAAGATTCACATATATGGCGTCCTATAAATTTTGGGTGTTCATCGTGTTGACCGTTTCCTCGCTCATGGTAGATAAACCACTCAATTTCTTCCCAAAATAAAAGACAAGATCAATTATCAAAATCAATCCATGTTTTGCATATGTTTTCCATCCTGTTTTGCCAATACAATCAACTGAGCCAAAAAAGCCGAGCAGCCTTTGAAAAGATGAGCATCCTCTGATTGAAACAAAACCGTTTATGGGAAGTGGTGGACACAATTTTTTCATTGGACAGAAATCTTTAGAGGTCGTTTGTCTACCGCTATATAATAAATTTTTGGTCTGCTTCTACTCGGATTGGGTCGGGGCTTATAAAAAAGATAATTAAATTAAATTTCATATAATCAATAAAAGCGTGAAACGGCATTACAATACACAATGAAAATCATGGTTGTAAAACAAGGTCTCCAAGGCCGAGTACTCCGATCCCCGAGTAGTCGCTACAAGGTATGCTGCCGAGGCGATTTTTTTCAACTCCGACTAATGACTCGGAATTGATCAAATGCGGTCAACATCGGCCAAATTCGGATCTAGTAGGTCAACTCGGGCCGAGTTTAATCTAAAATAAAATAAAGGAAAAATTACACTTTTCGTCCTTTATGTTTGTACCAGATTGCAACAGATAACCTTTAACTTCAATAATTACAGTCACAGTCCTTTTTTGTAAAACTGATAACATCCTACGTACTTTAGCACTAACTAAGTTAAATTTTTTCAGTTAAATATGACATGTGCCTTGCACATGAGGACATGTTAGTAATTTTACTATTCTACTTAAAATATATTTAAGAAAATAAATGATCCTAGAGGGTGTTTGGGGTTCCTTTTTTTGAGGAAAAAAGGACTTTTGAAGGGTATAAGGACTTTTGAAAAGTGTTTGGGTTTCCATTTGAAGGCAAAAGTCCTTTGCAAAAAGCCAGAAGTCAGGTTTTTCTGACTTATTTTTTCCAAAAGGACTTTTGGAAAAGTTGAAAATAAGTTAAGCCAAACATGCCCCTAATCTCATCCTCTACCTCTCTATCTCAGGTCTGTCTCTTTCTCTAACCAACCCCCACCACCACTGCGACAACCACCGCCACCCCACCACGACCAGATCCACCACACCACCCCCCGAATGGGTTTCCAATGGCTAAGCACTGCTGGCCCACTTTTAAGAAAGAAGATTGATTCACCTTCATTGGCCTTAGCAGATCCACAGATGCTTCCACCTACATCATCGATAACAATATAATTGGTACAATCAAAAAACCCAAAAAGTGTATTACCAAAAAAATTGAAAAATTAAAGAGATAAATACCTTTAAATCGGCAAGGTCCTTGGAACGATCTGCACCAATAACAAAAAATCCCCAAACCAATCAATTTCACAATTCAAAATCACAATCATAACAGTAAGAAATCAATCAGAAAATACAGACCGACGAAATTCAGCAATCGGAAAGACCCGCTCTTGACCTTCGTATCGCATCTGCCACAGATTTGACCGCCATATCTTGACCGATAACTCTTTTATGGAGAACGTGTTCGAGAGACACAAGTTTATCTCTCTGAGATTGTTGAAGATTTGATAAGGGTATTCGCGGAATGTTGGTAATCAGAAAGATTTCTCTCGGCTTCTTCCAGCTGTAGTTGAAGAGTCATTAGTGTTCCGTATTTGAGTTCCGCAGCACGGTTAAGATGGCAATCGCGTTCAGCCGCTTCCATTTCTTGCTTTACCCTATCAATCTTTTTAACGGGCGACAGTGGTTGGTGGTGGTGGCAGGAGGTGACGGCGGCTAAATGGTGGTGGCATGAGGTGATGGCGGCGACAGTGGTTGAAACATGAACAAGCTTCAGATCTGGTGGGTTGTTGGTGACAGGCTTCAGATCTGATGATGGTGGTTGTTGGTGGGTTTGACGGTGGTGGCTCCTGGTTTGATTTGAGAGAGAGGTCAAAATGTGTGTGAGAGAGAGAGTCAAAGTGAAAGGGGTTATTTATATTTAATTTTCTTTTCTTTTATTTATACTATAAATAATTAAGTAAAAAGACTAAACTGCCTTTAAGTTAATAAAGTTAATTGAAAACTTTAACCTTGTTAGTGCTAAAGGACGTAAAGTGTAATGGATTTTCCAAATAAAGGATTGTGACTGTAATTATTGAAGTTAAAGGTTATCCACTGCAATCCGATACAAACATAAAGGACGAAAAGTGTAATTTATCCTAAAATAAAACATAATTTCTATGCCTAACATATTAAAGAATGAATATCAATTTCCGTATTTTGTTATAAATATTAGTAAATTTATGTTATTTGACATGTATTTAATTTTCGAAAACTAATTTCTTTATAATTTAGCATGTCCGAGTACGTACTCCCCGTGTACTCTCAACTCCCCGGTCGACCGACTAGGGAGCGCCTAGCGACTTTTGCAACCATGATGAAAATACAATGTATCTAAAGTTTTTATTTTTTTGAAAGAGTTAACTACTGTTTTCGTCCCTGTGGTTTGTCAAAAATCACTATTTCAGTCCATTAGTTTAAAAATTGCGATTTCAGTCCCTGTGGTTTCACTTTCGTAACCATTTCAGTCCACCTCTGTTAACCCCATCCATTTATTCTGTTAAGTACACGTAAATTGACCATAATGCCCTTATTAATAAAAAACTAAAATATATCTAAATGAGTTAATTACTGTTTTCATCCCTATGGTTTGTCAAATATCACTATTTCAGTCCCTGTGGTTTCACTTTGGTAACCATTTCAGTCCAGTCTCCTGACACCCTCTATTTTACCGTTAAGTTTTTAATGAAATACCTAAATTACCCTTGTGTTAATTAAATATGGACTTATATGATTTTATTATTGCATTTATATGATTTTATTGTTGTATGACATATGGACTTAAATTGGATTGTAGGGTTCGACCCACCATGGCTTTAGTAGAAGTAGAAGTCTGGCATTATTTTTACATATATGGTTCTAAAATTTTAATTTTGGATTTTAGAATGAGAAAATGTCCATGTAAGGATTATTTTTCAAATTTACTATGTTAATTGATGCTGCTAGGAAGATATTAATTGGGGTGAGGTAATGGGTCGCCGGACATTAAGAGGGTGCGGTTGTGATGCCGGAGACTGGACTGAAATGGTTACGAAAGTGAAACCACAGGGACTGAAATCGCAATTTTTAAACTGATGGACCGAAATAGTGATTTTTGACAAACCACAGGGACGAAAACAGTAATTAACTCATTTAGATATCTTTTTGTTTTTTATTAACAAGGGCATTATGGTCAATTCACATGTACTTAACAGAATAAATGAATGGGGTTAACGGAGGTGGACTGAAATGGTTACGAAAGTGAAACCACATGGACTGAAATCGCAATTTTTAAACTAATGGACTGAAATAGTGATTTTTGACAAACCACAGGGACGAAAACAGTAATTAACTTATTTTGAAATATAGCCATAACATCATCTTAGAGAGACATTGCTAAGCAAGTTTTTTTTTTTTTCCTTTTTTTTTAAATAACAAATACTACTATAATTTGAATCCTCATCACCATTATTGGTTTTACCAAAAGCATATCACATATTCAAGTCAATTTTGGCATAAGTCCACTGTTTCTTAAATCACATGTTCAAAACATTTTATCATAACTTGTAATTTCGAAACCATAGTCCTTAATAAAAATAAACTAATACACGAAGACCGGAATAGTTGGTCTCTGATCGGAATTCCGACCTGAGTGACAGGTGATCTCGGCGGTAGGGCAGTAGGGGAGGGGGTAGGAGCGCTGACTGTGTGTTCGTCTCTATTATGTTGCCACTTCTTTCTTTCTATTTTTATTAACATTTAAAACTCATACACGAAAACATATTTAGTGCTTGTAGTGGTAAAATCAAAACCCAGATGGGGAAGAACGAGGTGCCACTTGGGTTACAACCCAATGGTAGAGACAGTGTCTCATGGGGGAATAAGTCCAGAAACGATCCTGACAAAAAGGGGTATTTGATGTATTTAGTTGAGGAAAGATTACCCGTTAAAAAAAAAAAAAAAGATGAGCGAGGTTATACTACGGGTATGGAGTGGCTTGAGTTGATGGTATTGCTCGACACGTAACAGATGTCGGCTCCACCAGTCCACATCCAAAAAATGGGGTGTGAAAGCGGCATGGTCAGGCAGACGTGGGGTGCCATGTGTTTTTTTCTAAAGTTGACAATTATATAAAAAAACACAACTTATATTAATTTAAAAAAATTACATAAAAGACAATCCTAAAAATTAAAAAAAACCTACTTAATAAATCCTAAAAAAAAAAAAACAACTTATTAAGTCCTAAAAAATAAAAATAAAAACCTACCTAATAAATCCTAAAAAATAAAAAAATTACAAAGTACGGTAAATATTAAAGTGGGGAACCCACTTAAAATCCGTATTCCCATCGTGCCTGTACTCGATCTTCGCGATCTCGACTCGATCGTCGTGGGTCAAGTCGCCCGCAGGGACACGGTCGAAGCAAACTTTAAACCGATCAAACTTCGATTTAAGCTCACGTCATTTGTGTTGACACGCGTTTAAGTTGTGACGCGTGTTCCCAATGTGTTGTTGGTATTGTTGAAACGCTCGACCCCAATACGCGGTTTGACCGCGTTGTAGGGTACATTGTGAGTCAACAATCGATGTCACTAGTGCTATTTCCTCCTCTTCGATCCAATGCACCATTTTCGTTTTTTTGGTGTGTGTTTGGTTGAAGAAAAATGGTAAAATATGTAATTTGTGTTGGGTATTCGTTGAAGAAGAATGAAAAAATATATAATTTTGGTTGGGTATTTATAGGTAAAAAATGTAATTTTTAAAAAAAAATTGATTTACCATACCATAACCGCTACCCCCAACAGTTACCCCCAACAGCTACCCTCGACGGCTACATTGAACCAGCCAATCAAAGCCAACCATGTCACCCTGCCTCCCCCACGCCAGTGAGGCAACGCCATGACCAACGCTAGCCCAGTATGGTCTAGCCAGCGTCAAAGGCTAACTGCCACCCTAACCTACGCCCCACACCCAACAACCTTAAAGAAGTGAAGGTGACCGAAAAAAAACTAAAGCAGAAACTGAAAAAAGAAATGAAACCAAAACGGTGCAATCACAACAAAAGGAAATTCTCATTTAATTCTTTTTTTATCTTTATTTTTATTATTTTTTGGATTTTAATATTTTGTAATAAACTTTTGGTTTAAACGATTTGAAAAATATTAATATAAAAGAAATTAATTTTATGAAAAAATAAATTAGATATAAGATTAAATAAAAAGAAAAGTAGGTGATGAGATGGTTGGTGAGGTGGATATCTGGATTGATTTAGTGTTTAAGAAAAAAATATTTTTTTAAAGTAGAGATTTGTAATGATTTGACATGTTGTGGCTACGAGTTTACAATCAGACTTCACCTCTAACATTGCATATGTTCTTTAGTACAATTCTCATCCTATGGTCCCAATTCAATTGTGTTGGTCGCGGACCCAGAAATTATTTGCTGTGGGTGCGGATGAGTGGCTCAAGCATATTTTCAAGGGGTGCGGTCAGGTTTTTTGCCTAAAATATACACTAAATTTTTTTTTTCAAGGGGTGCGCCCGCCCACCTTGGGCATAACCTAGGTCCGCCCCTGGTTGGTCTCGAACCTTTATTGTGACACCCTGCGAAAACTTTGTAACACACTAGCTCGTCAGTGGTTGCGTTCTAACTTTCGGGACGAAAGTTCTTGAAACTTGGTGATAATGTGACAATTCGGGTTTTACCCACATGTTCTATTTCTGAATCAAGAGATTTTGCTATTAAATTTATCCGAGTTGGTTAATTTGTTTAATGGATATTGTATGACTTTTGAATTAGTTAAAATATGGTATATCTAAATAATTCATAAGTAGTGTACGTAGAGATTTATATTATTTCACACAAACACATAACCGCTAACCGCACACTATAACTAATCCGCACTCTAACATTCTATTTTATTTTGGGCCTAGTGGGCTGCCACCCTTGTGTGCCTCCTGGATTGCACAGTAAAACACCTGCCCAAAAAGGGCTCCTTGTTGCCCTAAAGCATCGCACAATGGATAGAATATTAGCACTGAGTGTGCGACTATACAAAACATCAGCCGACAACATTAGAATGTTGGCAATCATTGTGCAGCAATCCCATCACACTCTCCCTCTCTAACCTTTCTTTCACTCAAACCTGCAACCACATAAAAACCCCCCACTCCGATCGAACCTCCGGCGACTTCCGTACACTCCGATCACTCGACGGTGGCCCACGTCTTCACTATCCGGAGCTACGTTTCTTTATCCAGCACACACACACACCGTTACGAACTCGGACCCATGTTAGAATGTATTCATTTCTAAGTGTTATGGTTAAGTTCATGAATGTTCGATGTTTAAACCTGTTGAATGTGTAACAATACTTCTTGTCAAATTCTGTTTCAACAAATGATTGTTTGAAGAATGACTGGTCTCCTGTTTGAATAAGAAATAAGAAATCATGAAGAATGACTGACCTCCGATTCACTGTTTTGAATGATAATGATTCCGTGAATGATTTGTTGACTAAACGGTTTGAGATTTGTTGAGATAAATCAGTAAATGATAGTGATGATTATACCTTGTATGAATCGGTTTAATGGGATAATGATGTCTGTTAATCGTTTAGATGATAAAGATAATGATGATGACTCTATTCCGACTTGATATTATATTCATATGCTTGATGTTAGATCTATTAATCTATTAATCGATTAAGAGATCTAACATCAAGCATATGAATATAATATTCATTTCCTTGTGTGGGATACAAACAACCTTTTCTTCCCTTGCGTGGGACGCTCAGTTAATTTCTATTTATATTAGATGCAACAAGTGTACTAAACGAAACTCTATCACGAAAGTCCTTACTTACGATACCGATTAGTCGCCGGTGCCAGGCGAACGGGTTATTAGTTGATAGCGCTATTTAGGTTTCACCAACCTCACACCATGCCTTTTGAGGACGGGCGTGAACTAATAGACTCAGGCAAAACCGTCAATGATGATAGACATTGGCAAATCGGGGCAAACAAACATGAGGTCGCAGAGTATTCGGTATAACGCAGTTTAGTAGCTTACATATGTGGTAGCTCATCATGGCATGATATAAATGAGTAACTTAACTACTTAAACAAGTTTTATGAGATTAAAACTGGATAACTAGTAAACTCGCCAATTATGACACCCTACTACATGCTTTGTAGGTACACAATGACTTTGGAGCTTGCAGCTTGGGAGTGTAGTGGGCATGCTAAACGGTGTTAGGTTCTTTTAATAATTACAAATTATGAACTTTTGGTTGTAATGTTTAAACTATGCTTCCGCTATTACCTTAAACGTTATTTTTATAAAATCCATTGTGCGATTATACAAACACATACACATTCCATCATCCTAAATCAAACAGATAATGACAAAATATCTTTTATCCTATGATTTCAAATCACACAATGTTCAGGTTATACCTTATGCATATTTAGCTATACATTACCATTAAAACACTTCCTCAGAGAACATGAATATCAGATTCATACCCAGATCGTGCATTATGTGCATTCAATCATCCACCATCATTCCTATTATTAACAACAACTAATAAGATAATCATCATCATCATCTTCTCGTAATCGATTAATAGATCAAACATCAAGCATATGAATGTAATATCAACTCGGAATAGAGTCATCATCATTATCTTTATCATCTAAACGATTAACAGACATCATTATCCCACTAAATCGATTCATACAAGGTATAATCATTACTATCATTTACTGGTTTATCTCAACAAATCTCAAACCTTTTAGTCAACAAATCATTCACAGAATCATTATCAACATTATCATTCAAAACAGTGAATCGGAGGTCGGTCATTCTTCATGATTTCTTATTTCTTATTCAAACAGGAGACCAGTCATTCTTCAAACAATCATGTGTTGAAACAGAATTTGACAAGAAGTAATGTTACACATTCAACAGGTTTAAACATCGAACATCTCCTTTTCTGTCACCTTTCCTTGAACCGTTTTGAACTTGTAGTAATAAACTAGGACGTCCAGATAGATAGCATACATAATCCTCATTAATTCTCCATCGTTATAATCATATCCCATGTCTTTTGCTACTACTGCCCAGAGGTTGTTATCGGTAACATTCTTGTACCCTCCATCTCGTTTAACTACCATATATAAGTCAAGCAAATCTACCTTCCTTTTATCAGCCGAAAATGGTGGAATCGGTCGAGTAGAGATTCCAAGTTTAATTTTTATAAACCATTCTAACATTTCTTCAAACTTGATCTCTAATTCATGTTTATATTTAAACACGAATTCCCCATCTTCCAACATTTCTAATAGTGATTTGCAGTGAGAAAAATCATGAAACTACATGGCTTGTATGATCATTACGTTCCAATCGGGTTCAAGTGAATATAAGTGTAAGTTTTCAATGCGGGGGTGCTTAATCCTTGTATTCTTCATTTGTGGAATTATGATCGATTACTCTTTGTTTTTCTTTCATTCCAATTTCTTCTTCTCTTGTTAATCAAGTTATAGCATTCACGGTATTTGTAATCGGGGCACTAAACATGGGATAAATTTTGCATCTTTCTCCGGTTTTTTTAACTGTATAACTTTGTAATACCTGTTGATCCATGCTTAATACATTGCGATCTAATTCTGGTGTATAAAGTACACTTTGAATCCGTGGAGTTTCATTCCCTGATTTAACCTCTACGGCCCCTACACCCCGGATAAACAAAAAATTATCTTCCCCAGTTTTTGTTTCTACCCCAACCACGTGTTTAATCCGTTTAAACACATTAAGATTTCCAGCAAAGTGATGAGTAAATACTGTACTTACATACCATATATCACCCCATTGCCCGCCTTCGGTGCCGGTGACAACCAGTTCTTGTCGGAAAACTTCTTCAGCATCCTGCCGTTGTATACTCGTGTTTATTGCTTGTCGGATTAACTGAGTCGCCTCATCGTTTTCCTTTACTTTGCACGAGATGATCCGATGTCCGGGTTCATGACAATAGTAACACAGTTTAACATGTGATACTTTCTTTTGCTTTTCGATCTTTTCTTCGGTGCAGTGATCACATGGGAGAAATGTTGATGAGGATTGCATAATTTGATTTCCCACCGTGGCTCTGATATCACTTTGTTGGATATTGGATTGCATATTTTGATTAAACACAATAACAAAGTATGAATGAAAGGAACAAAGAGAAACAATTTTGTTGGACAATTCGAAAGGAAACTAAATTGTCTTGATACCGGACATATTTTCCGGTTATTACATATATATACAAGAGATGTTGGCGGTTGAAATATGGTGGGAGTAACCGTCATTTGAAACGGTGTCTACCTTCAACAGTCGTATCCCTTCGCTTATTCGTTATATTACATTTCTTTGATAAGTATAATACTAATTACATAATAATCGTACATAATTAAGTTTATATAAACTAACAATACTGAGGCTTGTTTTATTTGTAATCTGTAACTAGGATAAGTATGATGATTTATAGATGAAGGACCCGATGGATTGAGAATCTTATATCTGCAAGAACAGGGGAAGCCAGTAGCAATTTGTCATGCTTAGTTCGCACCTATCTGTGAGAGTTAAAGAGGTGAGTTGGGTTACGGGTCAAGTTGAAACATATCAATTTTTTGTACAGGAGAAGGGAACAGTTTGTATTTGGATGCAAGCATTGACAACCAAGGTGATCACAAGAACACACAAAGCTATGATGTTTGACAAAAACTCATTGTTGTTCATGGTTGCTAAAGAGGGCAATAAATTATCCATCATGATGCACATAAAGGCCATGCTTCCAAGCTTTCCCGCTTTGTCCACAAAACCCGGACCTAGGGGGCGGTGTGCTGGGGCGTAGCCGGCCCTAGGCCGCTCCCCATACCGTCTAGTCTAACTGCGTGAGGAGAATATTTGATCGTGTGGGATGTCTTTGAGTAGTAACTAGGATTAAGCACCCCCGCATTGCGGCGGGGGCGAACACCAATGCCACACTACTTCCAACGACCACCAAACTGAAGTTGCAGCGTGTTAATACGGAGAAATTAAACCAAAACGTAAAACTAATAAAAGAATAACTAAGTAAATCTAGGACCCGCGCGTTACGATGAAACTGTCAAACGAAAAAAATAGACAACGGAAAAACGTTTAACCGCACATGCACGTTGCGCCGTGTTAACTCGCAAAATTTAGAACGGAACGTAAAACGAAAATTTTACGAAAAATGAAAAGTATAGAGAACTAAAGTTGAAAGTAAAAAAGTTGTGAGGTTAAATTGTAAAAGTTGAAAAATTTTGGGGTTAAAAGTAAAAAAAAGTCAAATAGTTTTGTGTTTAAAGTAAAGATGAAAAGTTTTAGTGTTAAAAGTAAAAAAAAATCAAATAGTTATGTTAAAAATAAATAATCAAATAGTTATGGGTTAAAAGTAAAAAAAAAAATTATTTTTTTTAAAAACTCCCAAAGCATAAGGTACCATACTTCTATGCCTAAAAATGCTACAAATTATAGTATTGGTTAATGGGTAATATAAAGTTTGGAGTGTTTGTACACCATTGTACAATAATATTAAACATAAAAAAATAGCGTGATTTACAATAGCTTAATACATACAAGTGTCACAAATTATAGGTATATTTGGAGCCACATGTCAGATAATGTCTAAGGGAGGGGCTTGAACTTCAAGCCCCACCACATATGGTCTTATGCTTGCTACAGACCCATACATTATTATTATGGAGCACCCTACGTAATAATCCCTTGTACTTTCCTGTGGCTCAAATTTGTAAACCAATTGGTTACAATCATAATTAAGATGCATAATACATCTACAAAGCTTGATGTACAAGCTTTAATGCAACAAAATGTTGCAAATTATACTATTATATAATATATAATATATAATAGTCTTTACCCATAAAAATCATAGTAGCTTTAAACTGGTTGATACTCAAATTTTATATAATAGTCATAGGTCTAATATCTACATCTACAAGTTCAAAGTTCCAAATGATCCCCAACTATTTTTATGCCCACTCACGTTGTGGGGCGCTACACCAAATATTTATCAACCAATTTAAACAAAAAGCTATCGTTGGTTTGTTAAGGAAAAAAAACTAAAATGATGGAAAAACTATAACTTTGAGCTAGGGGCAAAAATGTAATTTGTCAGAACTAATGAGTGAGTGTTAGGCAACTGCCTGGTACGAATAAAAATTACTTCGAGTCAGTGCTAAAAAATAAAATGATGGCAACACTGTAATTTGAACAGGGGCAAAATCGTAATTTTGAATTGTGGGCAAAATCGTAGTTCTGAACAGGGGTAAAATCGTAATTTGAACGGGCGAATGAGGAAGCTACTGGCAGCTGCCTTACACTATTCCCTGCTATGGCCTTCAAAAAGTAAAATTAAAAAAAACCACGATCAATTACTAAAAAGAATAAACACGTGTACCAACAAAGTTAAACCTAAGAGACTAAACATGGATAAAAACAAAGTTAACTAGTAAAAAGAAATCATTTTTAAAACACATGGACTAAACACGTATATTAGCGAATTTAAGGGTTAAAAAATTAAATATAAAAAGCATCGACCAATGAGGGTGTTCCAGACTATATACACCATAAAGGGAGAATAGTCCTGGTGTTTCCATATATGGGTATAGCACTATTCCCCCTCGGGGTGTTTCAATATAAAGGTAATTAAGAAAAAATAGGTCTTCGAACGATTTCACATGATATATACCTATTCTTAAGTATCCTTTTGCTCACTCACAATCACTAAAGTATATTGTTAACACAATAAGATAAAAGCCAACAAACAGTATGATCATATAAATGAGTCATGGTAACAATAAGGAAATGCATCCGAACATTCTTCTAACTATATGAAAACCGAATAACAAAAGGTATAACTTGTAAAAGTTTACAACCTAGTAAACTAGGAAAGAGTACACATTATGAGAACCAACGTCTTGGTCAACGGTCTTTCGGGATGCTAATTGTAAAAACTAACTTCTTAAGACCGTTCTGATGACTTTGAGAAGCATGGAGGAGGAAATCTAAAGGCCCTCACTATTTGCACACCTTGGCAGACTATTTGCACACTTAGGGTTTACATACGCTGCGTAGAGGTCAATACGCAGCGTATAGTGTTAACCCTATACGCTGCGTATTGACCTCTACGCAACGTATGTAAGGGGCAGGTACACGACCAGACAGTCAAACCTAGTACCATGTCAAATCAATCTAACATACGCTGCGTATTGACCAATACGCAGCGTATACTGCTAACCCTATACGCTGCGTATTGATCAATACGCAGCGTATGTCAGACTGATTTGACCCTGATACGATGTTGTCTAGGCACGTGAATAAAGTAATACGGGGAGTAGAGAGCTATACGCTGCGTATTGAAGTAAATTTAAAAGTCTACTTAGCTCTGCCTTCTGTGTTTCATCTTCGCACAAACACTTCATCTGTTCTTCTCTTCTGTGTTTCATATTTCTCTTCAGTAGAGAATTTACATCCCAAACCAAAATCATTTGTTCTGTTTTTTGTTCAATCTTGTTAAAATGTCATCATTTTGGAACGAGAATTATTTCAGTAATCGCTATTCTAACGACACATGGGGAGTAAATGATGCCAATGAGGAGGAGGAGGTTGTGTCTGGAGTCCCTGTTGATCAAAAAACACAGTTGCCAGACTTGAACAGGACTCCCACTCCACCTGTTGATGAACCAAATTACCCGACGCATCAAGTGTATCCGGATTACGGATACGGGTATGAATCTCCGTACGTGCAACAAAGTGGATACGGTGCTGAGAATGCACCTGTTGATGAACCATATTACCCGACGCAGCAATCGTATCCGGGTTACGAGGTATACGGGGGTGAAGGTGGATACGGGGGTGAAGGTGGATACAGTGGATAGTGGATACGGGGGTGAAGGTGGATACAGTGGATACGATAGATATGGGGGTGAAGGTGGTTACAGTGGATACGGTGGTGAAGGTGGATACAGTGGATAAGATAGATCTGGGGGTGAAGGTGGATACGGAGGCTACGGTGGATACGAAGAACATGGTGGATATGGTTATGAGCCCCGTAACACATCACTTTATGAATCATCTACCCCGGGCAATCCGTTTCAAATAAATGAGGTATCACATTAAAAGAATTATTATTATTATTGTTGTTGTTAAAAATATTATAATTATAATTATTATTATTATTGTTAAAATACTATAATTATAATTGTTGTTATTATTATTATTGTTATTATTGTTAAAATACTATAATTATAATTGTTGTTGTTATTATTATTATTATTATTATTATTAATGTTATTATTATTATTATTAGTATTATTATTATTATTATTATTATTATTATTGTCCCTGAAGTTTCAATTTTTGATATATTTACACTTTGGTCCCTAAAGTTTCAATTTTTATAAAAATAATCCCTGAAGTTTCGAAAATTGACGCAAATGGTCCCTGAAGTTTCGTAAATTGACAAAAATGGTCCCTGAAGTTTTGTAAATTGACAAAAATGGTCCTTGATGTTTTGAAAATTTACAAAAACGGTCCCTGATGTTTCAAAAATTGAATAAAATGGTCCCTGTACTGTTCAGTTAAGTATGCTAACTGAGTTAGTGTTTAAAGAAGAAATCTTTATATGAAAGTTAACCTGGCTAAACCATTCAGTTAAAATAGTTTCAATAATGACCATATTAGTCCCTGAAGTATGAGTTTCATAAAATGACCAAATGGTCCCTAAACTTTCATTTCAAAAATATATATTTATTTCTTTTATAATTATAATAATAATAATAATAATAATAATTATTATTATTATTATTATTATTATTAACGTAACTTTTTTTAGCGTTTCATGTCTCTAACTGATTTGAAGAATTGGGTACAAGAAACGGGAAAGGAGTATGGTTACGTAATTGTTACCCGCCGATCAAAAAATATTGGCGGTACTACTGGGATGGTATGGCTTGTGTGCGACCGTAGTGGTGAGCACCGTAGTAAAGCAACAGTTAGGAAAGCTGGTAGCAAAAAAATCGGTTGCCCATTTTCATTACTCGCCACCCGGGACGTGACGAATGACACGTGGGAGTTAAAAGTGGACTGTGCGAACCACATCCACGAACCTACGACGAGTCTGTTGGGCCACGCTTTTGTGCGAAGATTTACTAAAGCCGAATACAAGCTAGTGGAGCAGCTAACTGCTCAAAACATGGAGCCACGTATCATATTTCAAACCCTAAGAAAGCAGTTCCCCGACAGCCTGCATGTTCAGAAAGACGTGCAAAATGCGGTACAAAAAATTAGAGCGACAATAATGGACGGAAAGACTCCTATGCTGGCACTTGAAAGCCTGCTGCATGACCACCGATTCATTTACGACACCCGACAGGAACCCAAAACAGATGTCGTAACAGAGATTTTCTTTGTTCATCCTTATTCAATCACTATGTGGCGTGCATTCCCGCACGTGATGTTGATCGACGCGACCTACAAAACAAACCTCTACAACATGCCATTTATCCAGGTTGTGGGTATGACGTCGACCAACAAGTCTTTTTGTATCGCACATGCCGTTATTTGTAAAGAACGAAGGGGTAACTACGTGTGGGTGCTTGAGCGGATCAAGTCAATATTGCAAGAATGTATGATGCCGCGTGTGATAGTCACGGATAGGGAGCTTGCCCTAATTAACGCGTGTTCTAAAGTATTCCCGAACGCAACCAGGCTTCTATGCCACTTTCACATCCAACAAAATAGAGTTAGACAGTGCAAGAAAGGGTTCAATAAAGAAGATCGGGGGAAATTTATGTCGTACTGGCAGAGATTGTGCGAATCTCCTTCAGAGCCCATGTACAAGTACAACTTGGAGAAAATGTATAACCGACTCGTGGTTGCCAACCGAGAAAGTAAGTGTTCCTTCAACAAACGACTCACCCAATCTATTATATTTTACACACGCTTTTACATTTCATTATTTTATTTTTGTAGGTATCTATGATTACGTCTACGAAAACTGGCTCAAAGACTATAAAGAAATGTTCGTTTATGCGTGGACCGATAAGTGTCACAACTTTGGTCAGCGCACCACCAACAAAGTTGAGAGCCAGCACGCAAATTTAAAAAGATACGTTACACGCGGGAGTTCATTGGAGCGAATAGCAAGATGCGTCATTGATATAGTTGAAACTCAGTACGATGAAATACAAAAAAGTTTCACTGAGAGCATCGAAAAAACGATGAACCACCACAGACACCCACTGTTGGACAACCTAATTGGAAAGGTTTCCCATGAAGCACTTGATTTGCTGGCAAAAGAGCTACTGAGGAAGATGGAGGTGTTGCGGAAACTTAACGCATCATGTGGTTGCCATATGTGGCTTAGCTGTGGATTGCCGTGTGCTTGTAGCCTGGAAAACTACAAACGTACAGGTAAAAAATATTAAAACTACAAACCTTTTGTTATTTTGTACGATTTAGCTGTTTCTCACACCGTATTAACTTAACTGTGCAGGGCGTATGATACAACTCGACGACATAGATGTATTCTGGCGTAAGCTTGACTTGCTCCCGTGTAAACTGGTAGACGAGGAGGTCGATGTTGTAGCAGAGCTCAATAATGTGCGGCAACATTTAGAGGCGCAGTCCCCCGTTCAGCAAAAGAGTTTGCTTTCAAAGATAAAAGCGGTCTTCACCCCGAAATCGTCAACCAAGAAACCACCGATCGTCCAGCAAAATACTCGCGGTCGGCCTACATCAAAGAAAGTACAAGAAAGGCTAGATGAAGCTGCGAGGTTAGACGAAGCTGCGAGATACAGCTCCTATGGCGAGGACAGCAACGTATATACCGCTTCCCCCAAACATAGGTGCGATTTACCCCGACACAGCTCATACGTACCATCAGAGGGCTCTCGTGGAACTGGTTCGGTTGTAAAGTCTAAAAAACCTAAAATGCAACAAAACAGTTCAACGAGTTCTAAAAAGAAGGATACGCGGGATGATGATGTAGCGTGAAGCGATAACAAAGAACAAACACGTTGATTCTGCGAATACCCGTGTAGGTCTTTTCCCAAACCCCCAAATTCGTCCCCAAAAGACAAGAATTTAAAAAAAGTCAAACAATTATTTTATAAAACTCCAAAAACTTCCCCAACCCCCAAGATTCCACCTAAGAGCACGGAATTTGAAGTGAAAAATCAATTATTTTATAAAACTCCCCCCAATACAAATTACATGAGAACTTATATAGAGTTTTTATGATCAACTCAATGGACATAAATTAAAACAAAACTTAATGAACACTAAATGTGGATTTATTTCGTTACATAATTGAGTCGACACTTGATATTCCCGCATCATGAATGAGTTCTATAAAATAATTGATGATGCGGGAATATCAAGTGTCGACTCAATTATGTAACGAAATAAATCCACATTTAGTGTTCATTAAGTTTTGTTTTAATTTATGTCCATTGAGTTGATCATAAAAACTCTATATAAGTTCTCATGTAATTTGTATTGGGGGGATTTTTTTGGAGTTTTATAAAATAATTGTTTGACTTTTTTAAAATTCTTGTCTTTTGGGGACGAATTTGGGGAGTTGGGAAAAGATCTTCGCGGGTATTCTTAGAATCAACATGTTTGATCTTCGTTTCCGCATCACGCGCTACATCAGATGATAAGGGTTTTCCATTAATGAAGGGGGACAAGCACTTGTTAAGCATTAAGAGGTTTAAGAATCAAATTCCATCAGAGTTTCACTCTTACATATCGCGTATACAAGATGTGACCCCAGACGGTCATTGTGGGTACAGGTCTGTGGCTGTCGGGTTAGGTTTTACGGAACACACATGGCCCAATATTCGAAGAGATTTACTACTGGAGATTGACCATAACGAGCCACGTTGGAAGCATGTATTCGAAACATATAACAAATGAGACTTTAAACGAATACGTAACAGCATCGAATGGCATTCAGTGAAAGCGTGCGGTCTAAGTCACTGAATGGAAATGCCCTAGGTAGGGCTTCTCGTAGCGCAAAGGTATAATATTGTCCTCCATGTGCTAAGCATCGAATGGAGCACTACCATCTTCCCATTAAGGGATGCCCCACTAGATCCACGACCTCAAGCGATAATGCTCGTACATGTTGACGGGGGACACTTCATACATGCTAAGTTGGAAGGAGACTACCCCATGCCTTTAGCGACCCCATTGTGGTCGACACATCGATCAATAGCTGTGGAACGGTGGGAAGAAATGTATAGACCGCGGTTACAGCACTACTACGAGTTAATCAATCCTAAAGCAGACTCAGACAAAGACAGAGAACCGAGTATAAATGTTATCGAAGATTAACCGGAAACTTGTATTTTTGTAAATTGTAGAAATTTTTTAATTTATAAAGTTTGTATCATTTTAATTTTTATAATTCATAATTTTTGTATTATTTTTAGCTTTTCTAAATTATATTTGTAATATTTATCAAATAATATTGTTATTTCTATAAATATAAACAAAGGAAAACACAAAAAAAATAAAAAAAAGGGAACTCTGTATACGCTGCGTAGGGATCCCTACGCATCGTATGAGAAGCAAATGACAAAAAAGCCCCTGTTTTTGGCTTGGTTTAGCCTCAGAACAAGGGTAAAAAGGTAAAATGACAAACGAAATACGACGCGTATTGATCCATACGCAGCGTATGTCAGAGGCGGACAATTTTCCCCCCAAATTAAAGTTTGAAAATATAAATATGTTAAATTACTTTTAAGCCCTTTTTTTAGGGCTATACGGGGCTGACTACAGGGGCAAAAAGGTCATTTTTAGACCTTTATATACGCTGCGTATGGCTCTCTACGACGCGTATATAAAGGTCATGAGAATGACCTTTATACCCTTCTATCCATGCTTCGTATAGGCTCAAAAATAGGGTATAAAGGTCATTCTCCTGACCTGTATATACGATTCGTAGAGAACCATACGTATCGTATATAAAGGTCTGTAAATGACCTTTTTACCCTTGTAATAAGCCTCAAATAGCCCTAGAAGAAGGGCAAAATAGTAATTTCAATAGTCAAACGACCTTTTTGACTTTTGTATACGCTTTGTAGGGACCTCTACGATGCGTATAAGTTCTCATTTAAATCAGGAAAACCCTTACGCAGCTCTGTTCTTCTCCAAATTGCAAACACACACAATACAGAGACATACGAAGGCGACTACGTATTTACGACCATATACACGCGAATTCGAAGTATAAACGAGGTATATACGCAACCTATTTAACTAATTTTGATTTTTTTTAGTATTTTATCCGTAAATCAGGGGTGTATCTTAGGTAAATTAGGGTTTACAGTGAATTAGGGGTGTTTGTTTGATTTGTTTGATTGTTGTGTCTAGTTGCTTTAAATGTCTAGGGTTTACAGTGAATTAGGGGTCTTTTTTTTTTTTTTTTTTTTTTTTTGAACGGCCAACAAACTCAATCCCGAGCACTCTCGGGGCACCCACTGGACAAACGGAGTACTCCGAGAGTAACCCGAGTCCACCACCAATTCCGGGGAAAACCCGGTAACCCACCCGCCCGTAGGCACGACGGTGAAATTACCGGTAAAACCCGTTTGGCTCAAGGATCCAACCCAGGTTTCCCTGGGTCTCCTATCATTGCCCACCAGTGCCTCACTCTGCACCAAGTGGGAGTCGAACTTGCATCTCTCAAGAGAAAAGCAAGCCCTCCACCACTTGATCTAGAGATCATTGGCAAAAACTTTTTATCCAAGGCAAATATAAATTGTTGAATATTATTCTCCTAGTGCCTAACCCGCCTGTTTGGGGCTGCTTACCTATTAAAGTCTATGGGGTTCCACTCTAAAACACCAAATAGTGGTGCTCATTGCTCTCATTGTTCAAAACACCAAATAGTGGTGAACCAAACAGTAGTTTGTTCTTGTTGTTGTTCTTGATATCATGCAAGATATGGGTGTCTTTTAACTCTATGTTAGTTGTTTCGGTTGCTGCTTTGATTGACACCATCTTGTGTTTGTGTGTTCTTGAGCTTGATTTGCACATAATCAGGGAGTCCGCACTTGATTATTGTGTTAAACAACAAGGATACGTTGATCTAGATGCTCCTCTAGGGACCTACATTAAGGTTACCTCACAAATAACTTTTTTTATTGACGTCGTTTACCTTTTGATGATTCTAATAATATAATGTAATGTTTTATAAACTTTCGAATATACATGCTTATTTTTATCTGCATTAATTCAATAAAAAAGTTTTATTCAAAACTGAACGGGTCAAACATAACTGATTTTTATTCTTTGTCGTGACAAACTGAACTCATAACGATACGAATATTCATTTTTATAATTCAATAAAAAAGTTGATAACCGAGCGCTAGTGCAATAATTGATGGAATAATAAACGGTTGCGAAATCGCTGCCGTTTGGGGCTGCGTTTGCAGCCGCAGAGGAAATATATATATTTTTTAAACTTAAATTGTTTTTTTTTAACAGAAAACTGTTCTTTTTAAACCGAAAATATTTTTTTTTGGTTTTCAGGACGAGAAAGATGGAGGAAATGGATATAGAACCAGCTAATCCGGAGCAGGCGCAGCGGCAGCGGCGGGCGCGTCCACCGGCGGATCCTCTCGAGAATCACCCGTATTTGGACTTTACTCCGGATTCCGACGCTGCTCTCCGTTGCGAGAAGCTTCGGAAGATGCATATCGGTGAACATTTTGCGGTTTCTTGGAAAACCCTCCGGAAGCTCGATGTTGAAGATTGGGCGCGGGGGTTTGTTCCCTTTGATTCACCGTGGGATCGACTGTTTGAGCTATCATTTACGCCGAGCTACAGGGAGATACTGATCGAGTTTCTGTCTTCGTTCGAGTTTCATCCTCGTCGGCCAAATGAGGCTGTGGACCCCGCGCAGCCCCCTCCCCCGCCCGAGGTTTCGTTTCGCATGGCTGGCCAGGTGCGTTCTATGTCACTTGCACAGTTTGCGATGCATAGCGGTTTGTATACGGAGGCTGAGATCGCTACGGATCTTTATACGATGGTACGTTTAACACAAATTTTGTATTGTTATTATTATTATTTTAATATATAGCATCTAAGATTTAATATTAATTTAACGATTAATAAACATTCGTGTAAACAGGGGTTGGTAATGGTTGATAAACCCACGCTTTTAGGGTTTTGGGCTCTGATCGCGGACATCGGTCAGTGGGACCACCGACAATCCAAGGGGAGGGTTACGACGATTAAGGATCCGCTCTTCAGGTGCGTTATTTATTATTATTTTAATAATAGTTATTATTATTTAAATAGAAAATATATTTTTTTTCTAAACAGAAAACTGTTTATTTTAAACAGAAATTTTTTTTAAACATAATTTTTTTTAAACAGATTTTTTTTTGACGATCTTAGTCGAAGTCGAACCGTAAGGCGCGTAGGACTCTAAGTTCGTCGAAACTAAGTTCGTCGTTTTATATTTTAACGACGAACTTATTTTGACGCTCGTTAGGGACCTACGCGACTTACGGTTCGGCATGGACTAAATAATAAAAAAAATATAATTTAAACAGAAAACTGTTTTTTTTTAAACAGAATTTTTTTTAAACATAATTTCTTTTTAAACAGATTTTTTTTAAACATATTTTTTTTAATTATTTAGTCGAAGTCGAACCGTAAGACGCGTAGGTCCCTAACGATCGTTATTTTAACGACGATCTTATTTCGACGCTCGTTAGGGACCTACGCGCCTTACGCTCGTTAGGGACCTACGCGCCTGAATGTGCAGCGATTTCGTCGCTGCCGTTTGCGGCTGCGTTTGCAGCCGTAAACGGGCGTTTAAACGGCTGCAAACACAGCCACAAACGGCTGCCAAATCGCTGCCGTTTGGGGCTGCGTTTGCAGCCGTTTAAACGCCGGTTTACGGCTGCGAAATAGGGGCGTTAAAATATTTTTTTTTATTATTTAGTCGAAGTCGAACCGTAAGTCGCGTAGGTCCCTAACGAGCGTCAAAATAAGTTCGTCGTTTCGGGCCGACGTCGTCAGTAAGGCGCGTACGGGCCTACCGAGCGGCGAAACTAAGTTCGTCGTTAAAATATATATTTTTTTGTTATTTAGTCGAAGTCAAACCGTAAGGCGCGTAGGTCTTTAACGAGCGTCGAAACTAAGTTCGTCGTTTTATATTTTAACGACGAACTTATTTTGACGCTCGTTTCGGACCTACGCGCCTTGCGGTTCGACATGGACTAATTTTGTTAAATAGAAAATATATTTTTTTTAAACTTAAATTGTTTTTTTTAAACAGAAAACTGCTTTTTTAAACAGAATTTTTTTAAAACAGAATTTTTTTAAACATATTTATTTTTTTAAACAGAATTTTTTTAATTATTTAGTCGAAGTCGAACCGTAAGGCGCGTAGGTCCCTAACGAGCGTCGAAACTAAGATCGTTGTTAAAATATAAAACTTAGATCTTAGTTTCGACGCTCGTTAGGGACTTACGCGTCTTACGGTTCGACTTCGACTAAATAATAAAAAAGTATATATTTTAACGACGAACTTAGTTTCGCGGCTCGTTAGGCCCGTACGCGCCTTACGGACGACGTCGACTAATTATTTAGTCGACGTCGTCCGTAAGGCGCGTACGGGCCTAACGAGCGGCGAAACTAAGTTCGTCGTTAAAAAATATATTTTTTTATTATTTAGTCGAAGTCGAACCGTAAGGCGCGTAGGTCTCTAACGAGCGTCGAAACTAAGTTCGTCGTTTTATATTTTAACGACGAACTTATTTTGACGCTCGTTAGGGACCTACGCGCCTTACGGTTCGACATGGACTAAATAATAAAAAAAATATAATTTAAACAGAAAATTGTTTTTTTTAAACGGTTTTTTTTAAACAGAATTTTTTTTAAACATAATTTCTTTTTAAACAGATTTTTTTTTTAAACAAATTTTTTTTTTAATTTTTAGTCGAAGTCGAACCGTAAGGCGCGTAAGTCCCTAACGAGCGTCGAAACTAAGTTCGTCGTTTTATATTTTAGCGACGAACTTATTTCGACGCTCGTTAGGGACCTACGCGACTTACGGTTCGACATGGACTAAATAATAAAAAAAATATAATTTAACGACGATCTTAGTTTTGACGCTCGTAAGGCGCGTACGGTCCTAACGAGCTTCGAAACTAAGTTCGTCGTTAAAATATATATATATTTTTATTATTTATTCGAAGTCGAACCGTAAGGCGCGTAGGTCTCTAACGAGCGTCGAAACTAAGTTCGTCGTTTTATATTTTAACGACGAACTTATTTCGACGCTCGTTAAGGACATACGCGACTTACGGTTCGACATGGACTAAATAATAAAAAAATATTATTTAGTCGACGTCGTCCATAAGACGCGTACGGGCCTAACGAGCGTCGAAACTAAGTTCGTCGTTAAAATATATATATTTTTTTATTATTTAGTCGAAGTCGAACCGTAAGGCGCGTAGGTCTCTAACGAGCGTCGAAACTAAGTTCGTCGTTCGTGCGTTTGCAGCCGTTTAAACGCCCTTTAAATTCGCTGCCGTTTGCGGCTGCATTTGCAGCCGTAAACGGGCGTTTAAACGGCTGCAAACGCAGCCACAAACGGCTGCCAAATCGTTGCCGTTTGGGGCTGCGTTTGCAGCCGTTTAAACGCCGGTTTACGGCTGCGAAATAGGGGCGTTTCTCATGTATATTTTTTATTATTTAGTCGAAGTCGAACCGTAAGTCGCGTAGGTCCCTAACGAGCATCGAAATAAGTTCGTCGTTAAAATATAAAACGACGAACTTAGTTTTGACGCTCGTTAGGGACCTACGCGCCTTACGGTTCGACGTGGACTAAATAATAAAAAAATATAATTTAACGACGATCTTAGTTTCGACGCTCGTAAGGCGCGTAGGTCCGTTACGCGCGTCAAAATCCATAACGAGTCAAAAATATATTGTTTTTTTTATCCTCATTTAATCGATGTCGTCTGATTATTATTTACTGACTGGTTTCCATTTATGCAGGTTTTTGCACAAAATGATTTCCACTTCTCTCACTGATCGAAACAAAAGCCGGGAGTGGTGTACGAGTGGTGACTTGTTTTTCTTATATTGCCTCTTATACAAGAGGCCGTGCGCTCTCGCCTACGGGTTGGCGCAGTACTTCGCCTCCGCGCATCATCGACAGGAGCGCGGACTGCTATTCGGCTGCGCCTACGTGACCAGGATAGCCCTTGCGTTGGGCTATAATCCCGAGAATGACCGCGACCGTGTAGGCCCGGCGACACAGCCGAAGCGGATGGGGATGAACACAGTAAACGGAATGCAAATTACCAAAGACTTCCCATGCGGGAAGCGGTTAAGGAACCTGGACGGCACGCAGTACGAGCTTACACAACTGCCGGAACAGTTCCCTCTGGTATAACCCCCGCATGATCTGGAGCCGCGTGAGCCGGCCGTCGTCATTCCGCAGCCACCACCGCCGCTTGGACCACTAGGGGCGCCTCAGTTCCCACGCCATGTTTGGCCCGGTCCTGACCCATCACATCAGCGGCAGCTTCGGTTAGCTGAAAGGAACAACTATCTGATGGAGTGGGCGGTTGCGGCGCTGCAGCAGCAGCGACAACATGACGGGTTACCTCCACTACCCTTCATTACGGATGCGGAATGGGATCAGCATCAGTAGCAGCAGGAGCAGCAGCAGCAGCAGGAGCAGCATCAGTAGTATTTTATCATTTTGTTATGTATGCACAAACTTTTCTTGTATATATCAAACTCTTGTATATTCTGAAAGGTTATATATATATACTATGGTGTACATATAAAATTCTGGCAGATTATATAAAATTATGGCAGGTTATATAAAATTCTGACAGGTTATATAAAATTCTGGAAGTTTAACATGTTCTGTTGTAAATAAAAAATTGAGGAAGGTTATATACGCTGCGTATTGACCTATACGCAACGTATATAAACCTGGCATACGCTGCGTATAGGTCAATACGCAGCGTATAACCTAACTAGTGTATATAAGGAATTAAGTTTCATATTCTAACAACTCCTAGTAGGAGGATAAACTGGTTAAGGCGTTGCGGTTCTAAACGAGAGGTCACGAGTTCGATCCTTGCAAGGGCCGGTTCTTTAAGGAAGACCCCCTTTTTACCCATTTTTGATATATTTACACCTTGGTCCCTGAAGTTTCAGTTTTTACAAAAATGATCCCTGAAGTTTCGAAAATTGACACAAATGGTCCCTGAAGTTTCGTAAATTGACAAAAATGGTCCTTGATGTTTTGAAAATTTACAAAAACGGTCCCTGATGTTTCGAAAATTGACAAAAATGGTCCCTATACTGTTCAGTTAAGTATGCTAACTGAGTTTGTGTTTAAAGAAGAAATCTTTATATGAAAGTTAACCTGGCTAAACCATTCAGTTAAAATAGTTTCAATAATGACCATATTAGTCCCTGAAGTATGAGTTTCATAAAATGACCAAATAGGTCAATACGCAGCGTATATTTTTTGATCGGCGGGTAACAATTACGTAACCATACTTCTTTCCCGTTTCTTGTACCCAATTCTTCAAATCAGTTAGAGACATGAAACGCTAAAAAAAAGTTACGTTAATAATAATAATACTAATTATTATTATTATTATTATTATTATAAGTATATAAACCCGGAAAAAATTTGACACTTCAAACCTACCAAAATGACCCCAAATTTGCAGCTGTTTTATATACGCTGTGAATTGACCTATACGCAGCGTATTTAAACCTGGAAAAAATTTGACACTTCGACGCTCGTTAGGGACCTACGCGCCTTACGGTTCGACATGGACTAAATTTTTTTTAAATAGAAAATATTTTTTTTAAACTTAAATTGTTTTTTTTAACAGAAAACTGCTTTTTTAAACAGAATTTTTTTAAAACATAAAATATTTTTTAATTATAAGTATATAAACCCGGAAAAAATTTGACACTTCAAACCTACCAAAATGACCCCAAATTTGCAGCTGTTTTATATACGCTGCGTATTGACCTATACGCAGCGTATATAAACCTGGCAAAAATTTGACACTTCAAACCTACCAAAATGACCCCAAATTTGCAGCTGTTTTATGTACGCTGCGTATTGACCAATACGCAGCGTATAGACACCTTGTTTTCTGTGCAATGATTGGTTATCAGGCACTGAGATCTATGGTTTATCTACGCTGCGTATAGATCAATACGCAGCGTATAGGGTTAACCCTATACGCTGCGTATTGACCAATACGCAGCATAGATAAACCCTAATTTTGCTAGGATTTGGTGTGCCAATAGGCACACTCAATCTAAAGGGGAAAACAAATAATTAACTTCATATCCAGATTTATTACCTGAAGAAACCGAAATGTTTTTTTTTAAGGAATCATGGATTACTTGAATAAGAACGCCATTTGTCGAGATATGGCATGTCACTTGGATCCATGTTTGGAATATAGTGATCTTGAAGGATTTCGATTATTTGTGTAGTCTCACCTAGAAGTTGGGCTGCATCTTTGACACTCGCCTCCCTTTCCTCTATCGCACAAGTGTGGCATTTCATTCTTATGACTTGTGGTAAGTTGGTGAGACAAGCGGCAATTATGACAGCCATCATTGATGATAAGGTATCAAATAGTTCCTTTTGGCTAACCGTGGCATCATTGTTGGTGTGGTAGGCAAGCAGGATTGTTTCAGTTATATGATACATTAAGTAGGCACAAATAGACCTTGTTATGGGATCATCATTTGGACCTCCAATATTATTCATACTTGTCTCCTTCGTGAAAACCATATTTTTAGCTCTATCCCTTAACCATTCAACAATCTGCCCGGCTGCATTCATTTGAAGAGTAGGGTCTTGCAACTTGTTTCCTAACCATTTTTTGCCTAATCTAGTTTCTCGCCACAAAGTTTCAGTCGCCTTTTGCGTATTTACATGGTTATCAGTTGCATTGAGGCCTTTTTCCACAATTGTGACATATACCAGACCTTCCCTCACACTTTCTAACAAGCTATCAACTTCCTCCTTTTCGATTGCAGGAAGAGAAACCGCGATGGTTGTTAAGGTTACCACTGATAACGTCCAACAATCTTGATATTCTACTTTTGATGGAACATCATGATCAATGTGGTCAAACTTTTGCACTCCTTGAAAATCTGTAGTACTTTTTTTAAGTAACTTCATGAGATTGTCAGGTGAACTTTTTGCACCCTTTTGCATAAGTTGGTTTACATATTTTATAAGGCCTACAAGTGTTCTCTCAGCAAGCTCGATGTCATCATCAAGTTGTAAAACGTAAGGGCGAAGATCATTGTTTAGTTCCAACTTCTCCAATTTCTTTCCCAGTGAAGTAAACACGGCCTTTAATAACCACTTCATACAACGGAAACAATACAAGACACATATCATAAAGAGAAACGGGGCCAATGCTGTTATCTTGCACATCACTACAACTCCCTTTTGAAACTTTATACATAAGCTGAGAATTAGCATTTTAAAGTCTCAATGATCACCTCGAGGTTGCGGCTACGAAATTCATGTATACCACCATGTTTCCAATCATATAACTTCCTTGTCCAGTAGCTCTCTACTTTAAAGACCTTAAAATGGTTTAAAATGATTTTGGAGGAAACTTTAAAGCTTAATGTTGCAAAACATCTAGAAAGTGGTGCAATTGCACCAATCACAACTCCGATAGATTGTACTATGAGAATTACCATCATCGACCACTTATAAACCGACTGGTAGTCCTTCTCCTTCATGCCCATAATACCTACTAGCATAGTAAGAGCGTGCACTACTAGAAAATAGGCATAATGCAACTTTTTAGAAGTAACCTTTTTCATATGAGTTGCATTTGATTATAATGCAACTTCGTTGAACATAAAGGTTGCATTAGAAGATCAAATGCAACCTTATTACTAAAAAGTTGCAAAATTATATTAAATTTGCAACCTTTTTTTTAAAAAGTTGCGGATATTACTCAAAATTGCAACTTTGTTTCTTGAAAGGTTGCAAATTTTATTGAAATTGGCAACTTTTGTTATAAAGGTTGCAAAAAGCTCATAATGGTCTATTAGAAACTATAATGACTATTAAGAGTCAATACGGTCTATTAAGATAAGTACAATATATTATTGCTCTCTCTGAAATAGGATGACTCACTAAACCCAATTTACCTCTTTTAAGATTAATGCGACCCAATAAAGACTATCAAAGTCCGTTAGAGCCATAATTACTATTAAGGCGCAATATACCCCATTAAAACACCGTATGATTGTATGATGGATATTTGCCAACTACGATTAAATGGTTCATTACAGTCTAATTTGATGCTTCATGCCATGATTGGCATACTAAAATCATCATTATCAACTAAGATTTGTTAGCAACCATTCGAAAACATTATTATCAATTAATTTTATATCACAATATTAGTTTATCTATCAATTTTACAGTTAACATATATATCATATATAAATTTATGTTTCATGATTTTAAGTTAATTTATACCTTTTCAAATTTACATTCTCCATTTTCAGTTAGAATATATACATTATTTATACAATAATTTAATAAAATATTTTTTCTCCATTTTCAGTTAGAATATATATATATATATATATATATATTTTATTTAGGGGTAACTTTGTAGAATAGTAACCAAGTTTCAAAAATGTTCCAATAAGGTCACTCAACATTCATTTTTCATTAAAATTATGGGTTTTTTTCATTCATTCCATAGGTAGCTATGGCGATGTGGATTTTTTTCTTTTTTCCCTTTTATTTGATGCTAACGTCGAGTGATGATGCAGTTTTTAACTTGTTTTTTTAATTTTTAATGTAATTAATGTGTTTTTATTTTTAATATATATAATTTTATATATTAAAATAATCCGACCCCATCATCTTATGCTCTATTTTTTTCTTGCACATGGAAAAAAGAAAATTGCTCGATTTGAATGTTAGTTATATAATTGGGACAAAAACAATACGAGTGACCTAATTAGAACACTTTTAAAACTTAGTTACTATTCTGTGCCATTTTCTAAATTTATACTATAATTTAATAAAATAATTTATCCCTGTTGTTATCTAAAATTTAATACTTCCTTTGCTTTTATTTAACTTTTTTTTTTTACTTTGCCGCTTATTTTACCCAAATTGTTTTTCCCCTCCTAGTTGTTTCCCCAAATTGATTTCCCTCGCCCAAAATTGAAGGATCACTTTAACAATCAATTAGTTTTTCGTGAGGGGAGAACAGAGAGAAAGCCGGGAAATATGCGAGTGACGGCACGACGGTGGATGTTAGTGGAGGAGCCTCATCAATCCAAACGTAAACAAGGCGCCACTTGGGGAATAAACTTCAGGATGTTTACACCTTTGACACCGGCGAAGAATTCTGGTGGTAAATTCTAATTTCATTTGTACTAGTTGTGTCTTCAGTTTGATGTATATTTTGATCTGTTTTTGACGGGTCACGTTTACAATCTTTATTTATCGTTTTTCTTCATTCATGCCTTTTAATCCTAACCATTTTACCCTCTTTAAAATCGATTATGGTTTCTTGCTTTAATCCCTTTTATAAGGAAATTTATTATTTTTTTGTTTATTCATTTCGTTTTTTGGGGATCGGGAAATCAAAGACTCATGTGTTTATACAGTTGCAGTTGCTTTTGATAGTAGGAATTGGGATCCTTTTGAGAAACTTACATGGTTGGCTTCTTCTTCTATAACCATCTAGGTATTGCAACTTTTCTAAATCTAGGCGATGAATTATGGTTTGAATCTTGTTTATAAATTGAGATTTTGGGGCTGGATTGATAGGAACTAGTTCATTCATTTATTTGCTCTGATAATGCACATCACTTGTTTGTTGAAATGTCTAAGTGGAGATCTTCGTTCATGATGAAATATGGGTTCATTATTATTGTTCTACACTTATGTGAGATGATAAAGTTCATAGAAGAAATAGTGAATAAGTTATATAAAGTAGTTAGAATGATGTTTGTTGAATTGGAAAAAAAAATTATGCTACTGTCGATGTTTCTGATTGCTTGATCATTTTGTAAGTTTCTGATTAGTTTCTTCAAGAATTTAACCTTCATTTAATTGCAAGAAAAAATGAAAAATGAAGTTGGTGTCTCATGTTCGAGATATTGTATGGGTGCAAATGACTCGAGGCTAGCACGCAGAGGCTCGAGCTTGGCTCGTTTAACTTTGAGAAAGCTCAGGTTCCACTCGTTTAGAGTTTTATTTTTAAGGCTTGTGAGTCTTTTTTAAGCTTGAGCTTGGCTTATTTTTGTATCTATATATATATATATATATATATATATATATATATATATTTATTTATTTATTTATATAATTATAGTTTTTATATAAAATATAATATTTATTATTTAGTAATTTTATCATAATTTTGTATACAATAATTATTATATAAATATATATTTAGTATATTAAATAGAACTATAAAATTAAAAAGCTCATTTAGGCTCGTCAACAAGCTCAAGCTTGATATGTGAAGTTCGGGCTCGAGGTTGTTTATTAAACTTCTTTAGTTAGTTTTTCCATTCAAGTATGCTCTCGTATAACCTTTGTAGATATGAGGCATACATATGTATCATGGTGTTGGTTTTGTAATTAACTTCTTTATTTTGTTATAGACATATGTTTGCATTCATTCGTGGTTATTCACTTTTTAATGTATCATGATTTATAACAAGTACTTGACATTGAAAAGGTGGTTTCTGCTTTCTTAACTCTTTTGAAGATGGTGCTAGACTCATACGATTTTATATGTTCAGTTATTACTCATATATATCAAACATACAACGTTAAGGTCATATGTAACTAAGAACTAAGCACAAGTGATACAACTTCTAATATAGTAGTAAATGTCTTAGCCATGTTAGAAATGAATCTGTGATTTCCTCTACTTGTTATTGGATGATGTTGTTTATTGATTTGCTATGCTGAATATGCTCATGTGCTTTATAATTTTTAGAATACTCACTTTTAGCTATTTTGTTGATCCATGACTACAGGTCAGAAGATAAGGAAGCTTATTTTTGTAATCATACTCAATAATTTCATGTCAAGGTAATTTTAGTTATCTGAAGATGAGATTGGCAGTTTGATCACCTGATGATTAGATTTTTTACGTGACATTTAGAGTTGTCTATGAGCTTAGTTGTATATATTAATGTGTGTGCAGAAATGTTGTTTAAGAGCCAAGGAATGTAGCATGTCTCAAAAATGAACCAAATTAAGAATTGTCTACTTTAACCCATTTGTTTGAACGTACACATAAATGGACGGAAGGACGTGCATATTTTCATAAATATGATGACACAAGGAAAATTGTAAGGTTTTTTTTTTTGCATTTAACCTTACCTACCTACATATCCATGTTTCATGTTAACCTTATGTAAAACTCTAATTTTTCTTTTTCATTTACTACTTCAGTTTGATGTGCCAATTTTTTAGCATAACCGTTTCTTTCACCCTATTTATATATATATTTTTAATAATATTGTAGGAACAAATAATTTCGTAGCACTACGATTGATCATTTCTATGGTTGTAATGAACGGATAGAACTGTGGATTTAATTGCCAACTTTATTGTAGAGGCGATACAATACATTGATAGAAATGCATGATTCTGGAGGGGCTGATGGAATCACTTAAGGCAAACGGTGAAGTTGAGAAAACTAGTTGCTAGATATTCGTAAAGAGATTAAAGATCATACAAAACAAAGCCGAGCTCGAAGCTACGCAAAAAGATATTAACAGCCAGCAAGAAGACTTGGAAGCTATGATACAGAAGGTTAAGGAATCGTAAAAGAAAAAAAGCCGAGCTTGAAGCTATGCAAAAGGATATTAACAGCCAAGCAAGTGGACTAGGAAGTTATGATATAGAAGGTTAAGGAACAACCATCAGCTATATATTAAGATGAGTAGAATGTTCTCATTATTTGAGTTTGGACAAGTATGCTAAAATACACGATTTCATTATCAATGATGTGTATCTTGTTATTGTTTTGGCGCGATTTTAATTGAATGTGTATTATTAAATAGTAATTGAATTTCTGTTAAAGCTGCATTTTGGTGTAAAAAAGGTTGCGTGTTTTCTATTATTATTCTAATGATGGTTGCAATAAGTCTAAAAAAGGGTTGCATTTTATTAAGTAAACTATAATAAAAGTTACATTTGAGTATTACAAAGTTGCATTTTAAATTAAAAAAAAAAGTTGCATTAGAATATAAAAGGGTTGCACACTAAAAAAGTTGCATTTAAATAGAAAATGCAACACTTTTAAAAAAGGTTGCATTAGGCTTTGAAAAGGTTACATTAGATCTAATGCAACTGCTTCTAATGCAGCTCCTCATAAAAGGTTGCATTAGGCCTAATGCAACTTTATCAAGGCCTAATGCAACATTTTATTAGGGCTACAATAGCTTCATTTTCTTGTAGTGGTGTAAGCCAGTAATTAAAGCACATATTACCCCAGAAGCAGATGCTGCAGGAGAGCAAGCTGTGATGAATTGGGGGCTGCCACTTGCTGCCATAATCCAGTGGTTGCGCACATGTTTTTGCAGCTTCTTAATAGTTAATAACCTTCCTGGTGATTGTTGAATGTCTTCTGAAGCTGTATCATGACGTTTTTGGTATTTTGATTCTATAATCTGTTTGGATTTTAAATTTGCTAACGATGAACACAGATGTAATAGCAACAACTAAAGTAACCAAGTCACATACATGATGGCTACTATGGTGCTTAGACTTTCTAAAACACCCGTTTGTATTTGAATGCAAACATTCACAACCAATGTGATTACAAGAACACACAAAGCTGCGATGTTTGACAGAAGTTCATCGTTGTTCATGGTTGCTAAACAAGGTAATAAATTAGCCATCATGGTGCACATAAAGGCCATGCTTCCGAGCTTGGCTGTTTGATCCACAACACCCAGCATCGAACCACTTAGATCCACAGGTAGTTTCATTGCTATAGATTTAAGGGTGAGAAAAGCAGCATTAATTCTAAAGTATTTACACGGAAACCATAGTTGTCGGCTACGTATACCATGTAGTAAATCAGCCACCATTGCAAGGATGCAAACCAGAGATGCCAGCGCGATATACAACCCAATCCATAACATAGGTTTGCTATAAGCCTCTTCCAAATCTGATTGGTATATTAATTTCATGCAGCCCAGTAAGGAAGTTCGAGTAGTGTTAGAAAAATCGTACACATCTAAGAGTTTATCTAATTGTTCTAGAAGATCATTTGTCGACTGGTGACCCATAACTATATCTGTTCCTCCCAAGAAAAGAAACTGATGAATGATGATTTGATCGAGATAAACTGAAGTTGGCTGGGTTTAGGTGTAGAGGAAGGATGAAATTTGTGTTAAGACTTGACTACTAGTGCTGCATTTCAAACCTGCGACCTGATGGGTTACCCCATGAAACTTTATTTGCACTAATTTGGAAAACAAATTTTGAAAGCTTGCCCACATATAATGCAGTCAAAATTGTGGACTCCATCTTATTGTTTTTTTATAATAAAAAGTTTTCTTCAATGCATTTAAAATAAATCAATTTGAAATGACTTGTTTATAAGTTATAACGAGTCATACATGTTTCACGGCCGGCTCTATAATTTGGATCATTATGCTAAAAAACAACAAGATGTAGTCCAATCCAAGTTTTTTGTTTTGTTTTTAGGATAAAAACTGATGAAGGGTGAGGATCAAATATGAAGTTTATTTTGGCTAGGAAGGATAAGAAGCAATATGATTATGACATGTGGCAAAATTTAAAATAAAGAGGAAGGGTATTTTAGTCAATCGTATCCTTTCTTCTTCCTTCTTCTCCCCAGTAACTTCAAAACCCACCATTTTCAAAACCCACCATCTTCAACCATTTCTTCACTTTCTATCTCAATAATCACTACATTATAGTGCGATTTTCGTCACCAATCATTGAATAAAACACCCGATCAACGTGTTCTTCAGCTTTTTTGAAGAAAACCCAGTTTAATTTCGTACAAAATCTCGTTTTTCCTGTGATTTTGAAGATAATCACTCGATTCGTTCGATTCGATCGCTAATAAGTGTTTCTATCATTCAAATTTCGTCAATCGTTGAAGAAACGGGTTTCGATCCATGTAAGAAATTCTTTAATTTCATTTTTATGATCTGGGTTTTTGATTTAGTCATTGCGTTTTACGATCTTGGCGGGGGTCCGGGGGCAGCGCCCCTGGTAGCAGGGTCCCAGGGGCGGCAGCCCCTGGCGGGGTCCAAGGGGCAGAGCCCCTGGCTGGGGTCAGCTCGGAAATTTTCTTTCCACTAGACTCTTAAATTCTTCCCAATTCATAGCATACGCCACATCACTTCCCTTAGCTTGTAGCACGGTGTTCCACCATTCTAACGTTCCTTCTTTAAAAAGATGCGACGCGTACATGACCTTGTCTTCCTCGACACATTTACTTATTTTAATTACTGCTTCGGTTTTCTCTAACCAACGCAGTGCAGCAGTTGCCCCTTCGTTGCCTGCAAATTCAACCGGTTTACAGGCAAGAAATTCCTTATAAGTGCAACCAGGCATTGCAGCTTTCATTCTCTTAAGAAATGGGGCTTGCATCACATCATCGTTATTATTGTTGCCGCCTCCATTTACACTATTACTGAAGGTGTCATCGCGAGTACGTTTGCTAGGAATAACCGGAGGAGGTTCAACTGGATTTCGGGCAGCAGCAAGGATTGCTGGAATAGCATTGGCTATTCCTTGAGCAACGATATTTTCTATATCTTGTCTATTAAGAAATTGATCTTCATGGTTTTACTCAGATTGGTTAACTTCGTTAACTGGCTCATTGACAGCGGGTTCCATCTGAAAAATTTTCAATATATAAATGTATAAATTATTGGCACAGAATAAAATAAATTATAATTAGTCACAATAAAACAATCACACATGATCATGTATAGCCAAAATTGTCGACTTTGCGACGTTGATATTTATATATTATTAGGCATCCGTACACACTAGTTATTTTACAAAAGTTTTATTTTAAGTTATTTTACATGATTATATTTTTATTAATATTTATTATTATTAAACACGTAACCACAGAACCACATACGATCCCCGTCAGCTGGCACTTCAGAAACGACGTTCCCTCTCGTCGTATTTCCATGATATCCTCTCACCCACTTCCCGGATTCTATTTCCTGCGTCCACCAGCTCCTCGCTATAGTGGTAGAGTTCTGCCAAGTTCTCAGTGCTCATAGGTGGGTTTGGTGCAGGTTCAGGGTCAAACTGGGGAAAATAGGTATTAGGGTTATTCAAAAGATTCTGAAATTGCCAGTCAGTTGTCCACCATTCTTCCAATTCACCGGGTAAAAGTTGGTGGCTAACAATGGGGTCTGGGATAGCAGGTTGCAGATTAACTGGAAGTTGTGCTTCAGCAGAGTAATTGAAGAGGTTTTCATTAGCAGGTCCAAAGAGGTCACAATTTGCTAGTTTGCGATCAAGCTCCTCCCAGGGTGGCATTTCTTGGGCTTGCCCTGAACTTTCCCCGATCTCCTTTCCCTTGCCTTTGTCTTTTGGTTCCTCAGTCTTTTTAATCCTCTGGGCAGCTGGCTTCTTTCTCCGTCCATGTCTCTAGCCTATGATTCTCCTTCTTTTCTTCGGCTTGGGTTTCTCCTGGGCTTGAGCCTGGAATTCCATAGGTTCTTCCGTATCGGCCAGATAATTGGAAAAGTCTCTAGAAACTTCCATACCAGCAGAATGGATATTGAGATTCTGAAGAGCTTCAGACAACTCATTCATGTTGTTTAGTAGATATAAAGAAAACACAAAATCCTAATTAGAAAGTTATATATTGCAAGTTAAATTTTCACAGAATCACAGAGTGGCAATCAAATAAATTAAGTATTTCTAAATACTTAATTGGCTTAAATTAGTGGCTCTGATACCATCTTTTTCTGTCACGGCCCCTGTCCTGATTTTTCCCGGTTCAGGAGCCGCGGGACAGAAACCCGTGATATTTATTATTTGAGTTGACAGCGGAAGTTTAACAGGATCTTTTAAAACTTGAAAATGCCCAATTATTTTATTTCACAATTTGGGACAAACCCCGTAATTTACAATAGAGGGATTTCACCAGGAAATTCCCTGTTCTTCCAAAACCTGTTTATTTATTTTAGTGAGCCACCACTTCAAGCTTGTTAGTGCTCCGTAGCACTTTTCCCTTGATTCACAGTAAGTGACCTGAAACATGTTTAAAAATATTTTATCAGGGGGGAAATACTGGCTAGTCACTCAATTTTTGATAAAACGACTCCTAGTTATAAATTACACCATAAGAGCGATTACAATGGCTACTATCTTATTTTTATCTGGCGCCGTGTCACACCCTGGTGACGATGGTCATACCACTATTGGGTTATTTCACCCAAGTAGTGATGATTATCACTGTTAGGTTGGTAAACCTAACCGTGAGAGATTAGTAATGTGCACAATACCCCACTTGCCAGTGATTCAAGATAACCATGACTTAATCCCTGTAATTATAACTTTTGAAAATAATTTGAGATTTAATAAAACAGTTGATAAAAAGAGAATGACTCACATTGCAAGTTTAGTTGAGCAGAGTTTAACCTACTAATTTAGCCTTGTGACCTATTTAAATGACAATGCACACGAACTAGGTCAGTAACTTAATACAACATTTACGATAAACTTCACGAAATCAAAACCCTCACGACGAATGACAAAGTATAGCCCAAATGCGGGCAACACTTAAACATCCATCGGATCGGTTTCAATCGATTGGATATTATATCGTAGCAGCGATCGAGTTAATACCCTGTATCGTAGCAGCGTCTTGATACCGTAAAACTCGTTTTTAAGCAGAAAGAAACGTTTTTGATCTAAATTTTCGAACACAAATTCAAGTCCCAGGTCCAGGCAATTTATAGGAGATTTTTGAGTTTTACGCGGCCCGCGTAAACCCACTCAAGACCCTTACCCGGCCCGCGAGGGCCACCTAGTCTACAACTAGGGCTACCGTGTCAAAGGTAGGTCCGCCACGTGTGCGACACGTGGCTTGAACGCTTATCCGGTCAACTTTAATTTGACGCGGCCCGCGTAAGCCTAAGCTTACATTTTACTCGGACCGCCTGAAACTCAAAATTCTAGTTTTTTTGGTTTTTCATGCACATTAGGGTTTCAGGGGTCCGGGTTTTCACTTGCGGGTCATATATGGACATTTTTTGCAGATCCTTACACAAACTAAGTGAAGCATTCAGAACTGGCAAGCACCCGGAAGCACTTGAAAAATAAGCTAGATCTCCCTACGGGGCATTGCACGTTTAGCCAGACCGCTCCGCTCGTGCTTCTCCTTGCGTCTTGCAATAGAACAGGGAAATCACTACTAAAGCACTTTCTCTCATGAATTGAAAGAGTTCTATCTCATATAGGGTCAAAATCTACTGCTTATACTCTTGCAAGCAAGGCGAGAAGCGATTCTCTTAGCCGGCATACCCGACGAATCAAAAACGTTATAATAAGGCAATCCATGGGCATGGAACCCCGAAATAGCCAATCTACAATCAAACTTTTAATCAGGTCGAAAAGTGATTGCCGGTGGGTAGAACCAAGACTCATTTTAGCCAGGAGCTTACTTTCACTACTTATTTAGCTACTTTAGGTAGTTGTAGTCCATAAATCAAAATAAAACTTTATCAGAGCTTGCATTTGATGCCGTTGATTCAATTTCTTCACCACCGGTAGCAATCAATTCTAAAAAGAAGCTTCCGGAAAGATATTCTAGTAAATAGAAAACTCGCCATTCATTCATGAACTGTCTTGCTCGTGCCATCAAGAGCTACAGCTATATCTCTAGAAGGTGTCTTAGCTCCACCAATAGGAACTGCCCACCTATCTAGGTAGCCTCACCTGTGAACCACGAACTACACTTACAGACAACCTAAGAAGAAACGGAGTCTCACCCATCATAAGCATAAGAAGCAAAAACTAGAAGAATAAACAAGAGATAACACGCATACAAAGAGGATTCTTAACCGTTCGCGAAGAGAAGATAGTTGTTTTAGGCAAGGAAAAAGCCAACCATAGCAGAACGCAATCAAAGTTTTCGTCCTTGGCCGCTCCTTCAACTGATTTCATTCATTCATAAACTCGCTTGAACATGCCATCAAGAGCTCCAGCTGCAAGAGGATAGGATCTTTTTAGGCTGGGCATGAAAGCTGCATTGATTTGACTTCTTTGCTTCTGCTATTGAAGCAAAAAACCCCAAGAAAACTTTATAAATTCCCATTCCTCTTTGGCGACAAGGAAGGCTACCCCTGGGTAAAAGTACTAATTCGTCTATCTACTTACTACCTAACTAAGAGAATGGTATTTACTGAGAGAAGTAATACGAGGAGCTAGATTGTTGTTGTATTCTTTTTGGCAGTGGGATAGGGAAACTATGAGGACAGAACTTTCACTTTCTTACTTGAACTCATAGCTCTTTCTCTTTTTATCTTTTGAGAGCTGTATGTAAATACAGTTCTTTATGGGCTGGGGAAATCTCCTAAATGACAAGAGAGGAAGATAGAGTTAGCATTGATTGGGAAGGAAGGAACTAGTAATCCATTTAAGAGGACTTTACCCTAGAAAAAGTAAAAGGGAGGGAAGGAACTGACTTTTTCTAACTCGGAATGAATTGGAAGTGCGAGATGCACTAATCGGAAAGAGACTCTCTCGACCTGACTTTCCCTATTGGCTTTGACTGCGGTAAGTCATTCACTCAAACCGATTCCATTTATGGATACTTGGAGGGTGGGAAAACTCTTTCTTTTATCAGGATTAAAGGCTTAGTCGCCTGACTCACTCCATATAGAAAGAGGGGGTCAGACACGGCAGAGACCTTCATTGAATATGGGATTGAGACTATGACTGGAATGGAATTGCTTCGTTGATAGATCCAGATTCGCATCCGCCCGTCTAAGAGATTTCTTCATGCCGGGTCGTGAGCTATGTGGAGCGATAAAAAAAATGGGATCTATTGGACTTTCACCTGCACTTCCTTCGCCTAGGACATTAGAAAGGGCGAGAAAGGGCTTGCTGCTGGTTCAGAACTCCCCTATCTATTTGAATTGATTTACAACAGCTATTTTCAAGCTTATAAAAGGAATTGCTTCTATTCACTTTAAAGAGGGTCTCTCCTGTCCGACTCGATATGAACAAGGTAGGCTGGTAGGTGGGTAGGCTTCTATCCGACTAGTAGGACATGCAGTTCTCCTCTTAGCCTTAGGGCAGGCACGAAATCAATTAACAGCTTCTAAAGAAAAGAGGACGACTTAAGACAGCAAGAACGGCCAAAAGAAGTAAGTCACTTGCAAGCCCATAAAGAATGAAAAGAAATCGATGAATGTGTCCCGACCAAGCAATGAAGAAGCGCTAGCAGATGAGATTGGACCTATATAGACTAGGAAACACAGGGAAAGACAGTGTTGGGGGTCCCCAAAACAGAGTGAGAACTAGCCCTTTGAGGAGCTCTCTAACTCTCTTTTACCATATGCAGAGGGAAACCAGGTTCAATAGCCGGATAGAGTAAGAAAACAACTAAATAGAAATGAGTACTTGCTACGGATGAAGGAGTAAAGAGTTTCAAGAAAAAATCTCCTTAATGCGACTGCGGGAAGGCTGTTCCTGCTACATTTCGCTGGGGAAGAAAGAAGGAATTGAGTCCTTTCACATTATCATGGAAAAAAGGTGATTGCCTCTTAGTCAATTTTGACTTGAAAAAGACCCGGAACCCCATACCCTCTCATTTACTTACTATAGGCCGAGGAGCGTAGATTCATCTTACTTTTTATAAATGGAAAAAGAGACATAAGTCACGCATTCAAGAAAGAGCCTTTGCCTTTCTTCGCTATGTAAATAGAGGGCCGGAGGAAGAAGTGCCAGAACCTCAACAAAAGAATGAAGGTGATAGAGTCTTATAGGAGACGCTAGGCTTCGGAATTGAATGGAATGATTCCTCTCCCTAGGTTGCCTTCACTGCACGTGAATCCCTTCTCTTTTTCTATTTCAGTAGTCTTATGCGGTCTGGTCTGTCCATTAGTTGCTTAACTCATAGTAGTTAGGAGGTTGTTGTCCTAATGAGTGTAGCGAAGTGCTCCCTATCCTATTACTCATCTATAGGGCTATCACCCTAGCTTTCCCTGTCTCTGCCTTTCTTTCCTCGTCCTGAGTTTTTCTTCTTGACTATTGCTTGGGATTGGGTTTGACACTATTCAATACTAAATATCTACTCGTGGAGGGAGGGGAGGCAATAAATTCATCTTAGGCGGTAAGCGAAGGAACTGTATGGCTTAGGGTAGCGAGTGAGCCTCGGATTTTTATTCAATAGCTCTAGGGGAGGTAAGAAGAGAGGCAATAGCTATTATAGAAGGACTTAACAATTCATGGCATGAATTAGAGTTGAAGGAAGAAAGACATGAAATGCTAGAAAGATGGAATCTATGAATGAGCTCTTTCGTCTAAGCCTAGAACTAGGCATGAGCAAGTAATGGACTTTAAGTGAGTGTGAAAACCGGAAGGAGGGGGACAAAGGTCCGATCTATAAGGCAAGAAAGCAAGATCAGAAGAAGGAGCAATGCAGAATAACTAAGCATGACAAGGAGAGGATAGCCAGACTTTCAAAGATGGTAGCAATGGCAAGGAGACTAATCCCGATATTCTTTCCCTAGCAATTGGAGGATTCTATTGATCCAAGACCTGTATGTAGACTTGGGCCTCCCCCGCTTTCAGTTAAGGCTAGAAAGAATTATCTTACCTTTTGTAGGTCCCGTTTTTCCGGTGAGGATCGATAACGAGAACCTATCCTTGTTTATAACAAACATGGTAACGGGTGTGGAATCCCCGTGACGGTGCAAATCAAACACAGTTAATAAAACAGTAAAACACACGAGGTATAATCAATGAAACGCAATCTATTGATAAAATGGGATGAGAACCAAGAACAAACTGATACAAACACAGTTTTGACAGAGTTTCTTTAAGGGTATTTTCTCATCTGGTTTCAAAGTGAAACCAGACAGTGTTTATATAGTCCCTGGGCCCAAGTCTCGACGAAACACAAGGTGGTACGACGAAACAAACATTGGGCCACACATTGGGCCTGAACCAGCCCATCAGACGACGAAACAAGTCTGTTTCATCGTGGATGTCGACGAAACGGAATGTATTGGACATGAGGGCATTTCTTCGTGAGGTGTTCGACGAAACAAATCTGTTTCGTCGAAGGCTGCATCAGTTGTGCTGTTTGCTGCAAACAGACAGCAAGCAAACAGCAACATATAAACATTACATAATGACCATTATACCCTTTACATGCAACATGCACTGTTCATATTACATTACATATCAAATGGAGACAAATAAGTCAGACACAAGTGGATAGGAGGATATCCGACTTGGTCGACGGCAAATACATACTCGATAAACGTTAAAAGACCGTACAAAATACAACAATAAGAAAGACTAGTTACAGACACAAAAAGGTGCACCAACAAACTCCCCCTTGTCTGTTACTCGTCTTCGGTCTTCCAATCTTCAATCAATGCTATTTGGACCAAGAACTACCCGCGTGAATTCCTCGGTAAAAGCAGAAACATGCGACGCGCTGGAATCACAGAGCTTGATGTGCATCCTGATCTTCATAGAAAATGTCGTGACGATATAATTTGTCGATGTCAGCCTCGGACATGTTGACGATCCACATTGGATCCAACATCCGGTAATTTGCACGATCACCTTTAAACACAATCACGACTTCATGAGTGTCGGAGTCGTAGCACCATAATGCCATATCTTCAAGAAAATCCTGCTGCATCGGCATTAATGGGATTTTATCTACGACTCTTGGTGGTTGATAAACAAGCTTGTATCTCCCAGTGTTGGTTGCCGGATCGAGAGTAAACTTGATCTGTTGATAGATGGGGAACTGTGGCTTGTATGATTCATCCTTCCAGCCTGACTTCTTGTTCATCTTTATAAGTCGCTCGAATAAAGTTGCGCCATCAAATTTTGAGCGATTTATAAGATCTATCTTCGTCAATGCTGCCACATCATAAAAAGGCAAAGATAATATGCTCAACAACGACCGAAAGTATTGAATTCCAAATTCCCTTTTGATGGCAACGCAGTGAATTTCCTGTACAAACATCCAACAGAGAATTCTGCCACTCGGTTTTGCCTTCTCAAACTGTAAGTAGTCGACCTGAGCGACTTCTGGCACAAGTTTGGTAGCCTTGGATAGAAACTGTTTTCGCCATTCAGAGAATGCATCTGTTGCATTTTCGGAAGAATCACGGTTCTTTAAATGCTCGTCTATGATGTCCACATTCTCTTGTAACCAATCTTCATCGAAAGGCGAGAATTCAGTCCCATCTTGTCGAACATATGAAGACTTCTTCTCGTTCCCTTCAAACACAATTTCTTTGATATCTTCAACATTTGTTGTTTCGGGCTCAGTAGGTATTTTATCTATCTCAGCATCATCTATCTCTCTCATAGCATGTAGAGTAAGCAATTGCTCATGAGAAAGATCCTCTATAATCTCTCCTTCTTCAAGTAATTCCCCCGTGACTGGATGAATAACCTGTAAAGCAATATCAGCACTGCTTGGAACAGAAGATGTACCTTCGATCAGTTGAACTGTTCCAGAAGAGGTTCCCTGAGTAGATTCGACTACTGGAGGTTGAGCTACAACAATTGCAGAAGATGTAGCGGCTGGTTGCTGCTGTGATGTACCAGAAGTGTCAGGATTCCCTTGATCTTCAGGATCATCATCCCTTTTCTTCAGTACTTCTTCTTGCTTACAATGATAATCCCATAGAGTAGCAACCCGCTTTTGAAGTATAGTGCTACTTCTCTCTCTTTCTTCATCTGCAGCCTTCAAACGAGCATTCTCAGCTTTAAGTGAATCAATCTCAGCTTGTTGTCGCTCTATCACCGTTTGTTGTTGACCAACAGTGGACTTCAAATTGTTTATTTCCACCAATTGACTGATCTGATCATTCTTCGTGATTTTAATGAAATCAGTTTGCCTCTGAATTCGATCAGCAGCCGCTTCGTATTGAGAGAATAGGAATTTGTTTTTCTTGTCTTGAGACATCTCTGAGAATATCCTTTGGCGTTCAGAAGTGGGCTGAGAGGTAGTTGCTCTAATTGCAGCAGCCATTGTTCGTTGAGGAACAGCCTGAGGAGTTACAGTTTGAGTTTCCGGAGCTGACGATACTACAGAAGTTTCTTGAACAGGCTCCTGAGGTACAGATTGACGAGTAGAAGTACTCAAATATCTTCTTGCTTTCTTCTTCTGATGTTCAGCCGCTTTCTCAGCTTTTCTTTTCTTTATACGTTCCGATTCAGTCTCTTCTGGAACGTATTCTGGATCATCTTCAGTTCTAATTTTTCTGTATCTTTTAACCCCACGGTCATCAAGAAACATTTCGTATCCAGGCTCGATTAGATCATCAGAATCAGAATCTTCTTCATCATCACCAGCTGATGTACCACCAGTCGCACCAGCACTTGATGTACCACCAGTCGCACCAGCACTTGATGTACCACCAGTAGCACCAGCACTTGATGCACCAACAGCACCTGTATCACCACCATCATCACCATCATCACCATCATCCTCTGACATATCAGAATCAAACGGATCTGGACCAAACTTTTCAATCCTTTTCCTTTCCAACTCCGGCTCTTCGTTATCAGATTGGTTGTCATCATGACGCCATTTATCGTTAGCTGGAGCAATATAATCAGTATTTCCTAGCGCACCAAACAACTTCCTTGGAGGCACGCTTTCTTTGTATCTTTTGGCTGCAAGGTTCTTGATTATCCTTAATGAATTGAAGTTCATTGCTTCTATCTTCAGAAGGTCATTGTCGGCTTTAGGAAGACTAGGATGTTGAACATTCATAATCATTTGAAGAAACAGCGAATACATCCAGAACTTGTTCCCGGTTATTCTACTCCCAGTCCTCGTCATGTTTTCTTTCATATTGGCGAAGAGATACTTTGAGATGATAAACGGTTTGTTCAGCACCAACGCCACCATGAATCCAACTAGATCATTTCCAGCCATATCGTATCCAGCACGTCTATTGCTAAGACATTGAATGAGAACGTGCAATAAGAACTTGTAGCGTAATGGCAGATCACCTTTGTTGATTTGAGTGCTGAAGATGTCTCCTCTACACTTCATCCGTAACAGGCAGCCTCTTTTACACATGATAGGAATAGAATATGGAGCGTCCGGATGATCTTGTAGTTGTAGAACCTCGTTCAGTATATCCGGAGAGACTATGACATCTAAATCATTCACACGACCCTTGATAACTTCCTTTCCATCCAATTGTACAACGCTAGCAGAATCCCAGAAAGCTTTGATAAGAGATATGTAAACTGGCGTCGAGAAAGTAACAGCATAATTGATCCGTGATTCCCTGATCCATTTCGTGATATCTTTCAGTTCAACGAGCTTGTCATCTGGATCCAGATAAGCGATTTGATTATGACGCGTCTCAGACATAATCTCCTCTTCAGATTTATATTACTTCTTTGTCGGTTTCTTACGTTCTCCTTTCGGTGCCATCTGTACATGCAAATGTCCACAATAAGTCACAATGGCATAATAAGTGTATTAAACTTATATACAACCATGTTTGAACATCAAATGAACATTAAACATATATTTACAAACATTCTGTGAACATAGCACCAAAAAAGAAAAAATTCCAAGGCATGGACGACGAAACGAATTGTAGGTCCCGTTTTTCCGGTGAGGATCGATAACGAGAACCTATCCTTGTTTATAACAAACACGGTAACGGGTGCGGAATCCCCGTGACAGTGCAAATCAAACACAGTTAATAAAACAGTAAAACACACGAGGTATAATCAATGAAACGCAATCTATTGATCAAATGGGATGAGAACCAAGAACAAACTGATACAAACACAGTTTTGACAGAGTTTCTTTAAGGGTATTTTCTCATCTGGTTTCAAAGTGAAACCAGACAGCGTTTATATAGTCCCTGGGCCCAAGTCTCGACGAAACACAAGGTGGTACGACGAAACAAACATTGGGCCACACATTGGGCTGAACCAGCCCATCAGACGACGAAACAAGTCTGTTTCGTCGTGGATGTCGACGAAACGGAATGTATTGGACATGAGGGCGTTTCGTCGTGAGGTGTTCGACAAAACAAATCTGTTTCGTCGAAGGCTGCATCAGTTGTGCTGTTTGCTGCAAACAGACAGCAAGCAAACAGCAACATATAAACATTACATAATGACCATTATACCCTTTACATGCAACATGCACTGTTCGTATTACATTACATATCAAATGGAGACAAATAAGTCAGACACAAGTGGATAGGAGGATATCCGACTTGGTCGACGGCAAATACATACTCGATAAACGTTAAAAGACCGTACAAAATACAACAATAAGAAAGACTAGTTACAGACACAAAAAGGTGCACCAACACCTTTCTCTTCTGTCAGTTCCTTTCTTTGAAAACCAAAGATGAAGCTAGAATGTGGAGTACGGACTTATCATGCTTCCCAATTCCACTAGCATAAAAGAGTTTATTCAACTCCTGAGAGATTCTATAGTTCCTGAGCTACCCCAATTTGATGAGAAAGAGGGAAGAATTCCTTAGCTATTCCTTTGGCCTATAATAATAAAGGTCCATCAAGACTCAGAAATTACCTCGATCTTTTCAATCCCTCTAGTAGAGAATTCTTAGCCTTCGTCTTAGAAACTGAGCTCTCACAAAGCAAGTCATTACTTATTGTTTACACACACTTTCTATTTTACTTAGCCTACTTCTTTATCATTAGATCAATTAGGCAGCGGAAGACTCTGTGTACTAACTTTCTCTTCTTTCTTCTTCTTTTCAATCCCTTGCCACTTCCCTTCTTTGCTAGCACGTACCTGTCTTTGCTTTGCACAAGAGATCCCCCTACTCTTCACACCCCTCTAGTCCTGATCTTGCTTATGCATTACTTGGGAAGGATTGCCCTATCCCTTTGTTGGGGGCTTTGGCTACCCTACCTCATTCCCTTCACAAGCCAAGGACAAGATGAATCTGTTGCCCTGTCTCCAAGAGAAGAAATGGCACCAATCGATTCAATAGAAGGCATTAAGCAGACAGAGCGAGAAGAGAGGATATCCTTTATCCTGTTGCAACTTTCATGAAGGCTTTCATTGAAGAATCGAAAGAATCTACCCAATCTAGGTCTAGGGCTGAAAAGGGGGGCTAAATGCAGAGACAAGGCAACTGAGGATAGTGACTTTCTCCTGTAATAAATAGAATAGGCCCGAGAGCTATGAAAGGAGAGAGTTTCCTATTCCATATTCCGGTTGACCAATTCGCGCAGTATCCAACCTAGAATATAGCCTTGCTTTTGCCCTCTCCCGATAGTACATTTATGCTCCTAAATCACTGAATTCAAACTCTCTATCGGATGAAAGGGAGCGAGTGAGTGTAGGTTACTCCTAGAATGTTGGGTCTTAGAGCCAGTAGAGCGTAGTACAAGAGAATGGAGTGGAATCTACCATTGAAGAAATCTATTTGCTTAACCCAGGCCTTCAGATCGCACTTCCTGCTTAAAGAGGATCGGAAGAAGTTGAAGGTTGTGAAAGAAGGATCAGATGTGTACGAACAGAATGAACCCCAGATAGAGAAAGCGGACCAAGGGGAGTTTCCCCTTTCGATTGGAGTTCTACGGTGGGAAAGAAAGTAAGGAGTCAGTGCTCGGAAGTGAGAACTAGCTAGACCATGTTGATTTTTAGATAGTCTCGACCTTAAAAGAGGGAGTCAAAACTGACTTATAGTGGTTGCCAATCATAGCTATAGGAAGAGGGAATCCAACTATCGCAATTCAATCATAGGGCTAAACTGTGCTTGATTAGTACCGGCTTTCGTTAAACTGAACAAGTGAAATGAGAATGTCAATCTAGTGCTAAAAAGGGCGAATAGCAATCGGGCTAAATGCATGGCTTCGACTCCTAATTCTACCTTTAAAGGGCTTCGTTTCGGCCTATGGAATCTCAGTTCTGTAAAAGCCGGTCTTTGAGAGCATAAAGAGGGCCTTATAATTCATAAAGAGGGTCTTATAATTCAAACTAGATATCGGATGAAAGTGGTATGACAACCTCAAAACCCGGTCCCATGGGGAGAGTTTTCCATTTGAGTTTCGGAAAAGAAAGGAGAAAGGACTTTTGAAGCTTGCTGACTAGGGTTGGAAGCTAAATTCAGTCTTCGCCATAACATAAGAAAGTCGTGGAGTGCATAAGCCCCTTTAGAGATAGGGGGCGGCTTTCTTGTGGTAGTCATTGCGAATGAGCAAGTAGGGGGCGGCAACTAAAGAGGTAGTGAGACTGACCGCAATTGCAGGAATAGGTTTACTTTCTTTCATTTTGGTTATGGAAAGTGAAAGTTCTTTCGTTTAGTACGAGATCGCTTCACACCTCGCGGTGCTTACACCTCTCGCCTATCAAAGTTCTATTCAAAAACCTCATCCGAGAACTTGTATAGAGAAGGATTCCCCGCGGCGCAGCAGTTCTTCCATACCAACTTAGCTGTCCGGCGCTGCTATTGCTAACAACTGGTACACCATAGGTTGGCCCAACCCAGTCCTCTCGTACTAGGGTTGGCTCCTCGCAGTTCTCCCTTTAACACCAACGGTAGATAGGAACCGAATTGTCTTACGACGTTGTAAACCCAACTCACGTACCACTTGAAACGGCGAACAACCGAATTCTACGGGGGTTCCAAGGGGGCAACCACAATTTCGAAATATCAAGTTATGGCAGTTTTTGTGGCAGTTAGTGATCCCTGATCCCATTTTCGTAGACAGTTTTCTCTTGATCATTTTTTTCTGGTTCAGACAATTTTCGCAGCAACATACCTGGTTCAATTCTCGAAAATCAGAGTTGTATCCGATTGAATTATTCGGGTGAACCACCGAAATAATTTGATCTGAGAGTGACAACACGCCTCTCTAATCATCTGGTTTTCTGAAAATTCCCCAACAAGGTTGTACATTTATTGACCCTGTACATGTCATTCATGTAGTTTATCATCCGATTAATCGATTTGCCCATGTTTTAGCATTATAGGATGTATGTTATGCTAGATTGGCCCACCTTCATGAGGAGGTAAAACAAAGAAAATTTAAAGGTCCAAATGATCCACAATTTAGAATAATAGGTCTCCAAACACTTTTCATGATATGTACGCATTGTTAGGCATCCTTTTTCCCACCAATAATAACCTAAGCAACTTATTAACAAAATGTGATAAACACAACGGAGGGCAAGATCATATGAGTCATGTTATACCAATATCCATAAAGAAAATACATCCAAACAATCCTGAAACCACACCAAAACAAAATATTGATATAACAATTTACATAGTCAACAAGGATATAGTACAAATTATTAGTACCAAGGACTTGATCAAGATACTTTCTGAAATCTAATCTAGCAAATTAACTTCTTGAAGGAGCATCTTCGACCATCTTGGTTTACTTTGAGTAGTACAGGTGTTTGACCATGAAAATCACATTATTGTCACACTGGTTCATACTTGAGTGTTAATATAAGTACAAAAGGACAAATTTTAAAGAAGAAAACAATTAAAATGAACTTACTTTGTGACTTGAAGAACATTAATGTTTTTTAAGGAATCAGGGATTCCCTAAATAAGTACGCCATTTGTCGATAAATGGCATGTCACTTGGATTCATAGCTGGAATCTCGTGATCTTGAAGGGTTTTGATTATTTCGGTAGTCTCACCTAGAAGTTGGGCTGCATCTTTGACATTCTTCTCCCTTTCCTCTATCACACTAGTGTGACATTTCATTGTTATGACTTGTGGTAAGTTGGTGAGACAAGCGGCTATTATGTCACCGATCATTGATGATAAGCCATCGAATATTTTGTTTTGGCTAACTGTGAAATCAATGTTGGTGCGACAGGTAAGAAGGATTGTTTCGGTTATACGATACATTGAGTTGGCACAAATAGACCTGTGTATCAAACCATCATTTTCACATTCTGAGCAAATTATGTTTTTAGCTTTATTCCTAAACCATTCAACAATTTGTTCATCAGTATTCGCCTGGAAAGCACGGTCTTGCAACTCGTTTCCTAACCATTTTTTATCATATATAATTTCTTGCCACAAAGTGTCAGCCGCCTTTTGAAAACATACATGATCATCCGTAGCATCGAAGCTTTGTTCCACCATTGCGACATATACTAGGCCTTCCCTAACGCTTTCCAACAAGCTATCAACTTCCTTCTTTTCGATTTTAGGAAAAGAAACCGCGATGGTTGTGAGGGTTACCACCGGTAACATCCAACTATCTACAAATGGAACATCTTGATCATTGATGTGGTCAAGGTTTCTAACTCCTTGAAAACCACTAGTAGACTTTCCAAGAACTAGCTTCACGAGATTGTTAGGTTGGCTTTTTGCACCCTTTTGGATCAATTTATTGACAGATTTTGAAAGGCCTTTCAATGTTCTTTCACCAACCTCCATCTCATCTTCAAGTTGCAAAACATAAGGTCGAAGATCATTGTTTCGTTCAAATGTTTCCAACTTCTTTCCTAATGAACTAAACACGGCCTTTAACAACCACTGGATACTACAGAAACAGTACAAGGAACATATCATAAACAAAAATGAGATCAAAGCAACAACCTTGCATACCACCACAACTCCATTCTGAAATCCTATACAAATGTTGAAAATTATCCTTTTCAAAGTCTCGATGACCACCTCGAGGTTGCGGCTATGAAATGGTAGTCTTATACTAGCGTGTTTCCAATCATGTAGCATGCTAGTCCAGTAACATTCTACATTAAAGACCTTAAAATGGCTTGAAATGATTTTAGTGGACACATTAAAGCTTAAGGTAGCAAAACATCTAGAAAGTGGTGCAATTGTACCAATAATGACTCCTATAAATTGTACTACGAGAATTACCATCATGGACCACCCGTAATCTGAATCATAGTCGTCATGCAGCACATAATAAATAAGCATGTAGATGGTATAAGTGTGTAAGATAGTGACTAAAAGACATATTACCCCGGAAGCAGATGTCGTATGAAAGCAAACTGTTATGAATTGGGGGTTGCCACTTCCTGTCATGATCCAGTGGTTGCTTACATGCTTCTGTAGCTTCTCAACTGTTACTAATTTCCCTGGTGATGGTTGAATCTCTTTTGAAGCTCTATCATGACCATGTTGGTATTTCGATTCTATAATCTTTTTGGATTTTAGAATCGCCATAGATGAACATACATGTACCATTAATAACACAACTAAGAAAATCACATAAACGGTGGCTGCTCTCTCTATGTCTATGTCTGCAGTTATAAATGGGAGACCAAGGCGACCGTATTTATTCGCATATATGGATAGAACTCCCGTTTTTATTTGGATGCAAACATTGCCAACCAAGGTGATGACCAGAACACACAAAGCTGTGATGTTTGACAAAAGCTCATTGTTGTTCATGGTTGCTAAACAAGGCAATAAATTTGCCATCAAGGTGCACATAAAGGCCATGCTTCCGAGCTTTGCTGCTTTGTCCACATAACCCGGCATCGAACCAGTTAGATCCACAGGTAACTTCATTGCGACAGATATCACAGTGAGAAAAGCAGCATTAATTCTAAAATACTTGCACGGAAACCATAGCTTTCTACTACGTAAACCATGTGACAAATCAGCCATCATGGAAAGGATGCAAACCAGAGACGCTACCGCGATATACATCCCAATCCATAACATAGGTGCACTGTATTGTTTTTCCAGATCTGATCGGTATATAGGCTTTAGGTATCCCAACAGTGCATCTGTAATATTGGTAGGCAATTTGTAGTCAACGTTGAGCGAATTCACAATAGCAAGATACTTCTTTGCTGACTTGTAGTTACAGATGAGGTTACCCTCCAAACTACAATACTCTAGTATTGTTGAGTTGTGATCCATAACTCCAAGGAAAGAAACTGATGATTTGATTTGATGGAGATAAAATGAAGTAGAGTGGAAAATATGCTGGCAGAGCTTAATTAGGATTGGATTTTGGGTTGAGCAAGACTTCACTATATATTCGTTGTTATGTTTGAAACCAGTTGCATATACACACATATATATATATTAAAAAAATATAATGGTATCCATCTTCCAATCTCTTATCTTTCACTTTTACTTCTTTGGATGTGCTTATGGGTATCCTAATAAGGGGTATCCGAAATATATAAAACGGAGAAGAAAAATAATACACTTGGCTAAGTTGGGTGGGGGCACCCATCACTCACCACACACTCATTACTCACAACATCCAATCAATTTCCGCCATGTCATCGAACATTATTCCATCACTAGTGATAGATTTTAGTGGAAATACTCATCACTCACCACACACTATCAAAAAAGCCACCGGCGGTGGTGTTTCACGCAAATCAACGCGTGACCACAAGCCCATAACGGGGCAACCCCGTCCCTAGAGGTGTACAAATCGTTTTTTTTTTTGAAAACCGGTTACGGTTATTAATCGGACCGGTTTTTTTTTTGGTTCAAAACAAAAACCGGTTTTTTTAATAACCGGTTTCGGTTACTAACCGGTTTTTCAAGTCCAAAACAGTAACCGGTGTAACCGGTTGGGACCGGTTTTTAACCGGTTTTTTTACCGGTTTTCTTAAAATCGGTTTCGGTTATTAACCGGTTTTTGAGATCAATAATAGTAACCGGTCACCAACCGGCGGTTCGGTTATAAAACCGGACCGGTGATAAAAAAACCGGTTAAAAAAAACCGGTTTCGGTTTTTTTTTTCCGGTTTCGGTTCTAAAACCGGTTTTTTTACACCTCTACCCGTTCCCCTAATAAACTTGAGCGGTCTCCCGGGCAACCCATGAGAAACCCATAGATCCGCTCCTACCACAAATAATGCGATCGAAAAGTGGATTCTGATTGATTGTTTACATTACAAAAGTATTTATTCAATAATGCATTTAAAGTACAGGCACTAGTTTGAAATGTGTAGGAATATTGACAATAACTTTGATTTTTAACTTTGTATAAGCAACATAAAAAAAAAAAACTTAAAATACATTAAGTGTACCTTAAGATTGCATGCATGAGTGGCCGTTTATAACCACATGCATAGTATAAGCTATGTAACACTCTATATATCTCAATTGTAAAGAAATCGTAGATTTTAAATGCTAGCCATGATATATTTTTAAAAAGATAGATTCATATCATAGCAATTAGCAAATCATGATATATAAACTTTTCTTAATAGATACTTGCTATAAGCATAGCCTCATCGTATATAATATTTATGTTTAAAGGACTTTTAAGTATGGATGGTCCCACTTGAAGAAGGACTAGACTGTACAAGACCACTTGGAGCTGGAACGGAACTTGCGTGGGCATCTTTAGTTCGAATAAGAAATAAAAAAAAGTTATAGAAGTTCGTGGATGCGATGGCACCCACACATTTTTCTTAGCGTTTGCATCATCCAATCAACATAAAGTATCGTGCATGTCCTTGGTAAATGTTGCTTTAGATAGTATAATAACAGGGTCAAGCTGGTTAAATCATCATTAGTGGTGCTTGAACTTCAAGTCTCTTTTTTTGCCATTATCTGACGGTGTTCACCAAATCGAATAGCGAATTTTCGAATTAATCGAGTCGATTTTTTCGAATAATTATTTTTTTACTTGAATTCGTATTTTATTCAATTCGATTAATATTTGAAACTCGAATTCGAATCAAATTCGAATAAATTCGATTTAATTCAAATTCACCGTAAATAATAAATTACTTTACATTCATTTTTAAAACTTCTGCAAACTAATTATATTATATATCCCTACAAAAAGTAACTTGGGATACACCTTTTCGTTTAAAAGACGCGTTGATTAGAAAATTATATGTGTTGGATATTAGACGCGCGTGTTTACTATCTTTATTAAATAAAGAGTAAATTACAAGTTTTGTCCTTTATGTATGTCCCAAATTGCAGGCGCTGTCCTTTATCTTTAAAATTGATAAGTTTTGTCCTTAATGTTTGCAAATCTTGCACGTTATGTCCTTTATGGCAAACCCAGTTTATTTTTTCAGTTATCAGCACGTATGTTCAATAGGCAGGAGACTCTGGTAATTACCAACCAAATAAATACCGGCTACCGGCGCCAATGAAAATAAACCGTCACATAACAATTACAACGCCACCGTTTCAAATGCTTGCAATTATCCAACCGTCTGCTATTTATATAAAAAACCCAAGTACATAACCGTTTCCCAGTTGCCTCTTGCCCTATTGTTTGGTTCAATAAATTATTAAATAATTGAAGTAAAGAATTTCGTCTAGAAATGAACCGGTGTTGTGTGTCGTTTTGATATCTACATGAACTAATAACACACACACATGCTCAATAATCAACGGTTTACAATCAAACCGTTTCCCAGTCGTCTCTTGACCACATATTGTTGATTCAATAAATTATTAAATAATTAAAGTAAAGATTTTCCTCTACAAATGAATCGCTGTCCTTTTGTAAATAAACTTAAAATTGCAAAACTATTATGGGAACTCGCAAGGACTACTGGAAATCAGAAAATGTAACAGAGACGGTGATGAGAGAAATAGATTGAGGCGATTATGTATTGTTAAAGGAGATATCGTAAAGGACGAGGACGATTTCATCAAGGTTTAATCAGAACAGTCCAGTGAATGTGCATCGTTAGTCCATATGAATAAACCGTCCGGTCGTAGCGATTTAGTGGTTGGCTGGTTCGACCGGTGATTGGTAAGTGTAAATATATATCTTTTAGTTATTTATCCGTTGCTTCTTTTCCCTGAATCAAATCGTGTTCAATTTAAATGATGAAGTGAAGCAAATGCAGGATTGAAAACGATGGTTTTAAGACGGTGACGGTCTGCTTGCAGAGTATAGCATAGCATTTGTTGTTTTGCCGAGTATATAGATGATGGTGAAACGAGGACTCCGATAGTAAAATGAGATTTTTGAAAAGGTTAAGACTATGAGGTGTGGATTAGGGTAGTCCTCAAAGGATGGTCTACCACTTAGGTGTCCACGTAAACGGGTGCGGGAAGGGGATGGACTTAGGGTGTGGGGATGACCCTCAATATGTATGTGTGTATGTGTGTGTGTTTGTGAGTGTGTGTGTGATGGAGATTTGAAATGAGGCCCGGTTTGAGCATCGAGATGGAGACGGAGACGACGGGGACGACCATAGGGGGCGGTGTGCTGGTCCAACGTCGGAGCTTGCCGGCCCTAGACCGGTCCCCATACCGCTTAGTCTTAATACGACGATAAAAGAAAATATGCAGAGATGTCAGATGAGTGTTTAACTCTCTTATCCATTACCTAGGGAAAGAAAAACAAAGACCAGAATATAGTATATAATAACCGTTTATTGGTAAAGGTAAAACATTTAAACATCTAAAGAGGGGATGTCTTGGGTTCAGAAATCAAAAGAAATTTGCTGTTAAAAAAATATTGTACATAATAATACAGAAGCTAAATTAAGTAAATTAACCATTTAAAAGTAGAACAAAAGAAATTTGCCGTTAAAAAAAATATTGTACATAATAATGCAGAAGCTAAATTAAGTAAATTAACCATTTAAAAGTAGAACAAAAGAAATTTGCCGTTAAAAATATTGTATATAATAATGCAGAAGCTAAATTAAGTTAATTAACCATTTAAAAGTAGAACAAAAGAAACTTGCCGTTAAAAAAATATTATATATAATAATGCAGAAGCTAAATTAAGTTAACTAGGATTGCGACCCGCCGCAATGCGGCGGGGATTCTTTAGTCATAACTAAGTCGATCTAGGACCCGCACGTTATATTAAACCTATCAAACGGGGAAAAACAGACGATGTAAAAACGTTCACCCACACACGCACGTTGCGTCATGTTAGCTCGCAAAATTTAGAACGAAACGTAAAAACGTTAAACCAAAGACGCACGTTGCGATGTGTTAAGCCACAAAATTTAGAACTAATCATAAAGCGAAAAATTTGCGGAAAATAAAAACTATAAAGGAACAAAGTTGAAAGTAAAAAAAGTTAAGAGGATAGATTGCAAAAGATGAAATGTTTTGGGTTAAAAGTAGAAAACAAATAGTTTTGGGTTAAAAGTAATTTATGAAATACTTTTGGGTGAATAGTAAAAAAATCAATTTTTTTTTGAAAACCCCCAAAGCCAACGTTACAACAACCATATGCATAACCATTTTTTCTTTGAAAACCCCCCAAAGCACACCCCGCGTTGCGGCGAGGCGTAAAACAATGTCAAATAGTACTAATGTCACACAACCGTCATCGACCACCAACACTGACTTGACCTAGGATATGCGTGTTGCGACGAACCTGTCAAACATGGAAAAATAGAGGTAAAAACATTGAACCACACATGCACGTTGCGTCGTATTAAGTCGAAAAATTTAGAACTATACGTAAAACGAAAATTTGCGAAAGATGAAAAGTATAAGTGACAAAAGTTGCGAAGTTAAATTGCAAAAAATGAAAAGTTATGGGTTAAAGTTAAAAAACAAATTATGTAGGGTTAAAATTGAAAAAGATAAAAACCTTTGGGTTAAAAGTAAAAAAATCAACTTTTTTTTTGAAAAATTCACAAAGCACAATGTACAAGTTCTTATGCACAAAAACTTGCAAACTTATATATGGAATAATTAACATTTACAAGCAGAAAATACTGGCTCTAAAAGTTATATCAAATTTGCTTTTTTTTTTTTAATTTTAAACCATAAAACAAAACTTTCAAGAACTTAGTCAAGACTAGATGGGTGTCGAAGAAAAAGTGATCTTATAAACTTTCATGATCAGCATCTCGCTGCAACGCGCGAGTAACGTTAACTCGTTTAATATAAAATATAATAATATGCAAAATTAACTAACTATTAATATGTCAAAACATCAAAATTTAGAACACGGGTTGGTTACCGGTAGCGATTTAAGTTAGGTAAAAATTAAGAAATAAGTAATGTATGGTATTTGTCATTAGATTTAGTAATGTTATGAATGATAAACGTATCACTTAGACCTTGTGTAATGGGGCCTTATATGGCGCCCAATTCAAAGATAGCGCCCCCATAGCGCCCCGCACACCGCGACGGGGGGCGTTATGGGGTAAAAATTTTCTCCTCCCGTTATATATTTCGCGGCGCCATGCTTGTTGTTTGTTTTCCCTCCACTCACACAGACATATATATATATATACATATATATCTATAATTTAAGGGTTTATTAATTAATTGGGTAATGATGAGGTAGGGGCGTTATGACTACGGGCTTAAATGCATAAGGCCCCATAACGCCCACACGCTTACGTGGCGCGCCACGTGTCGCATAACGCCCACAAAGGGGCGTTATGACTACGGATGGCCTTATAGATGTAATTCATACTTATGCCAAGTTTAGAAGTTAAGTGTGTGTGTTTGTATATATTATTTTTTATATATAAATTGAATTCGAATTTCGAATCGAATTGAATTGAATTGAAAATCATAAATTCGTATTCGATTACCGGAATCGAATACGAATCAACTCGAATTGAACCTTGATAATCGACTTCTGAACACCCCTATCTGACATGTGGCTCGGCTTGAACTTAAAAAGGGGTGTAGTGGCATAATGCCCCATAATGTCTCTTGCAATAATTAGATATTGAAATTGAAATAAATAAAAAATAAAAAAAAAACCATCAAAAACATTCCATTGGCCATTATCTCTTCGATCAGGCGTTTTCAAGCCTACGCCTAAGCCAAATTTGACGAAAAACCGCCTCAAGGAGCGAAGAAAGGGGCATGAAGGAGCGTTATTGACAAAAAAGCCCAATTAGTATTCTTTAATTATAAATAGATATACCAACTTACAATAAATTTGGACTAGGTTCTCAAAGATTATTATATTATTATATTATATTACTAGTCTAAGTCCCCGTGTAATACACGGGTGGCTAAACAACAAAAAAATTATACTTTAATACGTAAATACTTTATTACATCCTGATGATATTGAGCTATAAGGGAGTAACTGAGTGCTTCTCTTTGACATCCTGAAGTTATGTATATTGATCGTAAACAAAATTTTACCTTGGATATAAAATAAATAATGATCCAACTTCGAATTAGTGCTGAATGCCTTCCACATTACATAAGCAATGATTCCCCTAATAGTAGAAACAAAAAGGCCCCAACATTGTATCTAGTTGCAACATCCGATGATCGGAGTTGTGTTTGCGTGTCAACCCAACCCGACTCATCCCATACCATAAAAAAATCAAGGAAGTATATTTACAAAGAAAACTTCAAATTAGGCATGCAACTAAAGTAATTAATTCAATCTTTTGTTTTTCTAAACGGGGACGACACCCCGTCAAAACTTTATTAATAAAATTAAAAAATAATAGTTACACCTAAAGAGCATTGGGTCTTCCGAGACATACCCCAAGAACACCAACCTCAAAAACGCCTAAGGCCTTAAAGAACGGGTTTTAACAAACCCCTACCCCAACCATTCTAACCAATAACAATTATTACTTCTAACTCTACTCGCGACCACACACAACCCAAGTATTACAAACATAAAACCTATTCAAAATCCAAACAAAAAACAAACGAAAACAACCAAAATCAAGACAAAATACAGTTCAAACAAAAAAACATCAATCTTCAAAACTCTATTGGCTTTCATACGCATCACAATCTTCAAAACTCTATTGGCTTTCATACGCATCAGCAACAAACTTCAAGCTTCTAGCCATCATCCAAGTCAAACCCAAGTCCAATAACCTGCACTTACCACCAAACCCAGCAATACCTATCAGCAAATAAACATTCAATGTGATTTAATCCCAAGTCCCCAAATTTCATGCCAAAAACTAAACAATTGGTTGAAACTTCTAGTGATTTCATTTACAAAATAAATCATGAATCAAAGTAGAAAGTTATAGGAAAACCGAAATAACAGGGGAATCATTATCTTTAAGACCATATATTATCTTTAAGACCATATCTATATATTCACTACAGTTGACTTTACAAAGATATTATAAGGTTTTTGACTTTCCAATTGGTGACCTAAAATAACACTTCTTACATTAAACATTCAACAACTAACAAATACAAATCCAATCAATCCTCACGTCATAACAAAGCAATAAAGCCTGACAAAATAATGCAACTTTAGATAGCTTCACAGGCCCATATGCTGCAACTGCTATGACCTGCAATCACCAAAAAATATAAAATGAAAAATCTTGATATATTTGACATAATAATCTAAGTTTGATTAAAACACATGAAGCCAAGTGGGATTGTTGAGATGAATATCCATTTTGAAGTTACATTTGGAAAGAGGTTGTATGGGTAACGGGTCAAAGCAAGTTAGTTTCAAACAGGCTATTATCAAATACAATACCATATGTTTACAAATATTTCCATTGTGAGATGAATATCCTTTTAGAAGTTAATGTATACGCACTTGATTTCTCATGTGATAGCCTTAGTTCCAAGTAAGGAAATTTTGTACCTCTTCACATAAAGGAATATTCAAATAATCGGAATCAATAGCAATGTCATCTACACATGAGCTCGACACTGGTACCGAAAATACAGGTACAAAAAATCGCCAATTATGTGTAACGGTACCGAAAATTCTCGGTATGGTACCGGTAATTGAAGATGAAATTCGGGTAATTGAAGATAAAATTCGGTAAAATACCGGTACCTTGCTGAATTGATACCAGACCAAACTACCTATACCGAAAACGTCAAAAAGTGGTTACCGATTCGGTACCAAAAAAATCGGTATGGGAAATTTGAAACCGGTAACTGTACGATACCGATTCTGTACCGGAACTAAACATCAAATGCTCGTCTCTATGAATTAAGACCTGCAAGAATGGTTAGGAAATTAGCGTGGTATCCATTCGGTACCGGTACTAAAAGTGAATTTCCTGTTCTACCATTGGCCTTAATGCTATATCTACCTACTCTTTCACAATATTTGCAAGCACAGTTTGGGGAGTGTCAATTACCATGGGGAAGCATCTGAAATAGAAAGAGAAGGGAACTTGATTCACCTGTTAAGGAAGCTACATGATGAACTTATTAAGGAAGCTACTTTGATAAAAATCAGTATTCACATTGAAGTCCCGTAACTTTTCTCAAAAACATGTTTAGAATTTTATTTCTTTTTAACATATTTATTTGATAACAAACACAAAAGGGATTCCCATTGGTTTCTTCCAATTGAATCACCAACAAATGTTAATCTTCTATTTCTCAGTCTTTCTAGCATAGTTTTTGCATCAAATCTGCATTTTACAATAATCAGTTTTGAATCTTATTTTCTAAGTTTTAAAATAATAATTCAAAAAAGTGAAACAAAATCCATAATTTATATACTAAATGTAAAATTACCTAATTACCCATGCATTTTAAACCATACAATTGACTGTATTAGATCCTTAAATTACAAAAAAAAAAAAAAAACTTTTAAATAGCATATCCAAATGCCCATAATTCTCACAATTTGAATCTTACTTCCCAACTATTTAGACTTAATAACTCAAAATTATGAAATAAAACTCACAGTTCACATAAATAAATGTAGAATTACCAAAATACCCATGTATGTAAACCATACAATTTTTATATTAATCTTTAAATTACATAAATTCTTTAAAAAAGCATATCCAAGTTCCAAACACCCCTGATTCTCGCATTTAAATTTTGACTGATTTAAATCTCATTATTCATCCAAATGTAAACCCAACATGTCTTACACTAAAATTTCAAATAGCAATAATCCAAAAACTCATGTCCTAACAAAAACCATTTGGAACACATGTGACCATGTTTAAAAACAAATATGAAACAACCAATTGTTGAATAAATGAATAGGATTAGAAGAAAATAGTAACATGGTTTGATTTAAAAACAGAAACTGAAGTCCAAAAAATAATTTATCTCAAACTGAAGTGATTTGCTTACCTTTGTTTGGGATATTAGCAGTAGTTGGTATGGCTGCATCTCGAGTGAGGCCAGTGGCATCAAAGACATGGCTTAATACGAATTGTGTTGACCTTGGTTAAATCCAAGCTGAATCTCATGGACAACCATTTTCTGGAAAAAAAACCAATAGTTATAGGAATAATTTTTTTTTTCCATATGGTTATATATTACAACAGCGTTAGCTTTAAAATAGTTTCAACCACTGTTGTAACTCAACAGTAGTTTAACTCACTGTTTTAACCCAACAGTGGTTTCAACCACTATTTTAACCCATCAGCGGTTTAACTCACTGTTTTAACCCAACAGTGGTTTCAACCACTATTTTAACCCAACAGTGGTTTAACTCACTGTTTTAACCCAACAGTGATTTACAATAACTTATTAATTAAACCCTAATTCTTAGAGCAAAAACGGTAAGACAAAATTGAAAAGCATACCTCGGCCACCATGGCTGGAGAAAGTACAAAGAAAAGCAGCAATGGTTTCAACCACTGATTTACAATAACTTATTAATTAAACCCTAATTCTTAGCTACCCGTGTGATACACGGGTTAGAACAATTTAATTTTGAAGTATAAAAAATAAAAAAACAACAAAGAATGAAAATGCATTTTCCATTTAACAATAAAAAACTCTTCTAGTTGTTTCCCAGTTTCCTTTTCTGCGTCAATAAGTTCCCCTTTATTTCATGAAAAAACTTACTTAGAAACATGAAATATTGATCATGCATGAAAGAGCTGAGACTCGTTGACTAATTACATATAATTTAATCTTATTTGAAACATAGAAATTACATATAAATTAATCTTATTGAAACAGAAAATGTGCTCTCGTGCATTCCTATCCCAACCTAATGTTGTTGCTATCACACATCATATATTTTGAAGTTAAAACTACTATCTAGGGGGCAGTTTATACAACATTCAAAAGGTATCTTAGGTTGACATTGAAGGGCATGCATTGTTTTACCTTACAATTCAGTACCACGTCTAGAACAGTTGCAAAAGAAATAAGTTCAGTCACTATATAAAGCAATAATACGGGTCTTTTTAAAATTTGAGCTGAAGAAAACGACAAATCGTTAAAAGAAATACGCTACGCAGGGAATATGAATACAGTTTCTAAGACCAAGTGCTTGGCATAGCTTGACCAAACTATATGAATTTAACAATAAGATAAACTCTTTTAAAGAAGTCGACTTAAAAGATTGTAATCATTTAAATACAAGTTTGGTAACTTTCAGCTCATAGTATACTCATCCGAATTGTTGACCCGTTTCATTATCATCTACTTTTCTACATATGACCTGCTTGACCCGTTATTAATAAATTACAACCTGAATATTGACCTGTAAGTGTGAACAATCTAGGACAAATAAATCATACCATCCTACAACATGAAGCAACTCTGCCAGGTCTAAAAGAGTCTTCTCCAATATTATGTCATCTAAATTCATACTTTTTGAATGCTCTAGCTTCTGAAGGGACTTTTGTATAATTGGATGGTTAAATTTGCATCCCATGTTATTAAAATAACAATTAGAATTCCCAATTGTTAATTTGTTTTTAGAATAAATTAAAGAAACCAAGAACCAATTTTTTGTCTATTCTACAAGAGCAAACAATAAACATTCTAGCTCGACACAAAATAACAGTTCGTTTTATAACAGAAGACATCATATTTTCAGCAGGAGTATAAGTCACAATTTTAACCAATTTACAATATTTATGAGTGGGTCAATTTGAGTTGTATTTATCAAAACTGGGTCAATTTGAACCGGTTGAAACTTGAAAACTGGCTAAAGTGTATATCTAGTGCATAAAACCTACTAAATCATTTATTCAAAAATTCATATTATTATTCTAATATTATTGTTTCTCATAGTAGCATTATGGGTCAATTCGGCCAAACTCAATTTGACCCATATATAACTTTACAAATGGGGTGGAGTTACATGGTCCGTTAGCACTCCGTCTAATTTGCTACTTATACAGGTATTCAACATCGTCCATTTTGTTTATCTAACTATTACAACTTCAAACACATAGGAACATCCGAACACTAATTTCTACAATCCATTTTATTCGCTTTCAAAACACGCATCGAAAAACCCCACATGTCAACACTTATAGTTATCAAGCAATATCTAGCATTAAAAAAGTTAAGCTTACCAAGAGAAGCCTCCACAGGGCGGCCAATATAAGATGGCACGCCACTTCTTGCTAACTCACACTATGCAAAGAATACCCTTTTGGGTTAATTGTAATAATCTTTATTCACAGAACTGTATTTTACAAATATTTAAAAAATTCTAAATTTATATGGTGAATCTTTTGTAACTTATCTACTTCCTCTGTCCAACAATCTAGGACAAATAATTCAAATTGTACCTTCTTATCGCGGACCAACACAAGAACACGGCATAGAGCCCCATAATACCCGGAGTCAAGCTCAACCTTCTTAGAATAAACAATGTTAGTATAATGTGAATTAAGAAGTGTGGGTAAGTGTTATACCCAATCTATATAGTGACCTAAAGCGCATTCTTTAAATAAATTTAAGATCAAACGGGTTAACTTGTGAACCCGCCAAGCCAGCCCGAACATGACCCTTTTAGCTAAACGTGTTCGTGGGTTCGACCCGAACCTGTTTAGACTAAGCTCAAACGCTTGAATTGTGTGCCATGTCACAAATTCACACCGCTAATTAAGCTGCACTATTTTCTGATATTATTTTTTGGCTTTTACATGAAACTTCATCATCAGCCTTAGCACCAGCAATGCCGATGCAACAGTACAACGATTGATCATAGATTTTCAACTGTTCATATGCCAGGTATACATCCTCAATAGTGGCAGCTTCATATAGCATTGTCATATCTTTGATGCATGAAATATCCTGAAAAATAAATGCCAAAAACAGTAAGAAAACAAAAAACAGAATTATTTCACATGTTTCGATTCTAAAGGGGTAAAATGGTCTATTCACTTATTCAGCAACTTTATAAAATGGTCTATTTAGTCTAATATTACCTTCCTATGGATAGAAGGAGCCTGCAAATGGGATATCAACAAAAACCTGCTATTGTAGAAACAAAAAATGTGATTAAAGTTGTTTGAAGTTGGACTTACCATCTGAATCTCCAAGAGATTTCCCATTGATAAACACTTGTGGAACAATATGCCTCCTGACTATCTCACTTTGCACATCCTGAATTTCCAACCCATCCTCTCCAAAACGAAATCCATCGGAATTTTTTAAATTAATGAACATCCCATATTGTATATTAATATAATATAATTATAATAAACCTTGTCGACATAATAAACCTAACTAATATACCCTGTATAAACCAATCTATTTGTTCTTGATTTGCACAACAAACATTTATACTCCAAAATTGTAAGTAATTTTCATTCAATTAAAGCATCTTTCTCAACCGCCGATGAATCAATCAAATGAAAGACAATAAAATAGGTATTTCATTTATAAATTCTAACAAAAACTACCAGATCTGTACAAAGAAACCAATAACATATAAATTAAAAGATGATTGTTACCGTAGAATCAAAGAAACCGACCAGAGAAATAGTCTGCCGACTCCCCGACATTGTTACAGAATCAAATTCAGATTATTAGCATGAACCCTAATTGTGTACACAATCGCTCAGATTCAAAACTACAATCAACAAAATGTCACATGAACCCTAACTGTCAGAAAACCGCAATACAATTGAAGCATTTGCATACCTGGAAGAGATTGGAGATCTTCGGAGGAGCAGCAAGGCAGTAGAAGAATCATCATAGAATCATTAGCTATTGTTTGAAATTGAAAACATAATATACATCAACAGAGAGATGGAACGATGGAACAGGCAAGATATATGAAATTTAAATGAGGTTTTAAAGATTGATTGAAGAGTATTGGAGAAGATTTCAATTGATTGAGAAATTATTGGAGTTTCCATATTGAAGAACATAATACCGCTTTAACAAAATGGCTAAGGAATGAGGAAAAGGATTTGCCCGCTCAAATGTAGAATTCTCTGCATAAGTAGCATTGCCACATCAGCAGGTGATGTGGCAAAGTTATTTTGCTTTAGTATAATAGATAGATATTAATTATGTATTAATTTACAAATATATTCGTCCTCACAAAAATTCTAATCAATTTTATTTAGTTTTTAACCCTTAAACATTTCAACCTTCCATGTTTAACCCAACCCCTTTTCTTTTCTTTTCTTTTCTTTTCTTTTCTTTTTAACCCTTTAACTTTTCAACCATACATGTTTAACCCTTATGTTTTTCATCCATTTTTTTATTTTTAACCCATATACTTTCAAAGCTTTCATATTCAACCCTTACACTTTTCATTCATTTTTTTTACTTTTTAACCCTTATACTTTTAAACTTTTACATGTTTGTCACAAAAAGTTTATGGTCACAATTTTAATAGTTTAATAGCAACATGTGAGTCCTACGTCGACTTATTTTTTTTTATGTTTTACGTATCGTTCAAATTTTTGTGAGTTGACACGCTTCAACGTGTGTTCATGGTTCAACGATCTTTACCATTATTTGTTTACGTTTAGCCCTATACTTTTTTATGTTTTACTAACTTGTTATCATACAATAGATAGTCTTAATAATATTAACGCAAATAATAATTAAAGATTTATGCCAAGCCCTGGTTCGTCTCAGGTAGCACTTTCTCCAAGCTCTTTGATTGTTTGAGGGTTTGACATATGGGTTTACATTTGGATATGGTGAAGTGTTAATCTATGTATACTATATAATAAAGTAAATCAGTGTGTGACACGTGTCATTTATTTGAGATATCTATTTTTTTAATTTTTCCACCTTTTGATATATTATAAGGATAAGAAATTTATATTTTTATTATTTATGCCTCTTGATAGAAGATAAGGATAAGGAATTTATACTTTTATTATTGTTGTTGTGTTTAACAATAATCTTTATTTGTTTCATAAAAAATAAAAAATAAATGAGCATTTCTTATTTAGCTTATTTTATCGTAGAAAGGGCATAATATCTTAACCGGCTTCTATATAAATAAAAAATGTTTAAACAATGATCAGAATATTTCTTGTAATGATTATGAATTAAACAATGATCAAATTTTTATTTCTATACACAACAAATAACAAGTTATAAAGAAAAGAATAATCTAACCTATAACAAACGATTCTAATTAAAGCCTGAAGAAACACTGACCTGAACGGTAAGGCTCCGACTAGAACTTCAACTCTTGGCGATCCGAACAGCTAGCTGCAAAACAGAACACCGTTAGGACTCGTTACAGGAATGGGGTTATTCCTGTAACCAACCTCCGGCGTGAGAATAAGTCTCGGTATTTGGGAGTAAGAAAGTATGTAGAGAGAGAGAGAGTAGGTAAGAACAGAATGTCCATACCTTTGATGTTTACCTCTATTTATAGGTTACGATTAGGGTTTCCCATAAGCTAGGAGAAAATCCAATAAGTTAGGGATTTGCATGATCTTCCCAAAATATCGGAGATTCGGTTAGTTGGTTTATCCATGCAGAATATAACATTCTAGAATAAACGTGTATAATTGATTATTTATATCAAAATAATAAGTGATGACTGGTCCGGGTCATACCTCGTCAAAGCCATTTGACACTTTCTTATTTTATTGATCAATAATTATTAAACTAATTAATATATTAATATTATTAATTAAATTAATTAATATTATTAATATATTAAATTAATATCTAATCAAATTTAATAACAACTAAGAGTGGTTTTTAAGATATTTATTAAAGATATAACTTTTTAATTATTTGATATATAAAATAGGATTTATTCAATTCATACAATACACAAATTTTTTTAAAGATGTAATTTTTATTATATAGTATACAAAATTACATTTATTTAACTCGTGTAATACACAGGGTTTTTAAAAATATATTTTTTTAATTATTTGGTATATATTATTACATTTATTCAACCCGCACAATACACAATGTTCTTAAAGATACAATGTTTTTATTATATACTATATAAAATTACATTTGTTCAACCCGTGTAATAAACGATGTGTTAAACATATACTGCTTTATTGTTTAGTATATAAAGTTATATTTTTTTCAACCCGTGCAAAACATGGGGTTATAACCTAGTTATTTAATATAGTTAACCAAATATTTATATTTTAATCAATTATAAATAAGTTATATATCTTTCATTCTGTTATAAATAAGTTATATATAAAACTGATTTTTCTTTAGCGTGACTAGTCGAACCAGTACAATTAAAAACATCATAGGTATTGTTATTCGTAACTATGTTTTTCTTGTTCTTCCTACCGTGTCATGATAAACCGATCCGATTCCGACCAAATAACCTCGGTGGCGAAAAACCGTTCTTGGTAATTACTACTATTCATAACGGGCATATATTTGGTCGAAAACGAAGTTGTATTCGTATATGTATTTGTTTTCATTTCTTTCAATTGATATCGAGTGCTCGTATTGTACCGGTATAGTAGGTATAGTAGTGAACCGAAACGATACCCCCCCCCCCCGAAAACCCGCCGCCCAGCATGAAAAACCCACTAGTTTTTTTTATAATGCACGTATGGGACATTAACTTTCAATTCATGTGTTATTACGAACATTTCATTCTATTTATCTATCTATTCTTTTTTCCAAACCAGAATTAAGCCCACGTGTTGCGACGGGTGACGTTGCGGTATTGTAAAAAGTTAAAGCTAAATGCCTAAAAATACGAAAGATACCGTTGATTCCGTAATAATATAGTATAAAATTAAAACTAAAATTATAATCAACAACTAATTAAAAATTATTACACATAAAAGCCTATTCTTTCTAATGTTAGCCACGTGTTGGTTCAATTCATTTAGGTGATCTGTCATACGCCGATCTGACACCACAATATCCTCTAACACCTACCCTGGACCCTCGAAAACCTGCTTATTATCCTACGAAAAAGAAATCCTTATACTTACAAAATTCAATTAAATAGGAGAATAAGCCAATCAATAACCAAAAGCAAGGGAAACTTATGATGAAAATGTAGTAAATAGGCTCGTAGATATATAGATATTGGCGCAACTAGAAGTTCATTTCAAGCAGCATTAGCCACAACAACCATCGGCACATCTCATTCATTACCTTTCAGCTTGCAAATCTGAATTGAAATCAAAATCAACAAAAAAAAGGCAAAGCAAAATATCGTTACAGAGGGTGAGGAAACCTGAGTGAGGTTGCCTCTTGAAGGCCATCTTAGTTGCCTTACCTAAGAACATTATCATCCTCTACATAGCTCAAAACGCAGTTCAACAATACAACGTAACCATGCATAAAGAAAGAAGACAACATAACATGAGAAATGTAAGGCCTTGAACAAATAAGGATTTAACCTTTTATACCAAACAAAGGTACAACAAAACAATAAGCATGTACAATATAATGGATAAAACATCAATAATTGAAGCAAAGAGTACAACACCATAACACTAAAACCTCTTACAAATTAAGTCATGGTTTATAATAGTAAACCATAGGATCACAATATAATTAACATGTAAATCATAGTATAATTCACAAACCAAAACCCAATACCATTCCAAGGGTTACATGTAAGATTAAATATATTACGTATTAATATTTAATCTGTAGCCATTATAATCATTTACATTATATAGATCAAAATATATATAACAATCCTATTAAATAATTAGTTGGTAATTGTTGATGGGCCATATTACCCTTATTAACTAATTAGGGTTTCCTCCTGGGTGCTTATATAAGGAGAATTATGTGGAGGTTAAGGGGTTAGACAGTTACACAATTAGACACACCCCATAAGCCTAACATCAATTTTCGATCTCCTCTCCTAAACTGAATCCCATATTCGGTTCTCATCATCACCATCATCAGTCAGCACCCTAAGGAAGAACCAGACCAAGATGACAATCATGTCAAACCTTAATTGCTGCGTCTCCATCTGGATTCTCTGCTAACCTGTGCTGATGCAACCAAAGGTATGTTTTCATGTTTTCCATTATGTTCAAACAGAACTGAACCAACATGTGGTATCAGAGCATATGTTGATTAGTCAGTTCTGTTTTCGTATCCATTAATTCTGGGATTGAAACTTGGAAAACGGATTTTTTGTAACTTTAAAACTATAACAGCCGGTTTCGAGTCATGAAGATCGACTCGAGATCTATGTTTTCGGGAAAAAGATTAATTATATGTTCACTCAAATTCAACTGGGTTATGTTTTAGCCGAAATCTGTTTAGAAAACCTATTAAAATTCAGGTTTCGGGTTCCAGAATTTTATTTTATGTTTAGGGTTCATCACATGTTCTTAGGAAATTCGAAAATTCTGTTATGATTTGGAATATGATTTGGATTATGAAGTGTTTTTTCTGTTTTTGATCTGTTTTGTCCTCAATAGTTTTCGAAAAAACTGTTATTAGATAAACATATCATAATTTTCGAAATATGTTGATAAAATTAGATCATCTTAAAACAGGAAACAATATCTCATAATCCCTTAGATTTCGAATTTCAGTTATGTTATCACAAGAAACAGCTATCAACAGTGGACTTGAGACCATCAGGTTTCGACTCGAGACCAAGATCTCGACTCGAGACAAAGGTCTCGACTCGAGACCATAACGTGTCAACTCGAGACCACTGAGGATTCGACTAAGACCACAAGAACTCGACTAGAAATCATAAGTGTTCTCAAATGTGTATAACTCGAGACAACGATTTCGACTCGAGATAATAAGGTCTCGACTCGAGACCATAAAGCTACAACTAGAGACCTCATAAGGACTCGAGATCTCATAAAACAGTAGTCGAGACCATGATTATGACTCGAGAATAAGGTTGCGACTCGAAACCTCATAACTGACTCGAGATCTCATAACTCAGTTCGATCCGCGCTAACGGGTGGTTTGCTATTAAATAATTGGTTTTTGTAATTACTTAGTTAATTAATAAGGATCAAATAATGTTTTACAAAATCAAAATAGCTTAACTTGAATGAGCTTCTGATATATCTTTTCTGGCCAAAGCTAACTTGATACATCTACTTATCATTCAAGTATTACGAAAGCTATGTTGTGTATGCATCATAAGCATGAATGTCTTAATTTCTGGCCAAAGCTGATTTAATTCATTCATAGATGGCATACTCAACAAGTGCATAACTAAAGTGATTGTTTCAATTCTGGCCAAAGCTGATTTGTTACAACCACTTTGCACATATGCTTAAATGATTACACTTATGGCCAAAGCTGTTTTGTCTTCGTTTAAGTAGAATTTTTTAGCTAAGTCTATTATTTTGATGTTAGTAATAGACATATCACAATCTCTTCACATAATGATCCTTAGATTAATGATCCTTAATTAAGTTTTTATGATCATTTCGTCTGCCTTATTCTTAGTACCCATATTTTACTCACTGTAATTTTCTTCTATTAATCTATATCTGATCCACTCTAATTCTTAAAACCTAAAATGTTTGCTTTATTTACAGTTTCTATAAGAATTAGCTCTTAAATTAAATCCTTGATTATTTCCTAAGACACGATAATCCTATTGCTCTCTTCTGATAAAGATTATAAAGAAGAAAGTTAGAGCATGATGAATAGGATAAATTGAACATGATGTCTCTTATGATAATCAAGAACTCTCTAACGTAAATGCTATCACTAAAGTTATTCCAGATTAAGTCTTACCCAAGTCTTACCTGAGACTAATCTTTATTTATGGAAGAATCACTAGAACTCCTAAGATGCATGCCTTAATTTGAAAATCTAAACTATAAAGTTAAGTGGTATATGTGAATACATTATAATGTACAAAACCATGACCCATAAAGTTAAGGGCTTACGCATGGAAATAAGTACATTTTTCCAGTACATTACATACTAAGATTTTCACTTGTACAATTTGATGCATTATAAATCAACTACAACACTCAAAAATACCAAAGTATAACGAGTGTGTTGATAAGCAACATATGTACAAAGAAATAAATGTTTAAGGCTGGAAAATAAGTTGTTATTCACCTTACAACCACTAAAACGTTTAAAAGAGGATTGTTCTAAGGTCCATAGACAAATTACAAGTGCTAATTCCAACTTTAAGGTTCTTCAAAGGAAAATCTCACTGCATAACTATGTCATTAGGCTAGACATAAGCAACGAGACTATCCTTTATTCTAAAGAACAGTTGGGTAAATTAATTAGATAGTCACTTATTAATGATATTTAAGTCTGGTAATTTCAATATTCCAATTAACACATGATTAGTTGACTCTAGTTCCATACGTTTCCTTCCCAGAACTTGACAAATAGCTAATATGAGAGTTAGTGACAAAATTAATTGTTAACGCTATAAGAACCATAATAAGCAGTCTTCTAGCAAAGCTTTTCGATACATTACATGTTCTGGTTATTAATCAGAGTACAGTATCATTACTTAGGCTATGTCATGAAGGTTGTGAGGTTTGCATAGTCAACATAAAGTCACACTTATCTTAAACTCTCATCTTATTTGTTCTAAATATCTGGATAGAAACATTACTAAAATGAAACTAGATGATACCTTACATTTTCACAACTTTTGTTATCATGCAAATGAGAACTTGACAAAAGGAAAATGAGACTTATAAATTTCATCCATTATAACTGAAAATCATGAGAAATCATGACATGGTTAATGAGGATGATTTTTCATCTAATCTCATTCTAAGTGATTTTAAATCATCTTTTGATGATTATTCAACTAATCTCATTCTAAGTGATTTCAAATCATGACGTTAAAAAGCCCTAAAATATAACTTGGCTTAAGGAATAAGTATGGGTCCATCATAAGTCATTCATTGACATTCGTGGAACTTATTCCAAATGGAGTATTCAGACATAATTTATTTATCATTTGAAAGACTATCAACTTGTATCTAAATTTTGTCGTATATGGCCCACAGTCTTAGAAGAAATCTATTCATATGTTTACTTATTAAGATTTCTATTAAATATGTCCTTAAGTTTCTTATGACATTTGGACGTTAAGGAAGTCAAATAAAGTCTAACGTATATATGATAGGTTCCCACGTCACGTACCTCATTGAAACTTCTCTTGTTGCATTTCTAGAGATATCAAAGATCAGTGGGAGCATTAAATGTCTTAATAATAACTTGCAATAGTTGCAAGAGGTGGGGGAGTGAAAACTTTATATTACTTCAATTTACACCTCTTGTACAAGACACTGCTCCATTATGACACTGTTCTATCATTACTTATCTTCTTAAATCTAATGCTACTCTTACAAAAGTTTCATTGTTGCTTAAATTGTGGGCACACTTAGATTTCTTACCTGAACTAACATAATCCTCAACAAGAGAAACTACAACGACTAACGTCATTATCTTGTTTCTCTATTAGAATTAGTTGGTCGTTACATATTGACCCTAAGCATGCTGAGTTCCTAAAATTCTCTAAGGTCAGTGGGAGCAGTCAAAGTCCTTATTATGACTTGCAAGGAATACAAGAGGCGGGGGGAAGAGTGTCATTAAATTTCACTCCAAATTTAACTCCGATTACACCTCTTGTACACCATACTGCACCAACTCTTATAAACTTAGAATAAAAATGATAGCAACCTAACCAAGAGCTAATCCATAAAACTGAAACTTCAAATGAACCCAATAATTAACTCAGGAGGTCATCTAGGTTTAAAAGCCTACTAACTTTGATGATTACATAACCTCCCTAACTGAACTTAAAATGGATTTTGGAAATGTTTACTGATCCTATCTCTTCAAATTAAGCCATTAGTGTCAATCAATATTCTTAATGGAATAAAACAGTTTTCTAGTAAAACTGATTTTATGTGTACGTATAACGTTTGGGATTTGATTGAATTACATAAGAGTGTTCATAACAAAACCAAATCCTAATATAAGCGTTAAGATACGAAGAAGCATGATTGATTGTCAAAGGTTATACTCAGGAAGAGATAAATTATGAAAGAGTCTTTCTTACAAAAGATTTCTTTAAGGATCATCATTGTTCTAGTAGCTTATAATAGTTTAAAGCTACATTAGATGAACATTATAAACAATTTTCCATAACAAATGGCTGACACATTTACATGTTCATTAGATAACAACCTAAAGTTTCAAACTGAAGGTTAAAGAACACTTTATTTGTAAGCCAATAAAATCCATGTATGGGTTAATGCAAACATCATAATGTGATGAAATCTTAACGTAATTATTTTCATCAAGAACCAAGTGGATTAATGTACCTACCTCAAAATGAGTGGGAGCAACTAAATTAAACTTGTCTATATAGATGACATTCTTTTGACAAGTATATGTTACAAAAGTCAAAGCATTGTTAACACAAACTTTGATATAATAGATCTCAGAGATATCTCTTACGTGATTGATATCATAACATACTGAGATATACCCAATGGGATATTAGTTCCGTTCCATAAGTTTAAAATTAAATGGGTCCTTACATATGTAACTAACACTGCTCTCCTTTAGAGGATAATAGGATAAATGAGATTATTTTTTACGCTTCATTAATTGGAAGCCTTATGTAAGTTCAAGTCTATACTCGTTTAGATATTACTCACATTGCAACACACTAGATATATCTAGATTATTGTGAAGCATCTAATGGAGTATTACAATATCTTTAAAAGAAACGAGAGACTATAATTTAAAGAAGAAGTGAGAACACAAACCGGTTTATTACTCTAACTTTGAGATATTCAAAGATGACAAAATGTAATTTCGGGTATATCTTTATGTCAGCAGACAAAACCTATTTCATGGAGGAGTCATAATGCACTGATATTAACAACCTAAGTTATAATGACATAATATAGTCTCTAAATGTTGTTGGAAATTTATCAGTGGACTCATAAGTATATTAACTCCATATAATTGATGTTTTGAAGACTTAGTGTGATAAAGTCAGCTACCATGACTCCTTAAACAGTAACAGTTCAAGAGGTGCTGCATTAAGTTTCGATACGCAATTAATTATTCGTTTATGAACGAATTGAGGAAACTAAGTTTGTATCGAATACATTCATGATATGCTTAAGGATCCTATAACTGAAGGGCTATTACCCATAAGTCTTATTAAGAGAGCTCATAGACGGGTATTAGTTTATGGCCATGCACAACTGCATATCGTACTATGAATGACTAAGTATTAGTTAATTTTCCTCATCAGTTTGATTTTGTACGTCTCTAAGAATATGTCAAGTCGACATAATGGCATATAAGACAAATAAAGTTACAAATCAAACAAAGGGCTTACGCGTATTTTGATCATGACGATTAGGTTTTAAATTAAGGCTATAGTATGATTAATGGGGGTCCTGAGTCGCATAATGATTCAACAACTGTATTTCTCTGCTATAGTACTTGTTTAAGGCTAAAATGAGTGTTAACTCCTGATCAGGCTTATCTAATACTCATAGTAAATGATTACTCGGCTAAGTGGGAGAATGTAAGATTAAATATATTACGTATTAATATTTAATCTGTAGCCATTATAATCATTTACATTATATAGATCAAAATATATATAACAATCCTATTAAATAATTAGTTGGTAATTGTTGATGGACCATATTACCCTTATTAACTAATTAGGGTTTCCTCCTGGGTGCTTATATAAGGAGAATTATGTGGAGGTTAAGGGGTTAGACAGTTACACAATTAGACACACCCCATAAGCCTAACATCAATTTTCGATCTCCTCTCCTAAACTGAATCCCCTATTCGGTTCTCATCATCACCATCATCAGTCAGCACCCTAAGGAAGAACCAGACCAAGATGACAATCATGTCAAACCTTAATTGCTGCGTCTCCATCTGGATTCTCTGCTAACTTGTGCTGATGCAACCAAAGGTATGTTTTCATGTTTTCCATTATGTTCAAACAGAACTGAACCAACATTACAAATCAGGATTCTGTCATGGCTGCAACAAAAGTTGTCCTGCCTTATGACAAAACTCCGTCACAGTTGCAAAACGTACTTTTTTGAGCAATGATTTGGTTATGGATTATACAAAAGTCGGTTAGTTATGACCATTATTATATTATTATATTATATTAATTTACAAATATATTTTCGCTCACAAATATTCTAAACAATTTTCTTTTGTTTTTAACCGTTAAACATTTCAACCTTCCATGTTTAACCCAACCCCTTTTCTTTTCTTTTTAACCCTTTAACTTTTCAACCATACATGTTTAACCCTTATGTTTTTCATCCATTTTTTTAATACTTTTTAAGCCTTATACTTTCAAAGCTTTCATATTCAACCCTTACACTTTTCATTCATTTTTTTTTTACTTTTTAACCCTTTTACTTTTAAACATTTTCATGTTTGTCACAAAAAGTTTATGGTCACAATTTTGATAGTTTAATAGCAACATGTGAGTCCTACGTCGACTTAGTTATTTTTTTATGTTTTACGTATCGTTCAAATTTTTGTGTGTTAACACGCTTCAACGTGTGTTCATGGTTCAACGATCTTTACCATTACTTGTTTACTTTTAGCACTATACTTTTCATGGTTTACAAACTTGTTATCATACAATAGATAGTCTTAATAATATTAACGCAAATAATAATTAAAGATTTATGCCAAGTCCTGGTTCGTCTCATGTAGCACTTTCTCCAAGCTCTTTGATTGTTTGAGGGTTTGACATATGGGTTTACATTTGGATGTGGTGAAGTGTTAATCTATGTATACTATATAATAAAGTAAATCAATGTGTGACACGTGTCATTCATTGGAGAGATCTATTTTTTAATTTTCCCGCCTCTCGATATATTATAAGGATAAGAATTTTATATTTTTATTATTTATGCCTCTTGATAGAAGATAAGGATAAGGAATTTATACTTTTATTATTGTTGTTGTGTTTTAACAATAATCTTTATTTGTTTCATAAAAAATAAATAAGCATTTCTTATTTAGCTTATTTTATCGTAGAAAGGGCATAATATCATAACCGGCTTCTATATAAATAAAAAATGTTTAAACAATGATCAAAATATTTCTTGTAATGATTATGAATTAAACAATGATCAAATATTTATTTCTATACACAACAAATAACAAGTTATAAAGAAAAGAATAATCTAACCTATAACAAACAATTCTAATTAAAGCCATTTGACACTTTCTTATTTTATTGATTAATAATTATTAAGCTAGTTAATATATTAATATTATTAATTAAATTAATTAATATATTAATATTATTAAAATATTAAAGTAATATCTAATCTAATTTAATAACAACTAAGAGTGGTTTTTAAGATATTTATTAAAGATATAACTTTTTAATTATTTGATATATAAAATAAGATTTATTCGATTCATATAATACACAGAGTTTTTTAAAGATGTAATTTTTTATTATATAGTATACAAAATTACATTTATTTAACCGTGTAATACACAGGGTTTTTAAAATATAATTTTTTTTATTTGGTATATATAATTACATTTATTCAACCCGTACAATACACAGTGTTCTTAAAGATACAATGTTTTTATTATATACTATATAAAATTATATTTGTTCAACTCGTGTAATAATCGATGTGTTAAACATATATTGTTTTATTGTTTAGTATATAAAGTTATATTTTTTCAACCCGTGTAATACATAGGGTTATAACCTAGTTATTTAATATAGTTAACCAAATATTTATATTTTAATCAATTATAAATAAGTTATATATCTTTCATTCTGTTATAAATAAGTTATATATATAACTGATTTTTTCTTTAGCGTGACTAGTCGAACCAGTACAATTAAAAACATCATAGGCATTGTTATTCGTAACTATGTTTTTCTTGTTCTTCCTACCGTGTCATGATAAACCGATCCGATTCCGACCAAATAACCTCGGTGGTGGTAAAACCGTTCTTGGTAATTACTACTATTCATAACGGGCATATATTTGGTCGAAAACGAAGTTGTATTCGTATATGTATATGTATTTGTATTTGTTTTCATCTCTTTCAATTAATATCGAGTGCTCGTATTGTACCGGTATAGTAGGTATAGTAGTGAACCGAAATTCAGTTAAATAGGAGAATAAGCCAATCAATACCCAAATGCAATGGAAGCTTATGATGAAAATATAGTAATTAGGCTCGTAGATATATAGATATTGGTGCAACTAGAAGTTCATTTCAAGAAGCATTAGCCACAACAACCATCGTCACATCTCTTTCATTATCGCCTTTCAGCTTGCAAATCTGAATTGAAATCAAAATCAACAAAAAAAGGCAAAGCAAAATATCGTTACTGAGGGTGAGGAAACCTGATTGAAGAGGTTGCCACTTGAAGGCCATCTTAGTTGCCTTACCTAAGAACATTATCATCCTCTACATAGCTCAAAACGCAGTTCAACAATACAACGTAACCATGCATAAAGAAAGAAGACAACATAAAAGGACAAATGTAAGGCCATGAACAAATTAGGATTTAACCTTATATACCAAACAAATGTACAAGAAAACAATAAGCATGTACAATATAATGGATAAAATATCAATAATTGAAGTAAAGAGTACAACACAACACAACAATACTAAAACCACTTACAAATTAAGTCATGGTTTATAACATTAAACCATAGGATCACAATATAATTAACATGTAAATGACAGTATAATTCACAAACCAAAACCCAATACCATTCCAAGGGCTATAAATCTGTTACGGAATAAGTCAATAGTAATAGTTGAGGGTAATAATTGTAACATTAGTTAGCTGAGGGACTGATTTGTAATATGTGTAAGAATGTCAGTTGTGACAGTTATAAGCATAACAACCCCAAGCTATTGAGTTAAGCTTGATTTGGGTTTTCCTTCTCTCTCTTGTGTGATTCTTTCATTCCAAGCTAACAATTGGTATCAGAGCTAACCGATTCTCATCGGAGCTCTTTGATTCCGGCTACCACCAGTTTTCCAATCATCTTCTTCAGCGAGTTTCCTTTCAATTCCGTCATCAGTTTGTCAATTCGTTCAAATTCCTACTCATTTCCATTGATTCTTGGAGTGATCAATTGTTGATCATTCTATTCCATATCATTAATCAGTTGCCTGATTCTTGATTCCTGTTTCCTCATTTTCTTTCTTCATTTTTGCAATTTTCATTCATTCTTGTTAATTCATTCAGATGGCTACTCGAAACCAGGAAGTTGAACGTCTTGCAAAAGACATCAACAGAATAGATGCTCTTACAACACAAAATCAAGAAACACTAATGGGCCTGAAAGCAGCTTTTGATCAGATGCAGGCAACATTCTCAAAATTGGAACAACAAGGCACTTTGATTCCAAGAAATGAGGGTGATAGAATCAGTAACAATCGTTTAACAAAGGTTGAGTTCCCAAAATTTAATGGTGATGATGTAGAAGGATGGTTATATAAGTGTGAACACTTCTTCTCAATTGATGAAACCCCTGAAAGATACAAGGTTAGATATGTTGCGGTTCACTTAGAGGGAAGAGCCTTGCAATGGCATCAAGGGTTCATGAAGTCTTCTGGGAAACAGATTTGTGATGTCACTTGGGATGAATACACAAGGCATGCGGCTACTAGATTTGCTGCAACTTTAATAGAAGATGCTATGGGGGCTCTAAAAGCACTGACTCAAACCGGTGAGTTGGAAGATTATTGTGATGAATTTGATCTGCTATTGAATAAAGTGACCTTACCTGATGAATATACAATTAGTTTATTCATTGAGGGTTTGAAACCAGAAATCAAATGCCATGTTAAGATGTTCAAACCAAAGAGTTTAAGAGAAACTTATTCTTTGGCAAGATTACAGGAACAAACAAACAAAACATTGGGTTGGAATAGTGTGGCTAGTAATAGTTCAAGTGGTTACAAACAGCATACTACCAAGACCAACAATCTAACCAGTATTGCTAAACAACCTGTATTAGTAACACCTGTTAGTTCTATACCTTCCAATGCTTTGGTTCCTAAAAAAGTCACTAACAAGTACATGGATGATAAAAGGGCAAAAGGGGAATGTTTCTTTTGTAATGAAAAGTATGTCCCTGGGCACGGTAGGGTTTGTAAAGGAAAGAAACAGTTATTTTTGGTTGAGGTTGAAGAATATGTTGAAGATCAAGAAATAGAAGGGTTGGTGATTGATGTGGCTGATATTCAGGGAGTTCCTCAAATCTCTTTGAATGCCATAATGGGCATTCCATCCTTTTCAACAATGCAAGTAATTGGTACTGTTGGTACTAAATACTTGTATATTTTATTGGATAGTGGATCAACCCACAATTTCATGAGCAAGGCACTGGCTCAGAAGTTAAAATGCCCTGTAAAACAAGTTCAGAATGTACAAGTAACAGTGGCTGATGGGAAAAAGATGGAGTGTATGAATGTTTGTAAGGACTTCCAGTGGGTTATGCAAGGTAACTGGTTCATTGCAGACATGCTAGTCATTGATTTGAATAACTATGATTTAGTATTGGGTATTCAATGGTTGGAGACTTTGAATGACATCATTTGGAATTTTAGGAATTTGACTATGAAATTTAATATTGCTGGTCAAGATTTTGAGTTAAAGGGCACTAAGAATGTCACACCCCGATATTTCCACATTTCACCGGTGGGCCCGGTAGGGGAGTATCGTGACGTAGTTGATATCATCATAGTCAAACAACACAATATATATAAATGCACAGCGGAAGCAAAAGATAAAATATATTACAATTCGAATATAAAGTAATATCCAGTATTACAACGGAAAGTAAAGGATCCACAGGCGGATCTTAAAACATAAATATTTTTCAACAGACTTTAGACGCCTAGAACTTGCAAGATTCCTTATTAACGTCCTGAGCAGCTTCCAGCCTATTACGTACTTGTACCTGTCACTTAGACTTTTGAAAATACGTCAGTTTTCACTGGTAAATACACTCAACCGACTCATTTGAAAATGTCTATGAAAATTGGTTTAGGTGCTCAAGGTACGAAGATGTTTTGACACTTTGATTAAAATGCACAAAGCAAAATTTAATCTTTTATACTTGGGACACACTATATTTCATGTTATCAGTTTTACATAACTTGCTCTACAAACGGGGCCCGGTTCTATGCCGATTCAAGATTTAACAGACACACCACTATTCCCTTATTGGGAATCCCTTATTGGGTATAATTAATTAATAAACATATGGCATCTGTCAGGTGTATGCCTACACCCCGTGCTTAGGTCGTGGCCATTGCATTTAATGAGTCAAGGATATCCAGGACACGGTCGCATTAATCCCCAATGTTTCAGTCAAGCAATACGAATTAAAACAGGTTATTTGGATTTCCCGACTTATTGGTCTTTGAATCCCATACCTGACCATGCGGTATTTATATTACCGTATCCCAAGCCATTAATAGGGAAAATAAGTTAAGAGTATTTACCTGAGCTAGCTCCTGTCTTAAATAGCAAGAATTATAATAACTCAGTCGTATTCACTTAAGTAAGCGTAGGTACAATTTACCGGAAGGCTCTAGTCTGGAAGGATGGTATAAATAACCAATTAGAATGCTAACGGGTCTTTAATTAAGCCTAAGCTTAGACCGGTTAATTATACGGTTCAAACGCACGATTAGGCGAAGACCGGAATAGAATGTGATTTAGACCCGACAAGATTGAAGACTTGCCTTATATGGGTAATCTAGGCACATTCTGAATTTTGGGGTAAAACCGATAAGGTTTGACCCGTTTCGGCTAATTTATGTAAACTAGTTACATAAGCCGAACCGAACGCGAAAAAGGGGTAACGGGTAATCATAAGGGTCCTAACCAAGTTTCCTAAGTTAATATGCCTCAAATATGTTGCGATATCAGTAGGATACCTTCCATTATGCCCAAAACGAATTTAGACACAAACTATGCCCCGTAGGGGTAATTTGGTCATTTATAAGGTTATAAAAGAGTTTAAGTATTAACCTGAGTTACAGGTCTGATATAATCAGCAAAGATACTTAATTTAATAAGTTATAACAGTATGGTATGGTATAGATGTGAAATTTATCAATTATAACCAACTATGCCCCGTAGGGGTATTTTGGTAATTTCACATAAGCCGAAAAGCTCAAAACTGAAGTCTGAGTTTAACAACCTTTGCTTACTGTTAAAATATTATAATTTACCTAAAATATCAGTAGGTATCAACCCATGTATGTTTAAAATAGTTCTAGTACATACTATGCGTTAAAAACGCTTAAAAAGGCGATTAGAAGCCGTTTCCGGGTTCTATATACAAAGCTGATATTTTTATCATTCCATAAGGTTTAAAATAATTTATTTATCATTTGAAATCAGTAGCAAAAGGTTTGGGGTCAAAAAGATATGTAAAACTCATTTTATAGCCCGAAAGGGCAAAACCGACATTTTACCGAATCATGCTTACGACTCTAAGTTATGCTCAGCCTAAAATTAATTAAAAATCTTTAAAAACCCCAAAATAATATATTACATCAGTGGGTAAGAAGTTTGATATCAAAAAGTGAGTTTAAATAGGCTATACGCTAATTACGCCGTTTGATTAACATAAAGCTTTCAATTTACGCTAATGAGCATAACTCCTAATCTAGACCTCAAACTGATGTCAAATTTTGGGTACATGTTTATATATCAGTAAATAAGGTTTCTACTCTTTTACATTTTCAAAAATCATGTTTTACGATGCAAAGGGCATAATGGTCAACATATAGGCAATTAACGGAATCATGCATATTAACTGGTTAACTAATGAACCATGGTGTATAATCACAGAGGGTTATACTAGCATGTAACCTGGTCCTAAGGAAGCTCTAAGGCATTTCCAAATCATACTAAAACGGGTCAGAACTGAAGTCAAAGCAAAAGTCAAAGTTTTGCGACTTTCGGTTCCGAACTGGGTCTAAACAGAAAATTGTCGGGTTGAACATGTTTAGACATGTTATTACACTAATTACCAAGTTATATTAATGATCAAACAGGTTTTATGTGTTCTACATTGCTAATTATGCATAAATTAGAAAATAAGTATCCTGTTGACTTTTTAATAACAAGTTTGACCTGACGTTTGACCTAGTTAGAGTGGGAATCGGGGGGAACCCTTTTAAGGGTTTATTACCCACATATTTACCAACTTATAACTACTTTCAATTCGACTAATCACTGGACCATTAGCGATTAATCGCTAAGTCAACCGTTAATTACGACGGTTTGACTTTTAAGCTAAAACTAAGCAAAAACTTAATTAAGAAAGGTTAAGCATACTTACTAAAGTCCTTTGCACGATTAGGGATCACTTGAGCCTGCTTTGGAGCTCCAGAAATGATCAGGAATGCAAGAGAAAGGTGTGATCACAATGGTTGCACATGAAGCCTTTATATAGTGCTCAAGAACTCATGGATCATTGACACACAAGTCTAACCATGGCCTTGGATCACTTCCAGATGTCCCTAAGTGTCTAGGGGTTGTTTAGGGGTCAAGCAAGATGAGGAAAATCGTTTATAAGTCGGTTACAATGCAAAAGGAAGACAAGAACCCAAAAATTTCGGACCAGATAGCCCTTCACGGCACGCGTAGACCCCCCCCCCCCCCCCTGGGGCTTCGCGTGGCGCGAGGCCTCTTCTGATCAAATCTCAAGTTTTGATTTTTTTACTCTTTGGTCCTTGGCTCTTGGGAACTTTGCTACGACTATTTTTCTTGCACTTTGAACTCTTTAAATTGACATATAAGGGCTTCAAGACATTTACCCACTTTGTTAAGTCCTCGGTTAACTTTATTGTTACCCGAAAAGTCCTAACTTTCAACGTTGACGCTTTAACCCCCTTGTATACGAATTTGATCATAACTTTCTCATACGATAATGAAACTTTATGAAATTTATATCGTGTATTCTAGTGAGCATAATTAACCGTTACAAAGCTTCGGGTTTGTCAAAAGGTCATTCAGAGGTATAACTTAAACATGTTGACACATTTAACCCCTGTAGTTTGTAATCTCTCACTTTCTTTCATATTTAGCTTCGTATGATCCATGATTTATTCGTTTGAAGGTATGAGCATCATGTAGGGTTAATGTATAATATATTTATTCACTGTTGACATTTAGAACTCGTATATTCACATACTTTCCATGATTGTCAACTTTAGTCCTTTCAGAACATTCTTTCACACGTTCAAACTTATGACACGTGTCAATACATTATAGGACGTGAATTTTCGAGGTGTTACATCCTCACCCCCTTAAAAGAAATTTTGACCTCGAGATTTACTGAAATAAATAAGGGTATTTTTCTTTCATTGTGGACTCAACCTCCCACGTATATTCGGGACCTCTACAGGCATCCCATTTTACCTTTACAATAGGCAGATGCTTCCTTCGAAGCTTCTTAACCTGTCGATCTTAAATCGACAATGGTTTTTCCACAAATTTTAAGCTCTCATCTATATGCACATCTGTATGTGGTATGACCAGTGATTCATCAGCGAAACACTTCTTCAGATTGCAGATGTGGACTACATTATGTATACTACTGAGCTCTTCAGGTAAGTTTAACTTATAGGCAACTGACCCGACACGTTCGATGACCTCGAAAGGTCCTATGTATCTCGGGCTTAGCTTGCCTTTCTTACCAAATCGCATCACTCCTTTCCAGGGTGATACTTTAAGCAACACTTTGTCACCTACTTCGAAGTGAAAAGATTTACGCTTTGGATCTGCGTAGCTCTTCTGCCTATCTCGGGCAGCTTTGAGACGGTCACGAATCTGGACAATCTTGTCCGTCATTTCAAAGACTATCTCCGGTCCTGACAGTTGGACATCTCCAACTTCTGTCCAACAAACGGGCGTTCTACACTTTCTACCGTATAAAGCCTCGAAAGGCGCAGCCTTGATGCTGGTATGGTAGCTATTGTTATATGAGAACTCAAACAATGGTAGGTGGTTATCCCAACTACTACCTAAATCAATTACACATTGCACGTAGCATGTCCTCCAATGTCTGGACGGTAAGGTGGTTAACAAATTTGGCACACCCTTCCTGGGTGATTTCTTTTGTTGAACCTTATTCTTTAACAAGAACTTAGGAGGGTTGCTATTTTCATTAATTCTTAATTTTATGCCGTATACTGGCAACTTACAATCGACTATGGATTTGTATGATCTTATTTGTTGTTTCCTAGGCAACTTTCAGATCCTGATAATTGGACTTACCAATTCTCTATTTAACAATAGATGTTTAACATTCCACCCATACAAGGTCTCCAAAGGAGTAGCCTTGATACTTACATAATAATTGCTATGGAAAAACTTATTTTATGGTAAGATGGTTATTCCAACCACTGCTTAACTAATCTCAAAGAATAGCTAATCCTTACAGCTAGTCGAACCAATCGACGATCCTGGGCAGGTAATAGCGATTCTTAATTGTTGCCTAAATAGGGTTGCGGTAATCAATGCATAAGCAAGATGATCCGTCTTTCTCATTTATATAAATCGGAGTTCTTAGAACTTCGAATTTTGGCTTTATGAAATCTTCTCTAAAAACTTATCGATTTGGCTCTTAGTTCTTCCTATTCCGTTGGTACTAACCGATATAAGGCTTTTACAATAATTGCAGCCCTAAGCGGGATGTTTGTTCTAACATCCACTTGCCTCTCAGAAGGTAAACATGGTAATTCTTATAAAGACGATAATTATGACACACAGAGGTGTTAGAGATGTCTGTTAGGGCTGTAAACGAACCGAACGTTCAGCGAACAGTTCGTGAACCGTTCGGCGGGAAGTTCGTTTATGTTAGTTCGTTTAATAAACAAACGAACATGAACAAGAAATTCCGTTCGATTAGTTAAATGAACGAACATGAACAAAGGTCTCGTTCGTTCAATTGTGTTCGTGAACGTTCGGTAAGGTGTTCATGAACATTCGTTCATTTGCGTTCGTTTATGTTCGTATGTTCGTGTTTTAATTAAAGATTTTTATACTTTCATATATTTTATCTATAATTTTTATACTATTAAACTTTTATTTATATCATTACCCTAACAATTAAACTAGGAAACCCTCTTTCACCTTGTTTATGCACCATTTCCCTTTCTTTTCTCATTATTTACATCGACGAATATGATCTACTCCGTTCCACAATAAGGGATTCAAGTTCTAGTGCTACTCTCTGGGCCATCCACCTTTATCCTTCATCGCGTTCGCCAAATTTATTTGTGTTCGCTTGTGTTCGTGAACACGCTCATTTCCTTAATGAACGAACACGAACATAAAATCTCGTTCGGTATGTGTTCGTGAACCGTTCGTGAATACATTTATTTCCTTAACGAACGAACACGAACAAGGCCTCGTTCGTGTTCGTTCGGTTCGTTTACAGCCCTATGTCTGTATTCTCAGGCTTTGGTTCATCTATCGATGTCGGTGTCAGATAAATGACACATTCTCTTTACAAATTGCAAGGATGCCCTAAGTAGAGATACTTATAAGGACATTTTATATTGGATATCTTCTTTGAATACTACTAGTCGACTTTAGCACAATATGACCATTGGGATATCTCAGGGGTTCCATGCATTAAACCTCCATACTGATCGGGCATGGAAGCAATCTATGGGACCCACTAGGATACGCCAATCCTCATATGGTACTCTTATCAACATAGTTTGGCATTCGCAGGCGATATAAAATAATGAGAAAATAATAAAGTAATATATTTATTGTCGTACTCTTTCTGGGGAAAAGTATTCCAGATTCTTATGAAAGGATTTTCTCCGAGGATGGGAGAGAGGGTCTTTAAAGATTCCATTGGCAAATTATACCTTATTTTTTTTTTTTAATATCTGAAGTTCTCATGAATGTAATCAAGAGTTTACTAGGCTTAAGGTTTACTAAAGGTTTATTATCCCTTGCATTAAAGTAAGATACTTAGCAGAAACTATCAATGCTAAATGGTACGGGACGTACCTGATGCTATAATTGATATGTACTGTCTCTGTCATTCAATCGGTAGTTCAGGCGTTTCCTTTCTTATCCTTTCCAGACTTAGCTGCTCCTTCCTTGGCGGCCTCAGGGCAATTAGTACTGATGTGGCCCTTTTCGCCACAGCTGAAACAGTTTTCATTCTTTATGTCCCTACATTCGTGGGACTGGTGGCCAGTTCTCTTACAGATACCACATTGCTTTATCTTTTGGTTTGATCGACACTGTCCCCAGTGTCTTCTTTTGCAGGTTTTGCATGTAGGCTTCTTGTTGGAATCCTGTTGGTTATTGTTGAACTCGGATTTGCTCTTCTTAGGATCCTGGGAGTTATCCTCCTCCCTTTTACGCTTCCCATCTTCAGAGGCCTTGGCAGCCTTGTTTCTAACCACATCGAGTGTGAGAGATAGCAACAGATCTGCCACTGACCTGAATGTCGTAGGTCTCGATGCTTTCACACTTGCCTTTATTTCTGGGGCTAGACCCCCAATAAAGCGAGCTATTCGCTTTGGTTCCGGTGTGATCAAATAAGGAACCAATCGAGACTTGGTATTGAAACTTGTAAGGTATGCTTGACAATCTAAGTTCTCCATGACTAATGTCAAGAATTCAGTCTCAATCTTCTCAACTTCATGTTGAGGACAGTAATTTTCTTTGATAAGAGCAACGAACTGATCCCAAGTCATGTTGTACAAAGGGACCTTCCCGGTGGCTTGAATCAACGATCTCCACCAGGCTAAGGCCTCACCCTTAAATGATTGCGATACAAACTTGACCACATCCCTCTCAACGCATCCGCTGATATCCACAACTGTATACATCTCATCTGACCACGTCATACAATCTACAGCTCCTTCCTCCCCAGTGAAATCCCGGGGTTTACATGAAACAAAGTACTTGTAGGAGCAACCCTTATCACGGGGTCCTTGATTCAGTATGATCTGTTGAGACGAATCACTGTGACGATTAGAGGAGTGACGCTCGTCATCTTCCTTCTTGGGTTCATCCTTCTTGGGAGGTGGCTTTGAGGGCGGTGAAGATAGGGTCCTACTACGAGTCCCACTATACTCTTCATACTGTCGTTCTAAGGCCCTTGTAACAGCGTCGTCTACTAACGCCTTCAGTTCAGCACCCGTTAAATTAATCCGGGCGTTATCATTATTCTCCCTTGGGTGACTATTTATTTCATCCGAGTTAGCCATTTTAATTTGAACTGTTGCATAAAACAATGACAATAGTTTATTTGGGAGTTTATTATGGAATTGTCCCTTAGGGCAATTCATTAACCATGGTAAACAGAGACCATATTTGATTAATTTATTTTTCACATTTACTTAGGATTTATATTATAATTTATCCTAATTATAAAACAATAACAGTTTTATTAGTGGCACGAAAGGCCTAGTCGCAAGGACATTTTTTTTTAAATTATAAATTATGATTTCAGAGAATCAAAGCATGAAGGTATATCAGCACAACAGGCCTAGTCACAAGGACATTTATGAATTATAAGCTATGATTTCAGAGAATCAAAGCATTTAGGTTTGAACATAGTTCATTACCTTTTTCGGACAGGGAGTCATCGCTACCACTGTCTTTTGGCTCATGTAGAAATGAGCAAGGCCCGTAGGCACTATGTTACCAATGTATGGTCAAAATATGATCGTCTTAATTGATGATTTAAACCCATGATTCAGAGATCATTAAGTTGGGTTAGGAATCTTTTGAAGAATCCTTATATAAGAATGACGTGTGTGATTTTAATGAATCACGTCTGCCAGTAGTGTTAACATATTTTCAGATGTTAACCGGGATACGAATCTTTTAAACAGGTCTTACCATCTTGGCCAGGTCTTTATAATGACACTCAGGCTAGGTTTCACTCTTAAGATTCTTATTCATATGTATACTGGCAGGGAAGGAAGGATATTTATTTTATTCAGGATTTTTATCATAAATCCTAATTTACAAGTTAATAATAGCACAAATGGCCTAGTCGTGTAGACAAGTTTAATTTATAAGCCACGGTTTCGGAGAATCGAGGCATTAAGGTTTGAATCAAAGTTCATTACCCTTTTCTTGACAGGGAGTTGTAGGCTACCACTGTCTTTAGTCTCAGAGGACGTTAATTATAGCCCGTAGGCACTTCCCTTCTAAGGGATGTTTATAATATGATCATCTTATAGGATGATATGAGCCATGATTTCAGAGAATCGAGGCATTAAGGTTTGAATCATAGTTCATTACCTTTTCTTGACAGGGAGTTGTAGGCTACCACTGTCTTTAGTCTCAGAGGACGTTAACTATAGCCCGTAGGCACTTCATCACTAATGGATGTTTATTTCAAATAAGGGAATTTAGATTAACCCCCTTTTTAAAGATGGCCTGCGTGACTTTAACGATTCACAGTATACCAAAAATGTTAACATAATTACAGATGTTAACTGGGTTTGGAATCTTTTAGATAAGTTTTACCGTCTTGGCCATGTCCGCAAATGACATTTAGGCTAGGTTTTACCATCTTGGCCATGTCTACATTGACATTTAGGCTAGGTTTTTACCATCTTGGCCATGTCTGCATTGACATTTAGGCTAGGTTTTACCTTTAAGATTCTTTTTAATATTTAATGCAGAACAATCCTAATTTGAGGTGTTAACAAGGATCTGAATCTAATTGTGGAACTACCGTCTTAGCCCTGTCTTAAAATGACACATGAGCTAGGTCTTGTCCTTTTTAGATATTGCCACTTTATTATAATGGTAGATCTTATAATATAGGAATGATATTTTAAATATAATCGTTCCATTAAAATTTAAACAAGTATATGGTTGCCCTAAACGGGACTTCTACAGAAAATGACTTGCCCATGCAAGAGCTAATCAGAAAATAACAAAGGAATCAAATAAGGACAAAATAAAACGAATTAGAATTTATCCTATGTTCTTGTCTAGACTCAAGAATGTGCAACTGTGTAACTGAGATTAAACACAAAAGGCTAGCGTTTAATTCACTCAGTGTTGGCTCTGATACCAACCTGTCACACCCCGATATTTCCACGTTTCACCGGTGGGCCCGGTAGGGGAGTATCGTGACGTAGTTGATATCATCATAGTCAAACAACACAATATATATAAATGCACAGCGGAAGCAAAAGATAAAATATATTACAATCCGAATATAAAGTAATATCCAGTATTACAACGGAAAGTAAAGGATCCACAGGCGGATCTTAAAACATAAATATTTTTCAACAGACTTTAGACGCCTAGAACTTGCAAGATTCCTTATTAACGTCCTGAGCAGCTTCCAGCCTATTACGTACTTGTACCTGTCACTTAGACTTTTGAAAATACGTCAGTTTTCACTGGTAAATACACTCAACCGACTCATTTGAAAATGTCTATGAAAATTGGTTTAGGTGCTCAAGGCACGAAGATGTTTTGACACTTTGATTAAAATGCACAAGGCAAAATTTAATCTTTTATACTTGGGACAAACTATATTCCATGTTATCAGTTTTACATAACTTGCTCTACAAACGGGGCTCGGTTCTATGCCGGTTCAAGATTTAACCGACACACCACTATTCCCTTATTGGGAATCCCTTATTGGGTATAATTAATTAATAAACATATGGCAACTGTCAGGTGTATGCCTACACCCCGTGCTTAGGTCATGGCCATTGCATTTAATGAGTCAAGGATATCCAGGACACGGTCGCATTAATCCCCAATGTTTCAGTCAAGCAATACGAATTAAAACAGGTTATTTGGATTTCCCGACTTATTGGTCTTTGAATCCCATACCTGACCATGCGGTATTTATATTACCGTATCCCAAGCCCGTAATAGGGAAAATAAGTTAAGAGTATTTACCTGAGCTAGCTCCTGTTTTAAATAGCAAGAATTATAATAACTCAGCCGTATTCACTTAAGTAAGCGTAGGTACAATTTACCGGAAGGCTCTAGTGTGGAAGGATGGTATAAATAACCAATTAGAATGCTAACGGGTCTTTAATTAAGCCTAAGCTTAGACCGGTTAATTATACGGTTCAAACGCACGATTAGGCGAAGACCAGAATAGAATGTGATTTAGACCCGACAAGATTGAAGACTTGCCTTATATGGGTAATCTAGGCACATTCTGAATTTTGGGGTAAAACCGATAAGGTTTGACCCGTTTCGGCTAATTTATGTAAACTAGTTACATAAGCCGAACCGAACGCGAAAGAGGCATAACGGGTAATCATAAGGGTTCTAACCAAGTTTCCTAAGTTAATATGCCTCAAATATTTTGCGATATCAGTAGGTTACCTTCCATTATGCCCAAAACGAATTTAGACACAAACTATGCCCCGTAGGGGTAATTTGGTCACTTATAAGGTTATAAAAGAGTTTAAGTATTAACCTGAGTTACAGTTCTGATATAATCAGCAAAGATACTTAATTTAATAAGTTATAACAGTATGGTATGGCTTAGATGTGAAATTTATCAATTATAACCAACTATGCCCCGTAGGGGTATTTTGGTAATTTCACATAAGCCGAAAAGCTCAAATTTGAAGTTTGAGTTTAACAACTTTTTCTTACTGTTAAAATATTATAATTTACCTAAAATATCAGTAGATATCAACCCTTGTATGTTTAAAATAGTTCTAGTACATACTATGCGTTAAAAACGCTTAAAAAGGCGATTAGAAGCCGTTTCCGGGTTCCATATACAAAGCTGATATTTTTATCATTCCAGAAGGTTTAAAATAATGTATTTATCATTTGAAATCAGTAGCAAAAGGTTTGGGGTCAAAAAGATATGTAAAACTCATTTTATAGCCCGAAAGGGCAAAACCGACATTTTACCGAATCATGTTTACGACTCTAAGTTATGCTCAGCCTAAAATTAATTAAAAATCTTTAAAAACCCCAAAATAATATATTACATCAGTGGGTAAGAAGTTTGATATCAAAAAGTGAGTTTAAATAGGCTATACGCTAATTACGCCGTTTGATTAACATAAAGCTTTCTATTTACGCTAATGAGCATAACTCCTAATCTAGACCTCAATCTGATGTCAAATTTTGGGTACATGTTTATATATCAGTAAATAAGGTTTCTAATCTTTTACATTTTCAAAAATCATGTTTTACGATGCAAAGGGCATAATGGTCAACATATAGGCAATTAACGGAATCATGCATATTAACTGGTTAACTAATGAACCATGGTGTATAATCACAGAGGGTTATACTAGCATGTAACCTGGTCCTAAGGAAGCTCTAAGGCATTTCCAAATCATACTAAAACGGGTCAGAACTGAAGTCAAAGCAAAAGTCAAAGTTTTGCGACTTTCGGTTCCGAACCGGGTCTAAACAGAAAATTGTCGGGTTGAACATGTTTAGACATGTTCTTACACTAATTACCAAGTTATATTAATGATCAAACAGGTTGTATGTGTTCTACATTGCTAATTATGCATAAATTAGAAAATAAGTATCCTGTTGACTTTTTAATAACAAGTTTGACCCGACGTTTGACCTAGTTAGAGTGGGAATCAGGGGGAACCCTTTTAAGGGTTTATTACCCCATAATTACCAACTTATAACTACTTTCAATTCGACTAATCACTGGACCATTAGCGATTAATCGCTAAGTCAACCGTTAATTACGACGGTTTGACTTTTAAGCTAAAACTAAGCAAAAACTTAATTAAGAAAGGTTAAGCATACTTACTAAAGTCCTTTGCACGATTAGGGATCACTTGAGCCTGCTTTGGAGTTCCAGAAATGATCAGGAATGCAAGAGAAAGGTGTGATCACAATGGTTGCACATGAAGCCTTTATATAGTGCTCAAGAACTCATGGATCATTGACACACAAGTCTAACCATGGCCTTGGATCACTTCCAGATGTCCCTAAGTGTCTACGGGTTGTTTAGGGGTCAAGCAAGATGAGGAAAATCATTTATAAGCCGGTTACAATGCAAAAGGAAGACAAGAACCCAAAAATTTCGGACCAGATAGCCCTTCGCGGCACGCGTAGACCCCCCCCCCCCCCCCCCCCCCCCCGTGGGGCTTCGCGTGGCGCAAGGCCTCTTCTGATCAAATCTCAAGTTTTGATTTTTTACTCTTTGGTCCTTAGCTCTTGGGAACTTTGCTACGACTATTTTTCTTGCACTTTGAACCCTCTAAATTGACATATAAGGGCTTCAAGACATTTACCCACTTTGTTAAGTCCTCGATTAACTTTATTGTTACCCGAAAAGTCCTAACTTTCAAAGTTGACGCTTTAACCCCCTTGTATACGAATTTGATCATAACTTTCTCATACGATAATGAAACTTTATGAAATTTATATCGTGTATTCTAGTGAGCATAATTAACCGTTACAAAGCTTCGGGTTTGTCAAAAGGTCATTCAGAGGTATAACTTAAATATGTTGACACATTTAACCCCTGTAGTTTGTAATCTCTCACTTTCTTTCATATTTAGCTTCGTATGATCCATGATTTATTCGTTTGAAGGTATGAGCATCATGTAGGGTTAATGTATAATATATTTATTCACTGTTGACATTTAGAACTCGTATATTCACATACTTTCCATGAATGTCAACTTTAGTCCTTTCAGAACATTCTTTCACACGTTCAAACTTATGACACGTGTCAATACATTATAGGACGTGAATTTTCGAGGTGTTACAAAGAAAAAAGGTGTAAGTTTGTGTTCTATGGAAAAAATAACTAGTATGATTCAAACTCAATATCAGTTGTCTCAAGCTCAGTTGTTTACCATGCAAAACTCAGAAACTAAGTAGTGTATGTATCAGCCAGTCATTGGGGATACTGAAGAAAAGGCTAAACTTGACACCTTGTTACAAGAATATGAAGACATTTTTGAGGTACCACAGGGTTTACCTCCTTCAAGGCACTTTGATCACAAAATTGTATTGAAAGATAATGCAGGGAACTTGAACCTAAAACCCTATAGATATCCTGCTGCCCAGAAGGATATTATTGAACAGATGACACAGGAATTGTTGGACTCAGGAGTTATAAGACACAGCAGTAGTTCTTTTGCTGCACCAGTAGTGCTGGTAAAAAAGATGGATAGGTCATGGAGGATGTGTGTAGACTACAAAAGGTTAAATGAAGCAACTGTTAAAGATGTATTCCCCATTCCTCTAATTGAAGAACTGTTGGATGAGTTACAGGATGCTAGTGATGTGTGTAAAATGCAACATATAAATTACATCAAATGAGGCATAAAACTAACCCTTTTTAAGTACTAATGTTGGAAAAAGAGTGTTTTTGTCTTCCTTTTGTATTTTTAGGATTAAATGAGCTCAAATTCACAAAAAAAGCAAAAAGACAGCTAAATCTAACATAAATACAAGAAAAGGAACATAAGTGGACTGCCCGACCCCTCAACGGCATCTTCCCAAGCAAAATAGAGAAGACAGAAGACTGAACACGCCCCGTGCTCAGCCAGCACGGGCCCGTGCCCAAGAAGCAGCAGAAAAGACAAACCTATAGAAGCTTCTATTGCCCACCACGGGTCGTGCCCAGCGAACACGGGGGCGTGGCGAAAGTACAGCAGGCGCATTAATTGTAATTACGAATTACAATTAATGAAGAGAGAGAGTGTCAGACAGGCACGGGGGCGTGTCCAGCGGACACGGGGCCGTGCCCAGCCTTCTATCCAGCCTATAAATAGGAGTGCTTGGTTTCATTTCAACTCATCCCTTGGCACACCACCTCTCTCACACTTCATCCACCACCCACCTCCACCATAACACCATCATCCACCACCATCATCCATAGTCCATCGTAGAGTGTGTGAGTCGTCTCGGGATCCAAGATTGATCGTAAGAGTTCTTGACAATCAAGGCCATGTTTGCCTAAGTCTCTTACATCACTTGGTGAAGACAAAGTGTCTAGTATAATACTTTTTATTTCTAATCTTTTGCACTTTTTATTTGGTTTTGTATTAATGACTTTAATAACTAGTTACTTATTTTGAAGGTGATCTTTCCTTATCGTTTGTCCGTGGTGTCTTGGCATTATTTTACTGTCTATATAAAATAAAAGATTTTCACCATTCATATCTCCACGGTCTATATGGAGGTATGTTGGCTACCTGGTCGGGGGTTAAGGGAACGGTTTGGTAAAGGTCTTGCCATTGTTCAGCGTTTAGAGGTCCTGCAATGGACCTGGGTCAAATTTAGTAGGACCTCCTTCAATACTTCACGGTATTGGATGGCGGGGGTCCAAACTCTTTGATCCCCTCATAAGTTAACTACTATTAATACTATAACCCGGCTATTTAGGACTGTATCCCTGCTGACTCAGACTACTTAGTCGAGGGTAACGTCACCGCCAAAAGCGGGGCCTACCATAATATTGCATTAATAACTTAATTAATTATCTTCCAATAATCCACCCTTTTAGGATTGTATCCTTGCTGACTCAAACTACTGGGGTGAGGGTAACGTCACCTTCAAAAGAGGGGCCTACTACAATAACTAAGATAATCTCTTAATTATGTGCAAAAGTGCGGAAATAATCAAAGGTTATACTAGATACGAGTCGGAACCAAGTGATTCATCTTGTCTATCTGTTTTTCTTTTATTTTTATTTTCAGCATTTTAGTTAGTTTTTATTTTTCATAGTTTAAAACATTTTTCTAAACTTTTTATTTTGATTAGACGTTGAGGATAAACCGGTACTAAAAGCTCTTGTGTCCTTGAACGACCTCGGTATCTTACCAACACTATACTACGCTCACGATGGGTGCACTTGCCCATATGTGTGTCTAGTGTTAGTAAATATCGTGTTTTATAAATTTAAAACTTGGCTAAATAAGTGTTAAAGGGGCTTAAAATATACACCTAATAAATATAACACTTTACCGCACATCAAGTTTTTGGCGCCGCTGCCGGGGACACAAGGATTTTAAGAAAGTTAGGAATCAACGGCCTAATCATATTTTCATTTTTCTTTTTAATTTTTTAGGATTTTCTTAGTTTTTCAGCTTCTGCAGAGCTCAGCACGGGCCGTGCCTGGTCGGACACGGGCCGTGCCAAGCATCATCACTGGCAGTTTTTATTTTCTGAGTTACAGAGAGCTGAACACGGGGCCGTGTCGGTGCAACACGGGGTCGTGTCCAACTCCCAGCAACTGGGATCCAGAAAACAATTACTGTACCTCTGACCACGGGCCGTGTTCACTGAGCACGGGGCCGTGGTGAACAATCTGACCAACATTCTTTTCTGTTTTTATTGCAGGACTTGGAACCTAGGCGCCACATTTGAACCTCCTACGTAGTGCATGAGCTCCAGTTCTAGTAGAGACATAAAAGAACCTCTAGAAGAACCCGAACGCTTTCTCAGAAAAAGACTTAAAGCTAAAAATCAAGAGAAAGTTTCGGGGGACCCACTTCCTATGGCGGACCAACGTACCCTCATGGATTACCTACGGCCCACCGTAGGTAATCTCGGCGCCGCTATCAATGCACCGAATGTCGAAGCTAACAACTTCGAACTTCGGCCGCATTTGATACAAATGCTCCAAAACTCCGCAACCTTCCATGGGCTTGCGGACGAGGATCCCCATCTACATATTACTAATTTCTTGGAAATATGTGATACTTTTCGGATCAATGGAACATCAAACGACGCCATTCGCCTTAGGATGTTTCCATTTTCACTAAAAGACCGAGCTAAGGCTTGGCTCAACACCCTCCCAGTTGGCTCGGTAAACACCTGGGATGAACTAGCCCAAAAGTTTCTATATAAGTATTTCCCTCCTTCTAAAACGGCTAAACTAATGACTGAAATTAATACATACTCACAAGAGGATGGGGAATCCTTATATGAAACTTGGGAAAGGTTCAAGGAGCTTCTAAGAAAGTGTCCTCATCACGGTCTAGCGGTATGGCAACAAGTATCCACTTTCTACAATGGGTTGTTGCCACACACAAGACAAACACTTGATTCAAGCTCCGGGGGACTTTTAGGTAATCGTCGCCCAAATGAAATATATAATCAAATTGAGGAAATTGCTCAAACCAATTTTCAGTGGCACACTCCCCGAGGTAATAAATCTATTGCCCCGGGCGCCCATAAGGTTGATGAAAGCACCTCTTTACAAGCCCAAATCGAGGCCCTCTCTTCGAAAATCAAAAAGCTAGAAATGACAAAAACGGCCTCGGTTATGGCTTGTGAAGGGTGTGGTGGGTCACATGAAAATTGGAGTTGTATGAAAGAATTAGATGATCAAACGGAAACGGTAAACTACCTTGATAATAGACCTAGGCCGTCGGGTCCTCCAACGGGTACCTACAACCAAGGATGGCGTAACCACCCAAATCTTGGTTGCAGAGATCCCGGCAATAGTAGTAACCAACAAAACCAACGAACTAATTTTCAACAACCACAAAATTTCTCTAAAAAACAAGGTGGAAGAGAAAGGCTTGAAGATACCCTATCTCGCCTCATCTCCGACACCGAAAAGAAAAACTCGGATCGATTTCAACAATTGGAATCGAATTTTAGAAATCAACAAGCTAGCATTCAAAACGTTGAAAAACAATTAAATCAACTAGCTCAAAATTTCTCCGAGAGACCACAAGGCGCGTTACCAAGTAATACCGAAACCAACCCAAAGGCACAAGTACACCTCATCACGTTGAGAAACCGAACCGTGGGTCCCGAGGATGAGCCCTTACCACCAATTGAAGGAAGTCAACGCCAAAACACTACTTCACCCACACCTCAACCAGAAAAGGCTCCTTCAACAAATCAAGAGCCCACCAAGACTCATCCGATTCCGTACCCCGGTAGGTTAAATCGTCAAAAGACCGATGAGCAATTCGCAAAGTTCGAAAGTTTACTAAAACAATTGCATGTTAATATTCCTTTTATTGAGGTCCTAACCCAAATGCCTAAATATGCAAAATTCATGAGGGATTTCCTCACTCACAAAAAGAAAATTGAATCATTGCAATTAGTTAACTTAGGCGAAGAATGCTCAGACTTAGTACTCAACAAACTTCCACAAAAGAAAATCGACCCCGGGAGCTTCACAATCCCTTGCTCGATTGGGAAGTCCCCCGTCCGTAATGCTTTAGCCGATCTTGGGGCTAGCATCAACCTCATGCCCACGTCAATGTTCAAGCGACTCGGCCTAGGAACGACAAGCCCTACAAAGATGAGCATACAACTCGCCGACAGGTCCGTCAAATTTCCACAAGGTGTCGCTGAAAATCTGCTAGTCAAGGTTGACAATTTCGTCTTTCCAACCGACTTTGTCATCCTAGACATGGAAGAAGACACCGATGTCCCTCTCATCCTCGGGAGGCCATTTCTAGCCACCGCCCAAGCAGTGGTGGATATGAATGACGGAACTCTAACATTGAAGTTTGGGGATGAGGAAGTAAAATTTGAATGTGGAAAGAAAGTAGAGGAAGAAGATCCTGTCAACTACATGAAGGTCATAGACTCAAGCTTGGATGACGCTCTCCGACGGTGTAACATGGGATGCAATACATCCCACTTGGGTAACATATGACCAGGCTTTGGGTCTAGCCAAGGACCCTTATAAACGTGGCGCACCACGGAGGCATTCCGCGGAACTATCCTTAGTTTAATTTAGATTAATTTTTATGTTTTCTAGTTAGTTTTAATTTTCAGAAATAAAACACACTCATGGCGGTAATGGATGAAAAGGGAAACGAGAAAAATGACCTCATGCACAAGAACAAGGCAACCCGACAATTTTCTCCATTACAGAAGGTTCAACACGGGCCGTGCCCAATCAACACGACCCCGTGCTGAACCCCCTGCAGAAAAACGCCCAGTTCAGGTAACTGGACACGGGCCGTGTTCACCAGACACGCCCCCGTGTCCAGGCTTCTGTTTCTTTTCTTTAATTTTTGTTACTGGCACCTGAACACGGGGCCGTGTCCGGTCCCCACGGGTCCGTGTCCAGACTGCCAGTAACATAAATCTTTGCTTTTAACACCATTTTACACATCTAATCAACCTAAAAATTTATTTTTGGGACACATTGAGGACAATGTGTAATTTAAGTGTGGGGGGGGGATGCTAAAACCTTGAAATTTTGCAAGTCCTAAATACAAGCCTTACACAAAACTCTATTGGAACCGCTAATCACCCCAAAATTTTTTCAAAAATTTCATTTTTTTTACTTATCTAGGTTTAACTCGGGAAATTCAAATTCTCAAAAAGGTTATATTTTTACGAATTTACAACCGATAGCGTCGTGATAACAAGAACCAACATAAGAAAATTATGAAAAGGCATAGCAAACCTAGTTAAAATTTGATTATATATACTTGATCACATAAAAAACTCATTCCCACAAAAGTGAGTTTTGAGCCTTTATTGAGCATACAAATTTACATCTTTAGACTAAATGCTCATTTTTCGTTTCTTGTGTGAATAGCCGCTTGGTTCTTACGACTCTAGAACTTGCCATGACGATACATTCCCGGTCCTTATCAACTTAAACCCGAGTAAGTAAATGATAGAGGCATTAGGACTAACCCTTTTTTTTCTTCTACACCATTATTTTTCCTTTTTTTTACCACCTACCCAAAATCCCCCTAGTTAGCCCCTTTGAGACTAAACCTTTTCATTTCAATACCCAAACCAAACACCCTTTTACCCACCAAAACCTTTTTCATTTTTAACCCTTTGTTTTAGTAACAAGTTCGGTTTTTTTCGTATGATCGTTCAAAAAAAAAATTGTGTTGATGATGAAGCAAAAGAATAAACAAACAAGTTCATCAAAAATAACCTTGTTTGAATAAAAGCTTCATCAGAATAAAAAGTTACAAAAATAGAAAATCCTACGAAAACCGACACTTGTTACGCTTTTTCACCCTTTTTCTACTAACCACTAACCACTAACCCAACCACCTACCTTTAACCCAAGCCTAACCCTTCACCCACAAAGTCCTCTTGATATTTACAAAGGTATAAAAGTTAAAAAGGAGGAGGATTGATTGCTTGGCAAGCCAATGGTAGGAATAAGTTCCATGCCGCTCTCGAGTGATTCACTAAAAATACACCTTCGGCCGAGTGTGAGTGATTTCCCCCGTGAGGTATGTGAACTTGTATATAAATGGAATTTTAAAAAGGCATGTTATGCCCAAATAAGTAATTTCTCTTATGAAAAGTTTTAAATAAATCATGACGAATAGGATTGTAAATAAATAAAAATAAAACTACATAAAGAATCTTGGAAATCCCGACACTCTACGACAAGCCCAAAACCTTCTCTTCTACCCATTCCATTTGGGAGTGTAAGCCACATATTAAAGAGTTTTGCTTGAGGACAAGCAAAAGTTCAAGTGTGGGGGTATTTGATGTGTGTAAAATGCAACATATAAATTACATCAAATGAGGCATAAAACTAACCCTTTTTAAGTACTAATGTTGGAAAAAGAGTGTTTTTGTCTTCCTTTTGTATTTTCAGGGTTAAATGAGCTCAAATTCACAAAAGAAGCAAAAAGACAGCTAAATCTAACATAAATACAAGAAAAGGAACATAAGTGGACTGCCCGACCCCTCAACGGCATCTTCCCAAGCAAAATAGAGAAGACAGAAGACTGAACACGCCCCGTGCTCAGCCAGCACGGGGCCGCGCCCAAGAAGCAGCAGAAAAGACAAACCTATAGAAGCTTCTATTGCCCACCACGGACCGTGATCAGCAAACACGGGGGCGTGGCGAAAGTACAGCAGGCGCATTAATTGTAATTGCGAATTACAATTAATGAAGAGAGAGAGTGTCAGACAGGCACGGGGGCGTGTCCAGCGGACACGGGGCCGTGCCCAGCCTTCTATCCAGCCTATAAATAGGAGTGCTTGGTTTCATTTCAACTCATCCCTTGGCACACCACCTCTCTCACACTTCATCCACCACCCACCACCACCATAACACCATCATCCACCACCATCATCCATAGTCCATCGTAGAGTGTGTGAGTCGTCTCGGGATCCAAGATTGATCGTAAGAGTTCTTGACAATCAAGGCCATGTTTGCCTAAGTCTCTTACATCACTTGGTGAAGACAAAGTGTCTAGTATAATACTTTTTATTTCTAATCTTTTGCACTTTTTATTTGGTTTTGTATTAATGACTTTAATAACTAGTTACTTATGTTGAAGGTGATCTTTTCTTATCGTTTGTCCGTGGTGTCTTGGCATTATTTTACTGTCTATATAAAATAAAAGATTTTCACCATTCATATCTCCACGGTCTATATGGAGGTATGTTGGCTACCTGGTCGGGGGTTAAGGGAACGGTTTGGTAAAGGTCTTGCCATTGTTCAGCGTTTAGAGGTCCTGCAATGGACCTGGGTCAAATTTAGTAGGACCTCCTTCAATACTTCACGGTATTGGATGGCGGGGGTCCAAACTCTTTGATCCCCTCATAAGTTAACTACTATTAATACTATAACCCGGCTATTTAGGACTGTATCCCTGCTGACTCAGACTACTTAGTCGAGGGTAACGTCACCGCCAAAAGCGGGGCCTACCATAATATTGCATTAATAACTTAATTAATTATCTTCCAATAATCCACCCTTTTAGGATTGTATCCTTGCTGACTCAAACTACTGGGGTGAGGGTAACGTCACCTTCAAAAGAGGGGCCTACTACAATAACTAAGATAATCTCTTAATTATGTGCAAAAGTGCGGAAATAATCAAAGGTTATACTAGATACGAGTCGGAACCAAGTGATTCATCTTGTCTATCTGTTTTTCTTTTATTTTTATTTTCAGCATTTTAGTTAGTTTTTATTTTTCTTAGTTTAAAACATTTTTCTAAACTTTTTATTTTGATTAGACGTTGAGGATAAAACGGTACTAAAAGCTCTTGTGTCCTTGAACGACCTCGGTATCTTACTAACACTATACTACGCTCACGATGGGTGCACTTGCCCATATGTGTGTCTAGTGTTAGTAAATATCGTGTTTTATAAATTTAAAACTTGGCTAAATAAGTGTTAAAGGGGCTTAAAATATACACCTAATAAATATAACACTTTACCGCACATCACTAGCATATTTTCTAAACTGGATCTGAGATCAGGATATCATCAGGTAAGGATGTATGAGCCTGACATCTATAAAACTGCATTCAAAACTCATCAAGGCCATTTTGAATTTCTGGTATTACCCTTTGGCCTTACTAATGCACCAACTACATTTCAATCATTAATGAATGCCACATTCAAAGATGTGCTCAGGAAGTGTGCATTAGTCTTTTTTGATGATATTTTAGTATACAGTGATACATGGCAACAACATTTGTTGGATTTGAAGTCTGTGTTGCAGCTGATGAGAATCAACTCTCTCAAGGCCAAAAAGTCAAAATGTTCTTTTGGTGGGGGTAAAGTTGAATATTTAGGCCATATCATTACTAAAGAGGGTGTATCCACTGATCCTAACAAGTTGAAAGCAGTCCAAGAATGGCCTATTCCAACCACTGTCAAACAGTTAAGGGGCTTTCTAGGGTTAGCAGGCTACTACAGAAGATTCATTAAGAGTTTTGGATCCTTAGCCAAACCTCTTACTGAATTACTAAAAAAAGATGGCTTTATGTGGAACAATGAGGCTCAGTTGGCCTTTGATCAACTCAAAGAGGCCCTCAGTACTCCACCGGTGCTGAAACTTCCTGATTTTTCAAAAAAAAATCATTTTAGAAACTGATGCATCTGCAAATGGGATGGGGGCAGTGTTAATGCAAGAAGGACACCCCCTTGCATATGTCAGTAAGGCACTAGCTCCTAAACAACAGTGTTTATCAGTGTATGAAAAAGAGTTATTGGCTATTATCATGGCAGTCAAACAGTGGCATCATTACTTGATAACAAAACCTTTTGTAATCAAAACTGATCACCAAAGTTTGAAGTATCTTTTAGAACAAAAGATGGTCACTCCTTTACAACAAAAATGGTTGTCAAAGTTATTGGGTTATGACTATGAGATCTGCTACAAACAAGGGGTTGAGAATGTGGCAGCAGATGCCTTATCAAGGGTGCAAGGAATGGCTCTATTTCAGATCAGTTTAAGCTCTGTTGATCCTTCCCTATGGTAGAAGATTCAATATGCTTGGAAAAACAATGATGATACCAAGGCCCTTATTGACAAGTTGGAACAAGGAGAAACTGTTACAAACAGAAGTTGGGATGGTCAATGTTTAAGAAGGAAGGATAAACTGTTAATTCCTAATGAATCTTCTCTTAAAAATGACATTTTGACCCTTTTCCATGCATCACCCCTTGGTGGACATTCAGGTTTGACCCCAACACTCAACAAAATTAAAGATTTTTTCTATTGGAAAGGATGTGCCAAATATGTGCATAAATTTGTCAAAGAATGCACAGTTTGTCAAAGAGCTAAGTATGAAACAACTGCTACACCTGGGTTATTACAACCACTGCCAGTTCCAAAATACATCTTCAGTGACATTTCAATGGATTTTGTTTCTGGATTACCTAAGGTTCAGGGCAAGGATACAATTCTAGTGCTGGTGGATAGGCTAACTAAATATGGCCATTTCTTGTTGTTAAGTCATCCTTATTCAGCTGCTACTGTAGCCACTGTTGTAATGGATAATGTCTTCAAAATCCATGGTTGTCCTGCTACTATAGTATCAGACAGAGATCCGGTGTTCCTAAGTGCATTTTGGAAAGAGTTTATGAAGTTACAGGGGATTGAATTAGCCATGTCATCATCTTATCACCCACAGTCTGACGGACAGACAGAGGTTCTAAACAGATGTTTGGAATCCTACTTGAGGGCTATGAGCATGGATGCTCCCCTAACTTGGGTGAAATGGATTACTCTAGCCCAATGGTGGTATAACACTACTTGGCATTCAACTATAAAGATGACTCCTTATGAAGCCTTATTTGGAGTAAAACCTAATATTCATATTCCTTATATTCCTGGTGAAACCACTGTTGCAGCAGTTGAAGATTATCACTGGGATAGAGAGGGAATGATTGTTAAGTTGAAAGCGAATCTTGAAAGGGCTAGAAACAGAATGAAGCAATTAAGTGATGCACATAGGATTGATAGAGTATTGGACCCTGGGGATTGGGTGTATGTTAAATTACATCCCTTTGCACAACAATCCTTAAAGAATCATCACAACAGGAAATTATCACCTAGATACTTTGGTCCATTCTTAGTGCTACAACGAATTGGCAAGGTTGCCTACAAGTTGGACTTACCTGAATATGCTCAAATCCATCACACTTTCCATGTCTCCTTGTTGAAGAAAGCACATGGTTCCACGGTAGTGACTGGACCAGTTCCTCAACGTTCGCGATTTGTACTCCAGCCGAGAGCCATATTAGACAGACAATTGGTAAAGAGGGGTTCCAAAGCTGCCATGAAAGTGTTGGTTCATTGGGATGGTCTTCCTATTTCAGAAGCCTCTTAGGAGTTCTTAGAAGATTTTCAACTCCGGTTCCCCAATTTCAATTTTTTGAGGACAAAAATGTTTTAAAAGAGGGGGGGGTATTGTTACGGAATAAGTCAATAGTAATAGTTGAGGGTAATAATTGTAACATTAGTTAGCTGAGGGACTGATTTGTAATATGTGTAAGAATGTTAGTTGTGACAGTTATAAGCATAACAACCCCAAGCTATTGAGTTAAGCTTGATTTGGGTTTTCCTTCTCTCTGTTGTGTGATTCTTTCATTCCAAGCTAACAAAATCAGAATTATGTCATGGCTGCAACAAAAGTTGCCTTACCTTATGACAAAACTCCATCACAGTTTCAAAGAGTACGTTTTCAAGCAATGATTTGGTTATGGATTATACAAAAGTCGGTTAGTTATGACCATTATTATATTAATATATTATATTAATTATATATTAATTTACAAATATATTTTCCCTCACAAAAGTTTTAAACAATTTTCTTTTATTTTTAACCCTTTAACTTGTCAACCTTTCATGTTTAACCCAACTCCCCCTTTTTTTTTTCTTTTTAACCCTTTAACTTTTCAACCCTACATGTTTAACCCTTATGTTTTTCATTTAGTTTTTTTTTTACTTTTTAACCCTTATACTTTTAAACCTTTCGTGTTTAACCCTTATACTTTTCATTCATTTTTTTTTACTTTTTAACCCTTATACTGTTAAACCTTTACATGTTTGTCACAAAAAGTTTATGGTCATAATTTTTATAGTTTAATCGCAACATGTGAGTCCTACGTCGACTTAGTTATTTTTTATGTTTTACGTATCGGTCAAACTTTTGTGAGTTAACACGCTTCAACACGTGTTCATGATTCAACGATCTTTACCTTTATTTGTTTACTTTTAGCTCTATACTTTTCATCTTTTACAAACTTGTTATTATACAATAGATAATCTTAATAAATAGTAACACAAATAATAATTAAAGATTTATGATAAACCCAGGTTCATCTCATGTCGAACTTTCTCCGAGCTCTTTGATTGTTTAAGGGTTTGACATATGGGTTTACGGTTGGATGTGGTGAAGTGTTAATTCTTTAAATATAGTTAACCAAAATTTATATTTTAATCAATTATAAATAAGTTATATATCTTTCGTTCTGTTATAAATAAGTTATATTTATAATTGATTTCTCCTACACGTTGATGGAATCCTTCAAATAAGGATGCTCTAATTGAAACGACTCTTTGTCTGTTATCGGAGATGTCCATCCAAGAGTTGACCAAAGCCATATCTTCATCTTTAGTCTAAGGTCTTCTTGCCATTTTTTTATGAATCTTTGTAATAAATTATCAGTTGAGAAGACACATGTTGGTTGAAATATGAATTAAATTTATAGCTAGTAAAAAATAATCGTTTCAAAAGTAGGCGTTTGAAAAATTAGTCGTTGCAAAAGTAGCAGTTGTAAGAACTAAATATTCTTTTTTAGTATTTTATTTGAATTTATTATTGAATAAATATAAATAGATATACTAGATAACGAAATAATAAATACAATATAAAATAAATAATAAATAAATTATCTTGTAATGTATTTTATTTTTCCATTCATTAATATTTTAATAAAAAGACAAATAATACCATTAAGTAAATAAATTATAAATAAATTATATAAGTTAAATATAGTTTAAATAAAAGGGAAACTTGATAGGTGATAAAGTGGATATTGAGGTAGAGGTTTAGAGTGATTTAGTGTTGGAGGAAAAAATATGATTTAGAATAATGTGACATTCTGACGAGGCAAGTCTAAATTTTATACGAGTCCTACCTTGTGGATGCTATAAGCATAGCCTCATGTCTATTTATATCATTAAAAGTATTAATCTTTAAAGCACTTTAAGTATGGATGGTCACACCTTCTTTCTCATCTATTATTTTAGAAATTTATCTAACTTAAGGGGGAAAGAGGCGTTCTTGGGTAGGGGGTTTCGCGTAGGGTACCCTAATTGGTAACACCGCTGTTATCTATTTGGGTACCCCAAATTGGGTAGCGGTTGAGAGTATTGTTTACTGAATTCGTGTGTGTGGGTAAACGGGTGGACCCATGGTTTAGAATAGTGTAAAAGGGTGAGCCCAAGTTTTAAGGTAATGTTGCCACCTATTAAAGTGTTTTGGGTAGTTTAGAGTAAAACTGAGTGGCCAATCACACACATTGGTGGAATTTAATTAGGATAGTTTTGGGTTGCACCCCTCCCCTTACAGTTATATAATTAAAAGTTCAATTCTCTTTTATTGTATGCGATTAAGCGATTTGACTCAAACATCGTTTTTTAGTTCAACGGTTTTCTTTTTTGGGTTTCAGTCCAATAGTTTCACTTTTTCTTCTTTGATTCAGCTAACACCAAATATTGTTTTCTTTAACTTTTATAATGGACCAAAAGTAGATGAATTGACATGGGTGGGTGATCGAATTAGCGTCGTGTGTGAGGGTGTGTTGGAAATGACTCAATAATGGAAGTGCTCAAAAGCACAACGTTGAAAATGACATACCCATTCTAGTTTTTTCTCTTTTTTTTTTTTTTTTTTTGAGTAAATTACAAGTTTTGTCCTTTATGTTTGTCCCAAATTTCAGGCGTTGCCCTTTACCTTTAAAATTGATGAGTTTTGTCCTTAATGTTTCCAAATCTTGCACGTTATGTCCTTTAGGACAAACCCAGTTAATTTTTTTTGTTAAATCTGATCATGTGCAAGGCACATGAGGGCATTTTTGTAATTTCGTTTTTTAGAGAAATTTGTGTAATTAACATAAAATTAATACCCCACCATCTTCAAAAGTTCAGACCCACCACCTCCCACCCTCACCTGCCGCCACCACCTCCCACCCTCACCTGCCGCCGACCACCACCACCTCCCACCCTAACCTGCCGCCGACCACCCACTATCTCCACCATCGCCTGACCCACCATCACACTCCACCGTCTCCATCATCACCATCAACATCCACCCCTTCGATCCACCATCACCAAACACCAAAAACATTCATCAATTACCCCTCCCCCCCTCTCTTTCTCTCAACCGAAATCATCTCCAAACAAAAAAAACCCCAAATCTGAACATCTAGCCCTACGAAATCATCTGAACAAAAAAAAAAAACCCAGATCATCTGAACAAAAAAAAAATCCCCAAATCTCAAATAAATAAACTCTTTTATCATCAATCTCACAAGTTTTGAAGCTGGTCCAGGATCAAGCCGACATCAGAATTAAACCTAATTTACCATTAGTTCTCATATCCGAAACATCTATGCAAATCTGACTGAATTACGGCCTTGCGAACCTTCAATCGAGTCAATTGTCGGCTCCGGCGACATCGTAACAACATACTGGTAGAGAATTTGAAGAGAAATTGAGTGATTTTGTGAGGATTTGAGTGTGTAAATTGGGTGAGAAGTAGAGAGAGAGAGAGGGGGTATCTGAAATGAAGGAGATGGGGTTAGATCCGACAAGATTTGAATGGTGGTGGAGATGGTGATACAAAGCTGCAAATCCGACAAGAGAGGGTATCTGCAAATCCGATTTCTTCCCCTCTTTTGACTCCGATCTTCACTCTTCGTTTGCTCTCTCTCTCTCTATCTCCAGGCTGCAAAATCGAAGGAAGAAACTAAGAAATTAGAGCCACCACTTCGCCGGTCAAATAGCGTCGGAAGACGAAGAAGAGAGAGAGTGGGGGCGGTGGCAGTTGGTGGTGTTGACAGTGGTGGTGGTAGGTGGGGTGGGGGCGGTGGTGGTAGGTGGGGTGGGTGGGTGGGGGCGATGGTTGCAGGGGTGGGGATGGTGGTTGCGGTGGTGGATGGTGGTAGAGAGAGAGGGAGGTGTAGAGAGAGAGAGAGTTGTAGATAGAGGGAGAGAGAGTGAAGAATCTGATCTGATATATACTTGTATATGTATATAAATAATAGTAATAATAATAGTATTTTTTTAAATATATTTTGTTTTAATTTTTTAAATAATAATACTAAATATATAGGTAAAAAGACAAAAATACCCTTTGGTGAGCAGATTTAACCAAAAAAATCTAACTGGGTTTGCCATAAAGGACGTAACGTGCAAGATTTGGAAACATTAAGGACAAAACTCATCAATTTTAAAGGTAAAGGGCAGCGCCTGAAATTTGGGACAAACATAAAGGACAAAACTTGTAATTTACTCTTTTTTTTACAACTAGCAATTATGCTCGCGTGCGTTACGGGATGATAACATCGCAAACATGGAATGGATTAGTCTTAAACGTAGTGTGAAGCGTTAACCGTATGGAAACGCGCATTTTGACGTATCAGATTGAACCCGAACTAAATGGCGATTGGATCAAAGCGTTAACTCAAATATAGAAAAGAAACTACAATTTAACTCCACACGGTTCGAAACAAAACTTACGAAACATACATAAAATACGCACGAATACATATTATATTTGTCATGGCTCATCTCCCAAATCGAAATGTAGATCAACTCAAATTTATACTACATAAAAATATGCACATAAAAATGGTTTTTTTAATGAAAAAGTATTATATTTGACCAAACTCGTTTTCCAGAAAAATATACGTCGAAACATAGAGCAAATCATATTTATACAAACACGTAAATAAAAATATGCACGTAAAAAATAGTTTTTTTAAGTAAAGGGAGTAAATGGGTAAACTAAAAACAAATTATAAGTAAAAAACTTAATAGGTTAAAAAGGTTCATAAAACCGTGCCAAGTAGCACCAATGCCACACCATTGCTAGCAACCCCAATATTGGAAAAGTTTTTAAAAATAAAATAAATAAAAAAGAAAAAAATAACAACGAACAAAAAGCAGACGTAAAATTGTTGAACCACGCACGTCCGTTGTTGTGTGTTAATGCGAAGAAATTAGACCGAAACGTAAAACATAGAAAAGAATAACTAAGTCGAATGGAGAAAAATAAACGTGTTGCGACGAACCTGTCAAATGGGAAGAAAATTGTAAGTGCACCTCAGGTTGATAAATGCTGGATGCTGCTATTCGAAGGATCTTCAGGGACTTGTTTTGCAAATTAGTTGAAAGTAATCTATCAAATTCGGACAAGTATATGCCCTAAGTTGTCCGAATTTATGATTCAAGATTGTCAGAACTTATAGTTTCTTATGCCTAGATGTCCGAATTTGTAGTTTAGAGAAGTAAGAACTTATAAGTTCTTTGGTGTGTCCGAATTTAGTGTTTTAGCTTGTCAGTACTTATGATTCTTAGTGTTATGTCCGTATTTAGACTAGGGTTTCATTTGTAAGGACTGGTGTGTCCGAACTTGGGATTGTATATCTACTAAGTGGATGTATGCAATCAGAGAGAATGAATGAAACAAAGGCTTTTTGGAGAAAACTTTCTATGCAAGATTGAATTTTAGAGAGAGAAACAAGCTCTAACTTTGTGTGTTCTTCACAGTGTGTGACTGTGATCTGTGAATACTCAGTGTATTTACAGATTGTTCGATTCTCTCATCTTCTACACCTTTTGTATGAGTTCTGCGGTGCGGTACGAGACACACGGTGGTTTCCGCGTATCGCTTGTGTGACAATCGATCCGGGTTCGTGTGTTTGAGGTGTGTTCGTTGTAGGAAGACGATCTTTCAAGTGGTATCAGAGCAGGCAGGGCCGTCTCCGAGAGCAGGCAGGGCCGTCTCCGAGAATGATAAAAAAAATTTGGTCCCCGGGCGAAACAAAAAAATGGTATAACATAAACTCATCAAATATATATCAAGAAACCACAATATGACATGCTAATCATGGGGTTTGAACTCATGACCTCAAGATTATAACCCAAAACATTAACCAATTAATCATATAATCATTTTGTTAAGAAGATCGAAGAGTCAATTAATTAAGTGAATTGATAGTTCAAAACAGTTTAGGAAATAAAAAATGCATGGGATTAACTGAAAATTGTTTAGGAAATAAAAATGTAAAGTAAGGGTTTAGAACTCATGACCTTGGTTTTCAAATTTGAGTATCTTAACCATTGAACTAGCTTCATTTTTTTGTTAATGAAGTCATTTATTAAACATCTAAGATAACAGTGCTCAATAAAAAATCTTGACCCTAAATTTTTGTTGGGCCCTATAAACCTTTTGGGTCTTGGCGTCTGCCCGGGCTGCCCAGCCCACAAAGTCGGGCCTGAGAGCAGGCTCTGTATAGAGAGTGCTCTTACCCCTGTAGACTTCGTGTTCGAGGTTAGATCTATTGTTCGGTTTTGTTCATTCTAGAGAGTTTTCCATTTTCTAGAGTATTCTCATACTTTTATCATGTTTTTCATGGACTCTTCACTTGTTTCTTGATTTTTCATGATGGATGGTGATTAGGTTTTAGTTGTGAGTGTTTGTGCTTGATTTGATTGTTGAGACTGTGCTCAGATTGTGTCAGATCTAAAAGTTTTCTTCAAATTCTCTGGGTTTTTGAAGAAGATTGCTGAGGTAAGAAATCATTTGCTTGCAGATCTATTTTCGGATTCTTGATTGTCCGTATTTGTTCTTCTGAAGTTATTGATGACCTAGTGTGTAGTCACGCTTGGGAAATAAATTCAGAGAGCTGGTTTTTTTGTGCGAATTTGGAGATACCCTTGTCAGTACTTATGGGTTTTGTCCGAATTTGTTCAAAATAATTTGTCGGTACTTATATTTTTCCTTTTGTCCGCATTTAGGAGTGAAAGAACTTGTATTCTTGTCAGTATTTATATTTTAAGTTCGGACAATGAAATAGTGTTGCGCACTTGTAATTTAACTTAGTCCGCACTTAGGGTTTCAAACACTGATCCGCACTTATCTTTCAAACATTGTCCGCACTTAAGCATAATGTAACACCCCGAAAATGGGTTTGTTAATTAAACCCCGTTAATACTAAAGACGGGGAAAGTACCGTTAGTGGTAAAAGTAAACTGGTAAATATTAGGAATTTATTTAAATAATCCTAATATTTACTTAAAGTGAATAAGAACTTTCAAGAAAATATAAAGATAAAAGGCCCGATTTAACGGGACTTAAAGTAAAACGGGTTACGACTTCCCGAACCTACCAAGTTAACTAGGAATAATTCTAACCTAGTTAGATAGTGACTTATGAGTGGGTTAAAACACTTAAATTAAGAATTAAGGAAAAGTGGAGGGACCTAAGTTGTTAAAATTGAAACTAAAATTGATAAAACAAATAAAAAATAAACCAAACACCCCATAAAGGGAGTCTGGTCGATCAGAAGAAAGAGCAGGGCGATACCCATGCTCCAAACCCTAGAAACTCACAAAAACTCTCAAATTGGAGGTGCAAATCAGGTCCAAAACGAAATCCGAGCTTAGAATCGTGATCCTCATCGCAAGAGGATTACAAGGTATGTAAAATTTAAGGAAAACTCTCAACTTGAAATTCTCATGAAATTGGGAAAAATCTGAAATTCTAGTTGCATGTGTGTATTATGATGATTAGGAACAACTATAGTGTCTAGGGACAAAACCCTAGACAAATACAAGTTGAAATCATGTGAAATTTTAGTGAAACCTATGAAAACCATTGTAGGTGATTAATGGGTTATGTGTAAATTGGTGAACACTAGGATTTTGATAGTTGTACTAGTGTAAATTGAATTCTATAAAGCAATTTCAGATTTGTTGATGTTAAAATTATGTGAAATTGCCAAATTGATGTTAACCATGGTAAAGATAACTAGTTATGAATTAGTTAGTAAATATGTAAAATTATGCACACTAAGTGTTTGATAAAATGCCTAAGTGAAAACTAAAGTGTTGAAATTAGAGCGAAAACGCGCGTTTGAATGATATGGTGATTACGCGTAATATGAAGTGAGAAGGGTTCTAAATATTATGTTGATTTAGACTTAATGTTGTAAACCTTGTGATTTAAAGTAGTTAACTTTAATAAGCTAAGTTAACTAATCATGAAGTCGAATAGTAGTTTCGACTTAGAATCCGTAAGATGAAATAGTCATAATAATGATGACTAATTTAACCGTCTTACGAATCATGCTGATAGTTTGACTATTAACAAGCTAGATGGAGGCTTGGGCAAGGAGCAGGTCAAACGGATTGTGCACGCGAAAAAGAGCATAACCGGATGCAAGGTAAGCGACGCTTACATCCTTTTTGTAGAATATGCATTATTTTGTAAACTACAAATGCGATTAGTGTAATATCCGAAATAAGGGTTCCGACGCTATTAACACGAGTCGGAACAAACATAAATGATAAAAACCATGGGTCATGGTGAAAAGAGGCGAAACGGTAATTTAGTCATGTGATGACTAATAATTAATGAGTTTTCGTTAAGATCACTTTAAAATGCAACTAATAACGAGAAAATGAGTAAAAATATAAATTTAGTCAAGTATCGACTAAAGTGAATTGTAGTTAAAAAGGGGCACCCATAGCGTAAGCCGAATGGGTAAAAATATAAGAAAGGAGTTCAAGAGAAAAAAAAAAGGGTCTAGTGGCAAAAAAAAAAAGTATCCGAAATGGGTCGGATGAGCAATTTGGTAATTAATAACCATGTTTTGCTACTTATGAAAATGCTTGGTCATATAGGCCAAACGGGTCAAATGTGGTTATCAAGTCTTGTGTTAACAGGAGCGATTAGCGATTCGGACAATTGCGTCGCCATAGAATATGTGACAATAAAAGCGAGGTATAAATCGGGTCTATTTGTTGACCCGAGCCAGGTACGCAAACATACGAATGTAGTTAGAAGTGATATTTTGGTCAACTATTAGTGAAAGTCCTTCATTACAAAGAGAATGACTAAAAATTGACCAAAAAGGGCCTTGAGGGGTAAATTGGGCAAACAACCTTTAAGAGTTGTTTAGAGTATGAGTTTTGTTAATTTGAATCTTTGCGATACGCATATATATGGAGATAGGATATAAACTAAAGAGAAGCGTGATTTAAGCTTGAAAGTGTTAAATACCCTTAACGGGTCAAAATGAGTATTTACGCAAAACAGGTTAAGATTACATAAGAAATACGTAATTTGAACCTTGCATTATATTAAATTGAAATAATGTGGGTTGCATGACATTTTAAAGTTAACCAACAAGTTTGTTTGATCATATCGCAAATGGGTCAAAAAAAGTGTCAAAAATGAATTTTAAGCCGAGAGCTTGAAATCTGATATTTTGTGAATCCAAATGTTGGGTTTTTACTCCATAAGATGGAGAATTAAATTACGAACGCGTAGGAAAAAGAATCACTTAAAACGGACAACCGAGTAAAAAGTTATAATCGTTTAAAGTTAGAATTTAGACAAATTTCGGAGCTGGGCATAAGTGCAGGAAAAAGACCTGCACTCGCTGGAAATAGGTCTCCTCCGCGCCACGCGGAGGGAGACACTGAAACTGTCGTGACACGCGAGGCCTCCTAGCGGCCCGCGTAAACTTATAAGGGATCTGTCGCGGGCCGCGACAGACCCAAATGCTGAAAATTTTTATTTTCTTCGGTTATTTGATATTGGAACTTGAATTCATACATTTTATTGTTGTCAAAACTAACTATTGAAGTGGTTTTGACTTTAGGTTATGTTGGGATTGTCCGGATGAAGATCAAGCTCATTGAAGAACCGAACACGATCAAAGAAATAAGCTTCCGCATAACGTTTCGTTGTTACTTTTAAATGACGAACTTAATTACATTTTGTTCTAAACTTTTGAATTGTAAAAGTTTTAGATTACTCGTATTTTCTAAGAATACTTAATCGTAATTACATGTTTATTTTCGTTAATTATACGAAAATCTTTAAATTAAATACAAGGGTGTTACAAGTTGGTATCAGAGCCTTGGTTTAAGAGATTCAAGTATGGTGGGAAAACTATGCTTGGACTTAAACCTTATGCTCTTAATAAAGATTGGTGTTCGGTTCGAGGCTTGATCGCAAATCCGGTAAGTACATGTATGTTAATAGTTTAGCATGCTAAAGTGTTGTAAACAACACATAGGGCTATCGTGTGATACACGTTACCCCAATTAAAATGATTGATATAGTTGACGAAAATACGCGCGTTGACGCGTATAGTAGAAAAAAAAAACCTTGTATTATAATACGGGCGATTATTAAAGTTGACGTTACTAACTTTTGTGAATGTTTTAATTGAAGGACACTAGCGTTTGAAGACGATGAGAGTCAAACGAATTGTGGATATGATGATGGAACGGTCCGAAGCATGACAAAAGAAGCATGCTCACCGAGGACTAAATCGCGTAACGACCGCGAACAAGGTTAATGTCAAGGAACGCCCGTCGGGGCAAACATTACCAGGTGCACATTTTAAATAATCGCACAAATAGTAATATGCAACAAATAGGTAGAAATTGAAAGTTGCATATGTAGATTAAAAACTTGGAAAAACCCGAATAGAAAATGTATTCGGGATATTGTTTCCAAGAGAAACAAATAGAGGCGTTACTTACATAGGGCGTGATGTGAAAACTATAAAAAGGTCATGTGTGTCATGTGTTAATCGCTTACTCTGGCCAAGTAAGTAGTGGCATATGATACCATGAACTTCTTATGGCGGACACGTTTACATCTGATGTAGTAAGGGCGGGGTGAATGGGACTAACTTAAAAGTACCCAAATGAGTCAAATGAGCAAAATATTTGATAATAATGTAAACGCACAGCCGGGTGACGGAAGCGTATTACAATAGGACGATGAGCCCGAGTGAAGGGACAAAGATTAATGTAAAAGGATTAAGGTATGCAATTGGGAGGGGTGTGCTTACACTCGAACCCGGATAATGCAAATATGACTTTTAACGGGCCAATTTTGTAAAACACCAAATTTGAGAACAAAGTAGGAATATAAAAGCGAAACGAAGTCATAATGCATACCGTAAGGGTTGCAATAATAACGACTTCGGTAAAACACCCGGTTGGTGGGTAAGGATTTAAACGCATGCGTAAACTGAGAAACAGGAACGCGAAATAGAAAGTCAAAAGACTCGGAATATGAGTCATGACTAAAAGATGACAAGAATTTTCACAAACATAAATTTGGGTAATTACGTTCCAACCATTTCAGAGTTGGACGGGTCAAATAAAGGATGAAGTTTGACGTTCATAAGTGATGAAAATTCACCCAAAATGAGTCAAACGAGTCAGTTAAGGAATAACGCTTAATAAAATAGGAAAACGCAAACCGGTGAAACCGGAAAGCTAAAAACAATAAGATGGAAGGACCCGGGTAATGGGTTGTAAAGGAGTATAAGTATGAACCGGGTAATGGTAAGCGTAAGACAAACCGACGTGTAAATGACGCTAGCAGTCGTAAAGTCGGAAAGGATAGTCTGAAAGTAAACAAATGAAACCTTAGACTACGGTCAAGGTCAACTAAAGCTCAAAAGCAAAATTTAATGATTTCAAACACAACAAAGGATGCTTTAAAGCTATATATGTATAAATAGACAATGGAAGAAAGACTAGAATAAAAGATGATCTACGGGATCATCATAACCTACGGGATATTAATTAAAGCAAAGGTCTACGGGGCCAAAATGACCCACGGGTCATGAATTAAAGCAAAAGGATCATAAGGGTCTCGCCTCAAGGAGGTGAAAGCCTAAGGAAATAGCCTACGAGGTTAAGTGAAGGAACCTACGGGTCGATAGTGTGAGGTAAGGGAACTTGTTACAATTCCCCGTATAAGACTAAGATTGTAAAAGAATAAATTATGGAGTGTCAATATCATGGTATGGATAATTGACAAAAGTTAAAGAAAAGATCCTACAACTAAAACTTCGATTTTAGTAAGAAATAACGTTTTTACAAATATAAATTCTGATAGGAATTTGAATAGTAAGCATGAAAGGTTCAAAGTCTTGATACTGATAGGTGCAAGACGATATATTCAAAAAGTGATATTCTCGAAAATAAAAAGGTTGATATAAATTAAATATGATGTGACACGATCACGGTCAAGAAATGCAATGTGAAGTAGAATCACATTATAACTAAGCGAGCGGTAAAAAGTAACTGGACTAATAAGTCTAGTTAGCGAAACCGGTTAAGGTCAGCAATTCAAGTTAAGAAATTTGGTTTGCTTGTAAGCGGTAAATTCGGTATAACTGAACCGAATAAATAAATTTGAAAATAAAAGGATTTGTTGCTAAAAGTGAAAGATTTCACTAAAGACCTTTAAACGGGTCAAAGTAACGGATTCATAAAGAATTCGATAGTATATGAAAGCGATGAATATCGCTAAGTTGATTAAACTAGTGGAAATAACGAGATTACGTTATTTCAAGTCGCATTATGTCATGTAAGATACGTAGATGATTAATAACCAAAGGGATATTACCATACTTTTCTGGTAATACTAACAATCGGTTAAGATATAAGAAATGCTTAATTGATTATCGAGAGCAAATGCATGGAGTTGAACTCGATAAATTAGGTAAGAAAAGGTTTCGGGGACCAAACCTCTTTAAGGGGGTAGACTTGTAACACCCCAAAAACGGGTTTGGTAATTAAACCCCGTTAATACTAAAGACGGGGAAAGTACCGTTAGTGGTAAAAGTAAACTGGTAAATATTAGGAATTTATTTAAATAATCCTAATATTTACTTAAAGTGAATAAGAACTTTCAAGAAAATAGAAAGATAAAAGGCCCGATTTAACGGGACTTAAAGTAAAACGGGTTATGACTTCCCGAACCTACCAAGTTAACTAGGAATAATTCTAACCTAGTTAGATGGTGACTTATGAGTGGGTTAAAACACTTAAATTAAGAATTAAGGAAAAGTGGAGGGACCTAAGTTGTTAAAATTGAAACTAAAATTGATAAAAACAAATAAAAAATAAACCAAACACCCCCATAAAGGGAGTCTGGTCGATCAGAAGAAAGAGCAGGGCGATCCCCATGCTCCAAACCCTAGAAACTCACAAAAACTCTCAAATTGGAGGTGCAAATCAGGTCCAAAACGAAATCCGAGCTTAGAATCGTGATCCTCATCGCAAGAGGATTACAAGGTATGTAAAATTTAAGGAAAACTCTCAACTTGAAATTCTCATGAAATTGGGAAAAATCTGAAATTCTAGTTGCATGTGTGTATTATGATGATTAGGAACAACTATAGTGTCTAGGGACAAAACCCTAGACAAATACAAGTTGAAATCATGTGAAATTTTAGTGAAACCTATGAACACCATTGTAGGTGATTAGTGGGTTATGTGTAAATTGGTGAACACTAGGATTTTGATAATTGTACTAGTGTAAATTGAATTCTATAAAGCAATTTCAGATTTGTTGATGTTAAAATTATGTGAAATTGCCAAATTGATGTTAACCATGGTAAAGATAACTAGTTATGAATTAGTTAGTAAATATGTAAAATTATGCACACTAGGTGTTTGATAAAATGCCTAAATGAAAACTAAAGTGTTGAAATTAGAGCGAAAACGCGCGTTTGAATGATATGGTGATTACGCGTAATATGAAGTGAGAAGGGTTCTAAATATTATGTTGATTCAGACTTAATGTTGTAAACCTTGTGATTTAAAGTAGTTAACTTTAATAAGCTAAGTTAACTAATCATGAAGTCGAATAGTAGTTTCGACTTAGAATTCGTAAGATGAAATAGTCATAATAATGATGACTAATCTAACCGTCTTACGAATCATGGTGATAGTTTGACTATTAACAAGCTAGATGGAGGCTTGGGCAAGGAGCGGGTCAAACGGATTGTGTACGCGAAAAAGAGCATAACCGGATGCAAGGTAAGCGACGCTTACATCCTTTTTGTAGAATATGCATTATTTTGTAAACTACAAATGCGATTAGTGTAATATCCGAAATAAGGGTTCCGATGCTATTAACACGAGTCGGAACAAACATAAATGATAAAAACCATGGGTCATGGTGAAAAGAGGCGAAACAGTAATTTAGTCATGTGATGACTAATAATTAATGAGTTTTCGTTAAGATCACTTTAAAATGCAACTAATAACGAGAAAATGAGTAAAAATAGAAATTTAGTCAAGTATCGACTAAAGTGAATTGTAGTTAAAAAGGGGCACCCATAGCGTAAGCCGAATGGGTAAAAATATAAGAAAAGAGTTCAAGAGAAAAAAAAAAGGGTCTAGTGGCAAAAAAAAAAAGTATCCGAAATGGGTCGGATGAGCAATTTGGTAATTAATAACCATGTTTTGCTACTTATGAAAATGCTTGGTCATATAGGCCAAACGGGTCAAATGGTGTGATAACACCATTTGACAATATTTACTAATGTGGTTATCAAGTCTTGTGTTAACAGGAGCGATTAGCGATTCGGACAATTGCGTCGCCATAGAATATGTGACAATAAAAGCGATGTATAAATCGGGTCTATTTGTTGACCCGAGCCAGGTACGCAAACATACGAATGTAGTTAGAAGTGATATTTTGGTCAACTATTAGTGAAAGTCCTTCATTACAAAGAGAAAATCAATATTGTCCGCACATGACACTCATTCTCCGCACTTGTTCAGATCTTTTAAGGTCCGTGTTTAACCGTTAGGGTTTCAATTGGTCAATACTTAGATAGTCCAATTTGTTAAGTTCAAATCTCTCTTGTCCGCATTCGAGTCAACTTGTGCACACTTATACAAATCATGTTAAGCATAGCCTCACGGTTTTTTTTCTATTATTGAAAATATAATATTTCTTTACAGGAAGTATGGACGGTCCCACTTGTCATCAAAGGCCATGGCCATGAAAGCATACATAGATCACTCCACTCTATGTACGGATTTACACACCTTCTCTATCATCTATAAATTTAGAAATTTATCTAAACTAGGATTGCGACCCGCCGCAATGCGGCGGGGATTCTTTAGTTATAACTAAGTCAATCTAGGACCCGAACGTTATGTTAAACCTGTCAAACAGGGAAAAATAGACGATGTAAAAACGTTCACCCACACACGCACGTTGCGTCGTGTTAACTCGCAAAATTTAGAACGAAACGTAAAAACGTTAAACCAAAGATGAACGTTGCGATTTGTTAAGTCACAAAATTTAGAACCAAGCATAAAGCGAAAAATTTGCAGAAAATGAAAACTATAAAGGAATAAAGTTGAAAGTAAAAAAAGTTATGATGATAGATTGCAAAAGATAAAAAATTTTGGGTTAAAAGTAAAAAAAAACAAATAGTTTTGATTTAAAAGTAATTTATGAAATACTTTTGGGTGAAAAGTAAAAAAAAATCATTTTTTTTTTGGAAAACCCTCAAAGCCAACGTTACGACAACCTTATGCATAACTATTTTTTCTTTGAAAGCCCCGCAAAGCACACCTCGCGTTGCGGCGGGGCATAAAACGGTGTCAAATAGTACTAATGTCACACAACCGTCATCGACACCAACACTGACTCGACCTAGGATATGGGTGTTGTGACGAACTTAGCAAACATGGAAAAATAGAGGTAAAAACGTTGAACCACACATGCACGTTGCGTCGTATTTACTCGAAAAATTTAGAACTATACGTAAAACGAAAATTTGCTAAAGATGAAAAGTATAAGTGACAAAAGTTGTGAAGTTAAATTGCAAATAATGAAAAGTTTTGGGTTAAAGTTAAAAAAAAATTATGTAGGGTTAAAATTGTAAAAAGTAAAAACCTTTGGGTTAAAAATAAAAAATCAACTTTTTTTTTAAAAACACACAAAGCACAATGTACAAGTGATATTGCACAAAAAAGTTGCAAACTTATATATGGAATAATTACAATTATAGAATTAAATGTTAAATACATTTTAGTCCATTTGAATTTGGTTTGACCCAAATAACTCTGTCAGTCACATACTTTCATTTTCGTTTCAATCAAGTGCCTACTTTTTGACAGCCAAATTTGTAGCAAATTTGTAGGAAATTGGTCTTACCTACATATTTGCTACAAAAATTTTCGTGCAAAAAATGCTTGTCGAAAATCAGGTTAGCTACAAAATTATAACAAAATTTCTCACAAATTTTCGACAAAAATCTATCGTCACAAGTGTTGCCACAAAATACCTACAAACCGGTTTTTTATGTTTTTCCTCCAATTCTTCCACAATTATGCCTATTTTTGTATTTTATTTTATGATATTTTACTTTTAAAATTAATAGCACTAATGAGAAAATTTATCCATAATTACTAATAATTATTTTTATTTTGCGATAAAATTCCTACAAAATTATAAAACTTTCTCTTAACAGTTTACTACAAATTTCCTACAACTTAAAAAGTGGTTTTTTTAAGTTTTGTGACAAAATTCCTACAAATCACAAAAATATTTTTTTGAAGGTTACGACAAAATTCCTACAAACAAAAAAATATTTTTTTTAGTTGTGACAAATTTCCTACAATCCATAATGTAGTTGTTTGCTACAGATTTGTGACAAACTGTAAAAAAAAGAAATTAAAAAAAACCATTTTTTATGAAAAAAAATACAACGAAATTACTATTATATTCTAAAATTTGCAGCAAAATTCTAAAACATTCCAAAAATATTAAAGCAACATTATGAGACATTACAAACATTCCAAAAATTCTAAAGAATTTCAACACGCATAAAAAATCCTTATTAAAAGCATTCAAAACTAATCGGATATTTAACATTTCAATACTTAACAAGACGAGAGTTTTTAGTTATTTCCGATGTTTTTCAGCTTTTCTTCCGTAGTTTTTTGCCATGCCGTTTGGTCGGTCCGCTCTTTTTCGCGCTCTTGTTGAAATTGTCGAAACGGGATTCTTTTTCCGAGCTGGCATGTTAACGCCAAGCTTTATGGGGGGCCACCTGTAGAATTGTAATTTATCAAATATGTGCGAAAAAAGTATGGGTGGGTCAGGTAACGGGTCAAAACAGGGTTGGAATTATTCTTACAAATCAATAAATATGAAAGTCCTACCTGCAAAATAATAGGTAATGCGAATCAGAGCATGAAAAATTGTACGCAAACGCAAAAGAAAACCATTATTAAGTATGTCGAACGAAGAACATATACATACCTTCGTCAATGCTAGAACATTAATCAAACGTGAATGAAAATTTGAGCAGAATTCCGTAGCCGCAAGTATCAAAATTTTTCTTAGTTAATCTCTGATGCTTCATGTGTCTTTTGGTGTTCTAGGGATTTTGTTAGGATTTTTAGTTTTTCTTTTGATCACATCTTTTCAACTGTTCAAAAGTAAAAAAAGAAACAACAATTGTCTATCATTGGAAAAAAAACTATATAAATAAAAAAATTAATATTACACGTACCATCGCTTCCATCGCCGGAACTCCCCATTGCCATTGGAACCGGAAACTACCAACATCGTCGCCATTCGCAGTTGTCGATCCGCCCATGCATCTGCCAACACCGGTAGCAATCGACAACCTTCGGGGCCGGTTCAAACCTACAACATACAAGCAAATAAAAAATAATTAGTCATTCATGTATATTATACAAACAAATCCAATATAATTAATAGAAGTTATTCTTTCGGTTTACCAGTCGTGTATTCATAGATATGAAGACGCGACCAGCAAATGATCCGATGTGTTGATCTTCTAACCCACGGTCAAGAAATTCTTGAACCACATAGCCGAGTCCTTAGCGTATCTTTTGAGCTTGTCATTATAGTCGAAAAAATACAACCCGAATTGTGGACTATAACCCACAGCCCATTCCCAGTTATCCAACAATGACCATGCAAAATAGCCCGTCACATTACACCCATCCTCTCTGTTTGCAAATACCACCAAACCAAAACTTAAGGGCATTGATCAATGTAATGTACAAACATTTAAAGCATTTTCAAAGTAAGAGATCTAAATGGGCTTACTTTATAGCAGCTAGCAAGTTTGAGAGATAGTTATTATAGTATTTGACCCTTTTTTTTCATCTTTTAGTGCTTTTTTTGAGAGAGATAAATGGGTTGTTTGGGTCATCCACCCCCCTGTGAACAAAAGCATATATGTAACCATACTTTACATGTTATGCTCTTGTCACAAATGGTGGTGCATAATAAATTTGGGGGGTTCGTGGTTTGGTTTGAAACCGTGAAACTATCCAAACTGGTCTTTAAGTTTGGTTTCGGGGTCAGGTTTTGTTATTCGGTTGGTTTAGGAATTTCTAAAGTCTAAATGGTACCGAACAGTTTTGTTTACAGAATTACGGATAAGGCCAAACAAGTCCAAATCGTGAACCTAACTGAAGCCAAACCATTGGTCACAGTTTCGCTCGAGCTTGGTTTTGGTTGATAATGATATAATCCGCTACTGCCAGTTTGACTTAAGGCTTATTCTATAAATAGTGAAAACCGGACCGTTAACACTAGGGGTGGCAAAATGGATGGGTTGGGCAGGTTTGGGTAACGGGTTGGGATAGGTATGGGTTAGGATGGGTTTATTAAGAAATATAAATAAATCAAAAAAATCAAACAAAAATTTAAAAAATCAAAAAAGAAAAAAAATTAAAAATAAAAAAAAAAAAAATAATTTAAAAAAAGATTCAGTGCTTTTTAAGGATTTTACGTCACGATGAACTTCATTTGGTACCGGGTACCATCAAATCAGCCGGTCCGGCATAACCGTAACCCTTAATCTTGTATCCTTTTCAGAGCAGCAGCCTCAACTTATCTTGTTTATTAACTAACATCTTCTAAATAAAACGTAAACTTAAAAAAAAAAAAACCCCTTGTAACAAAAATGAGAAGAGCTTATTGATTTCGAGCTACAGCTCGAGCATAAAAGACACATATCCTTGCAGTACCAATGTATATTGATTTTTAAATATTAATTAAATAATATTAAAAGACAAATTGTGATTGTGAGTCCTAAAAGGGTTGGTGGAGTTGCTTGAAAATGAAACCATTTAAGTCACAATTCTATTCTAGAGAACATACTATTAAGTTTTTGATCAAAATTTTAATCCATTATATTCCCTAAGGTAAAAATTGACATAAAGCAGTTTCTTTTATGTACAATTTGCAGAATACAGCATTGCATAGCATATAACTAAAATATGTCATAATCATGCACACCTCTTATTGTAATTCAAACTTTGTTTCAGTTTCAGCAAAGTTAACCCAAAAGAAACAAGAAAACATGAATTAAGGTGAAAGATTGCATCTTAAAAATACATATTATTTACCCAAAAAAGAGCAGGTGTCGAACAGAGCAGAAGACCCGTAATCATTGCACACCTCTTAGACTTTTAGGGTTTAGTTTACCCAGAAAACCCATTCTGACCCACATGTTATTTTGTTATTTTTTAAAGTTGCCCATCTTGACCCATTTAACAATTCTTGTTAACCCAGCTTAACCCATCTACTACAAAAATAATACCCATCCTAACCCAAAGTTGAATGTATGGGTTGATTTTGCCACCCCTAGTACTTACCACCCATATAACATGCACAAGTTCTCATATTGAAAAGTTACCATTTTCAGTGACAATCACTAGAGGATTCCCATATCTGGTCTTTAACATAATACAATAAACCTCTAAACCATGGATTTTTGTTCGAAATTTCATCAAGCGTTTTATAACCCCTAGTATCCGTGATGCTTCTACATGGAAACCCCCAAATTTAAGAAAACCCAAACATCTCAAATTCAAATACACCAAAACCCACATAAAAACCTAAAAATATCTATAATAAACGTACAAAGTCCAGCAAATTCAATAAAAGGTAGAAGAAAACACACCCAATTCAAAGGAGAAGGTACCAGCGCCCCTGTAGCAGCGACGCTGCCGAGTTTTTCCGTTCTTGTCAACAGTAGCAACAACCAACCAAAAGTAGCCACCCAATATGACCCGTTGTTTATTTCCGTCTGACCCGATATATCAACCCATTTTCCCCAACACCAACCTATTCCTCATCCATTTCTCTTTTGACTGACCTTCTAGGGTTTCTACATCTTCTGTTCTGTGGGTGGAGACCGAAAAGGTAGCCGACGGTGACCCAGTTGGAAAAGGGTTTAGCATCTCTTTGGCATATTTCCACATGGTAGTGAAACCTGAAGATGGTTCGAGCTGATGTGAAGATGGTGGTGGTAGGTGCTAGGGTTTTGAACTGAAGGAGAAGCTCTGTGTATTTGTGTTTTTAATTAACTGGGGATTGGAAATGAGAATTACTTAGATGGATTTTGGGAGGGTAAAGGAAATTTAGGCGGAAAGATATAAAATACGAGCGGGAATTTAGAATTTTCGTGTGGGAATTTAGGGTGCAAACGAGTCAAGCTACTCAAGTTCGGCTGCAAACAAAAACTCGAAATGAGTCAAGCTTAAACTAGTTTGAGTTTCGCTTATCGAACTCAAGCTGGTTCACGAGCCTTAACGAGACCACCGTTTATATATTTTTTAATTAATATATTAAGTATATATTTAAATAATAATAATAATAATTACTATTTGTAAAATATGACTATATATTAAATGATTCGAGCCCGAGCATAAGCCGAGAACTAGCTTCAAAAACTACCTGCAAGCCGAATTCAAGCTTTATAACCAAAGGTACACACATATATGCACAAACACATATACATATACGCATAGACATAGACATAGACACATATACACACATATGCATATAGACATAGACACACATACATGCACAAACACATATACATCAAGACATGTATGATTTACTACTGTTTGTTGTTATCCATTAAGGCCCAATATGGTCCATTAAGACATATATGATCTAGAGTAAGCTACAAGTTTTATCCTTTATCTTCATACCAAGTTTCAGGCGGTATCCTTTGTCTTTAAAATTGATAGATTTTGTACTTATAGTTTCCAAATCCTACACGTTATGTCCTTTAGCCATAACCCAATTATTTTTTTCTGCTAAATCAGATAACAAAAGGGTATTTTAGTCTTTTTATCTATTTATTTAAAAATATTTTAATTTAAAAAATTAATATAATATTATAAATATATATACACCACTATCTCTCTCCATCATTCTCTATACCCATGCCTCTCATCAGTTCTCCACCGCCACCATGAACCACCACTACCACCATTAGCCACCACTACCCCCACCCATCACCACCGCCCCCACCTGTCACCACCCGCCCATCCCCCTTGTAAATCGTTAAGAACCCTAATCCCCAAATTCCAAAATCACCACTAATGCTTCTTCTATACATATAAATAACCAATTTCACATGTCGCAGCTGCAAGACTTGATGCTCCTCACCATAATCCATTTGCTGCTTCAATGGGAGACATGGATCCCCCTTCGACGGAATTCCAGACGCAGCTCGCAAAAAAAGGGAGGTAGGCATGGAAGTAGTCATCTCAAAATCAAGGGGCTTCAGGTCATACGAACATCCAGAGGTGATAATTGCAACAACCCTTTGCTATCTGAGATGCGGGTGAATGAATTTCTTCTTCATCTCTCAACTTCTTATTCATTTTCATCCCTGTAATTCCATAACCAAACATCTCTTGCTAAACAAATCGACCAACCACTCTGAAAACTCTGAGAGGTCAGATTTAAGGGTACAACTCCAAGATCAGGGGTGGTCATAATTACAAAAGACTTCAAGGATATATGGGAGACTTCGAGGACTCTGTTGAAGTTGTCTCTTAAATTGAATTTGGTTATAATTTTGACAAGTTCGGTTGGATTGAGGATTTGATTTGTTAATTGTTGCCGGTGGTAAAGAGAGAGGGAGAAAGAGAGAGAGAGAGAAAAAGACTTGAGAGAGATAGAGGTTTAAATGACAAAATTACCCTCATGTGCTAGAGTTAACAAAGAAAATTAACGAGGTTAGGGCTAAAGGACATAACGTGCAGGATTTGGAAACATTAAGTACAAAACTCACCAATTTTAAAGACAAAGGACACCGTCTAAAAAATGGTACATTGATAAATGACAAAACTTGTAATTTACTCTATGATCTACTGTTGTCAATTGTGATCCATTTAGGCCCAATATGGCCAATTAACACATTTATGATCTACTATTGTCCATTATGATCCATTAAGGGCCAATATTAACCATTCAGGCATGTATGTATGATCTATTATTGACCATTGTGATCCATTAAGGCCTAATACGAGCCATTAAGACACATATTATTTACTATTGTTAGTCTATGATTCATTAAGGCCCAAGATGGTCCGTTAAAACATATATGATATACTATTGTTCATCGTGATCTATTAAGGCCCAATGTGGTCCATGAAAACATATATGATCTACTATTATCCATTGTGATCCATAAAGGCTTAATATGGTTCATTAAGACATATATGGTTGATCTATTCTTGGGTATTGTGATTCTTTAAGGCCCAATATGGTATATTAAGACATGTATGATCTACTATTATACATTGTGGTCCATTAAGAGCGAATACTGTTCATTAAGACATATATGATCTCTATGGTACACCAAGATCCATTAAGGCCCAATATTGTCCATTAAGACATTTATGATCTACTATTGTCCTCTATGATCCATTAAGGTCCAATATGGTCCATTCAGGCATACCTAATCTGCTGTTATCCATTGTAATCCATTAACGCCAAACATTGTCCATGAAGACATATACGATATACTATGATCCATATTAGGGATGAGCAAATCCCGATCCCGTCCCGATACCATCCCGAAAATCCCGATCCCGAATTTCGCCAAAACTGGGTACCTATACCGAAATATGTCAGTACGGTATGGTATCGGTATGGTATTGGTACGGTAGCGGTATTTATAGGTAAAATTCGGTATTTTATCGGTACCGTACCAAACCGGTACCGATAACGAAAATGCCAAAAAGTGGATACCGTTTCCGGTACCGACAAAATTTGGTACGGTATTTTCGGGATCGGGATCGGTGGTATTTGATACCAAACGCTACAAATTATTGACAAATTTAACATTTTAATTTTTAAAGTTATATGGTTTTTATAATTGATAATTAACAAATAAAATATCGTTTTTGTAGGAAATCTGTAGCAACTGGTGATAATTTGCTACAAATTTCTGACAAATTTAAGATTTTATTTTTTAAAAATATATGTTTTCTAAATTTGATAAATAAAAATAAAATAACTTTCTGTTTGTAGGAAATCTGTAGGAACTATTGTCAATTTCCTACAAATTATCGACAAATGTAAAATTTTATTTTCAAAATTATATGTTTTTTTATAATTGATAAATAACAAATAAAAGTATATTTTGTTTGTAGGAAATTTGTAGCAACTGGTGTTAGTTTGCTACAAATTGCCGACAAATTTAACATTTTATTTTTAAAAAATATATGTTTTTCTAAAATAGAAAAATTAACAAATAAAATAACGTTTTTTGTAGGAAATCTGTAGTAACTAGTGCTAGTTTACTACAAATTTTCGAAAAATTTAACATTTTATTTTAAAAATTATTTATTTTTATAAAATTGATAAGTAACAAATAAATTAACTTTTTTTTTCAAAAATCTGTAGCAAGTGTTGTCAGTTTGCTACAAATTTTAGACAAATTTAACGTATTAATTTAAAATTATCTATTTTCTAAAATTGAATAATAACAAATAAATTAACTTATTTTTTGTAGGAAATCCGTAGCAATTAGTGTCAATTTGCTACCAATTTCCGACAAATTTAATATTTTACTTTTAAAAATCATTTGTTTTTCTAAAATTGATAAATAATAAATAATTTATCTTTTTTGTCGAAAATCTGTAGCAAGTGGTGTCAGTTTGCTACAATTTTCTTTCAAATTTTGAAAATTTATCTTTTAAATTATTTATTTTGTTATGGGTACAAATAATACAAAATTTTAATGTATTTTGTCGGAATTTTATCGAAAAGCTAATTAATGTTGTGACAAAATTGCTACAACTGGTAGTTAAAATTGAGTTGTGGGAAATTTGTGGAAAATTTTTGTAGAAAATTTGTAGTAAATGGTGTTAATTTGCTACAGATTTTCGAAAAATTTGACATTTTATTTTAAAATTATTTATTTTTCTAAAAATGAATAATTACAAATAAATTAAGTTTTTTTGTAGGAAATCCGTAGCAACTAATGTCAATTTGCTACGAATTTCCTACAAATTAAATTTTTTTATTAAATTATTTACTTTTCAAAAATTAAGAAATGAAAAATAGATTAACTTTTTTTGTCTAAAATATGTAGCAAACGGTATCAATTTGTTACAACTTTCCGACAAATTTAGAAAATTTATTTTTTTTATTATTTAGTTTGTTGTGGTTACAAATTATATAAACTTTTAATTTATTTTGTCTGAATTTTGTCGAAAAGCTAATAAATGTTGTGACGAAATTGCTACAAATGGTTGTTGTGTGGAAATTTTGTTGGAAATTTGTAAAAATGTTTTGGGTTTTTTTTTTTTTTTTTTCTTTTTTGTTAGAAAAGTGTAGAAAACTTGTAACAAAATTTGAGTTGTGGGAAATTTGTAGGAAACTTTTGTAGGAAAATATGTAGTTTTCTAGTAGTGAATTAACTTCAATCAGCAATGAGTTTTAGATGAATTGGTTTGAGAGGAGACACCCCATGGCTTTCCAATGTGAGGTTATTGGTTGAAGTTCCACTTGTTGCAATATTTTTCAGGTGGGCCCAAGCTTTTACCACAGTAAGCCTTCGACAATGGTTACCCTGAAATGGTGGGCGGACCTTGTCACCAACGTTGTCTTTGTTCGCAAGGCGTGGGTAACCTTTCACCAATGAAATTGCCCGAGTGGCCGGTTTGTATAACATTCGTTTTTTTTAATGGTGAGAATCTTTAACTTGTTGTGAGAGAGATCTCACACCCCCCTTAAACAAAGGGCCTTAACTCCACTCTGGCCAGACTATGTTGTCTTAACCGGACACACGCTGGTGTCAGAGTTTGGCTTACGATGTTCCCCGGGAAACCATACCACCCACTGCCAGAGGCAGGGGCTTGTGCCGCCACAAGAGAGAACTCTCTGGTGTAACGCACGGTGGACTAAAACCCGGGGTGGCTCGAGCTCGAACTCTTGACCTAGGGTCTGGGAAAACTAGCATTCATTGCCTTTATCCACCAAATGTGGCACTAGTGGGGACTTGGGTCTCCAAGGAGAACCCAAGTCTTTCCAACCACTAGACCATCAAATGTATAGCATCGACTGTTCAAAAAAAAAAAATAACTTCAAACATACATCAACCTTCGTTTTTTTTTTTTTTGTGTTTTTTGTAAACTGACTAAAATGCCTTTAATATTAAAAAAAATTAGATTGAAATACTGTTTTAGCCCCAATTGTTTGTTCAAAGTAAGGTTATCGTTCAACTGTTTTAATTTTACTTTTTAGTCGATGTGGTTTTAGTTTTGTGGAAATCAACCACGGCACGGCCATCCAATTTTTTATTTGTTAGTTTTTCAGAAAATACCAAAATACTATCATTGTTACAAACAAAAAAGAATTAATTTAAATACGTGGACAATTCTAGTTGGGCAAAAATTTAATAACTGTAAACCGTTAAGTAAAATTTACCTATATATTAAAACCCCAACCAAATGAATAGTAACACAACCATATGAATAGTTACACCATAAGCAAATGGTATCGGTACTGGTATCAAATTTACCAAACCGAGTACAATTTTGGTACCGACTTTTGACATTTTCGGTACCGACTTTTGACATTTTCGATACCGGTTTTTACTCTCAAATACTGGTACCATACCGGTGCCATACCAGGTATATTCGATATCGGTACCCACTTTTTTGGGTTTTCGGTACCGAGCTCATCCCTAGCATCACCTTTGAGCTCATGCCACGTAGCAACGTAAGTAATTGCATCGTTTAGATTGCTTTTCATACACGTTGTAAGTAAATTCTATTTCGTTTGCATGAGGTTTTATATACACAACTTCTTTTGTTTTCTTTTTTGTCTTTTTCTGTAATGAATGAATTGTAACATGTAAAATTAACTTGGATATTTAAATTATTGATGAGCAAATGGTATCAAATCCTGTAATCAAACCGATATCGTATCGGTACCAAATTTACTATACCAAATCATTTTCGGTACCAATTTGGTACCCACCTTTTGGCGTTTTCAGAATCGTTACTCTCGGTTCGACACCGGTCTAGCACCATACCTGTATTTACTTATTTTTACCTTCAAATACCATACCGTATAGTACCAAGCATTTTCGGTGTCGGTACCTAATTCCGATGATTTTCGGGATCGGTACTTTCGGTGCCATTACCAGTACCGAGCTCATCCATATTTTAACGTGTTAGTAATGTCATAACTGAACTGAAAACAACCGAATTTCGAACGTGTAAGACGTGTGGGTCCTACTATTATATATTAGATTATTTAAAATCATTTTTAGGACGTTGTAACTATCGTTACTACTACGTCATTTTTATCTATGTTTTGATATTCGGTATCTGTTTGCCGTTGTCAGCACGCGTTTTGCAGACATTAGATCCCCGCTGCAACGCGGGGTCCGAAAATCAACTAGTTATATTAATGATTGTTATCAACCCTACTCCAGCGACCTCAACACCAAATCCATCCACCACAAACATCTCGTTACCACTCTTGATCTCATCTCGAGGCACTAGCCTCAAATCAAACCCCTGAAACTCGTTACCTCTCTAAGAACACTTGCGCAAATTTGTAGTTTAGAATTGAATCCACGACCTTTTCTTTCGAGAGTATGTAATTCTCAAGGAAAGAGCATTTGCAAGGCTAGCCATTAGCTACCCCACTTTTCTTATTAGATAAAATTATAACCACTCAACACCAATACCAACTTTAACACACAATCAATCAATCATACCCAGTAAAGTTAGACACATGATAATATTAATATATTTGTCATGTTACACACAAATAAACGATAAAAAGAGAGTGAGGACTTGAATAAATTTAATACTTGTATCAATTTGCATGACTAATAAAAGTAAAAGTTAGTTTTTTCTTTTACCAAAATAACCTTTCCTATATACTACTGTTATGACCAACCATTGAAACCTTTAGTAAGCCACGGTAGTTAAAACTTATAATCCGAGTGACCTGTTTGCTATTCTTGACCCATATTAACTAACTATTTGATTCAAAGTAACTAACTTTAACTACCTTTATTATTAATATTAGATTATTTCACAAAATCTGTTTGGACATATACTAATAACATTAACAGTAATAGTAACCTTATAATTAACAAGTCTGGATTATATATACTTTCTAACAATAAACACCAACAACGAGTAAGATCAAGGCAACAAATTCATATAGAAAATGCATCCAAACAATCCTCAAACCACACCAAAAACCACAATCTTGATACAACAATTTACAAGCTAGTAAACTAGGAAAGAGTACAATTTATGAGAAGAAAGGAATTTGTCAACATACTTTCTGGATGCTATTCGTGCAAATCAACTTCTTGAAACCGCATATTCGACCATCCTGGATTACTTTGAGTAGTAAACGCGATTGCCCATGAAAATCTTACTAGCTTCACACTGGTTGATACTCGAGTGTTAATATAACTAACCAGATACAAAGAATAAAACAAATAAACATGAACTTACTTTATTACCTGAAGAACAAATATGAATTTCATGGAATCAGGGATTCCCTAAAAAAGCACGCCATTTTTCGATAAATGATAGGTCACTTGGATCCATGTTTGGAATATCGCGACCTCCAAGTGTTTCGATAATTTGTGTAGTCTCACCTAGAAGTTGGGCTGCATCATTCACACTGGCTTCCCTTTCCTCTATCACACTAGTGTGACATTTCATTGTTATGGCTTGTGGTAAGTTGGTGAGACAAGCGGCAATTATATCAGCAATCATTGATGATAAGCTGCCGAATAGTTCGTTCTGGCTAACCGTGGCATCAATGTTGGTGTGGCAGTTACGTAGGATAGTTTCGGTTATACGATACATTGAGTTGGCACCAATAGACCTGCGTATCAAATCATCACTCTCGCCTCCAGTATGATCATTATTTCTATCCTCTGAGCAAGCTATATTCTTAGCTTTATCCCTGAACCATTCAACAATTTGTTTAGCTGTATTTTCTCGAAAAGCAGGGTCACACAAGTCGTTTCCTAACCATTTTTTGTTTAATGTAATTTCTCGCCACAAAGTTTCAGCCGCATTTTGAAAACTTACATGATCATCCGTAGCATTGAGGCATTTTTCCACCACTTTGACATATAGTAGACCTTCCCTAACACTTTCCAACAAGCTAAAAACTTCCTCCTTTTCGATTCTAGGAAGAGAAACCAAGATGGTTGTAAGGGTTACCACTGGTAACCTCCAACAATCATCAGATGGAACATCATGATCAAATTGGTCAAACTTCTTAACTCCTTCAAAACCACTAGTAGACTTTCCAAGAATTAGCTTGATGAGATTTTTGGGTTGGCTTTTTGCGCCCTTTTGGATCAATCGGTTGACAGATTTTAAAAGGCCTTTCAAATATCTCTCACCAAGCACTATCTTATTTTCAAGATGCAAAACATGAGGGCTAAGATCATTGTCTCCTTGAAAGTTCATAAGCCCGTTTTCCAATGCAGGAAACACTTTCTGTAATAACCACTTGATACAACGGAAACAATACAAGAAACATATCATAAAAAGAAATGGGATCAAGGCTATTATCTTGCATACTGATAGACAATATAATTAGTTATTTACCATATCTTTATATTGTTCATTCTTGTGGTGCTTAAGTGTAATATCTTGTTCTATATATAGGACCTTGTAGGTCCCTCTCGGAGGTTGAGGTCAAACCTATTCCTTGTTATACTTAACACACTAGCAAGTGCGGAATCCAAGCTAGCATGCAAACCGAGAAAGAAGACGACAATACACAACACGCAAGATTCACCGATTAACACCACTTGTATTAATACGAATGAAGGGTCCGGTTACAAGCTCAATGTTTACAGAAGTATTCTATAAACTCTCAAAGTGTGTGTGTGTGCTCTCACTTGTCTCTCTCTGTCTTTCTCTTATCCTCTGAAGTGAACACAACACACGGGTATTTATACCCGAACACAGCATGTCTGGTCGAAAGATCAGACAAACTGATCGAAAGATCATCTGTCGGCCTGAAGCAGCTCGAAGGATCCAGAAATACCTCGAAGGATGATATCCTTCGAGGTCCATCATCTATCGAAGGTTATCTTTCGAGCTCATCATCGAAGGATATAAGCAATCCTTCGATGACTCATCCTTCGACCCAAACATATTACACAACATGTGTTTACTGTTTGGCCAAGTCAAACCGGAGGATGGTTGACTTGGTCAAACTTACATCAATCCTACATCAAAGACATCGTTTCGAGTCATGACAAAATACAAACAAAGTACAGACACAAGTGCACCAACAAACTCCCCCTTGGCTGTAGCTTTGTCTCGATTTTCATTCTTGTATATCCTCGTGTCTTCAAGTCTTTGATGTCTTTTCATGTCTTCAATGTCAGAGGATCTTTAAAGTCTTCACATCTTGAAAGCAGAAAGTGTACCAACAAACTCCCCGTTTCATGTAGGAAGTGTGTTGACAAACTCCCCCTTAACATAAGCTCCCCCTTGAGTTATGCTCGTGAATGACTTGATCTTTATGAAGTGAGATCCTTGTGGTGTTGATGATGGTCAGCGGCAACTCGATCATTTTCATCACTTGAGTGCCTACACGTCGTGTCTTCATTCCGAAGCTTGTCATCGACCATGTTCTCCTTGCCTTTAGAATCTGCACATGCAAGAAATCTAAATGCGAAATGAGAACAACTGCTTGGAATATAGTAACATAAACAAACGACACACGTGTGACCATTGTTTAATCAAACACCGACCGACAACAGTTTGAAAGTTTAGAAAATATACAATTTTAATTCTTTAACTTTCAAAATGTGTTAACTTCGACCATTTATGAAGGTGCAATTGTTTTCCGGCTTAGAATCAGGATTTTGGGTAGGATAGACTCGAGTTCCAACATCAGTCAATCAAAAATAAACTAGAAGCAAAATCTTTTTGGATTTTATAAAGTTTATATTAAAACACACCTAAAATCTTTTTGGAATTTTTAATATTTCAAATGTAAAGATGGAAAACAATAAATAAATATAAAGATGAAGAAACGAAAGCAGTAAATAAATATTTACAGACATTCTTTTTGAGAGTTTCGAGGGTAAGAGAATCATATCAGTGTACGGTCATGCCAAAACGCTCTCTTTGTTCAATTAGTTAACATTTAGATAAGCATCCTATAACAATTATCGGTATTGTTGTCCACTTAAGCTCAACTTATCAGATGTAATCATGGCGAGGGGATACGTTAAGGTATGATTTATACTTACCGACCGGTGTTCATCCACATCACGACACATTCCCGTATCAAGGTATGCACGAGGGTTCATCTTACCGGTGAGTATACCGACTATCATCTGTTTGACCGTATAAAAGATGTGAGATTCTCACTTATTTGATTTGAAAACAAGCCCTATGTGATAGAATCACTTATTGATGAGGAACTTGATTTTCGATGCATGAGGGCACAGGAGCAAGTCCGTGAACAGGTCAGTACTTTCGTACAGCAGAGAGACGAACTTGACTCCCGGATAAATGTGATATTTTATCACTTATTTGTTTGGACATGTGATTGTTGATCACTTATTGAGGTCGTATGCAGTATGTACACGTATGTATAGTATCATGGAAGATCTAGACTTGCGTCCCCGTTATTTTTCGGTAAAAGATACAACCATGATACCCAGATGATAAGCAGCATAAAGACCGAATATCTCAGAACCTCGGCAATCTCTCAAACGAAATTTCGGTACCAAGACCATATGCCAATGAATGGTTCCCACCCAGTCTTCAGTCGATTTAAGTTTATATCACCCTGCACACTTTAAAATGATTGTGAGCCTACCGATACATCTTACATAGAGCTGCTTATCGCTTTTCAATTTAAGGTTTAAAGAGGTTTGAATAGACCACTGATGTACTATCATTTTCTCTTTTGCTCGCCAGGAAACTCATTTTTGCTTTTCTATTGTTTTTGTGTTTTTGAAATTTTTCGATGTTTTTGGATTTTTCAAATTTTGGATTTACTCCCCCTAAAATCAATAAACTAAGACAAATTTAAAACACAAAGATATTTACAAAAATGATTTTCCGATGTTGGTTTTACTCTTGCTTGACTCAATGCCGTTTACCAAAATTAATTTTGAATCAGAAATGATTTCTCGAATTTTGGAAAAATCAGTTGGCATGTCGGTTTGCGGTGCGGACCATGACAGCATTGTCTGGCCAAAGAGTGCTGTACGAGATAATAATTCCAAAAGCAGCTTAAATATCGACAAGTATTGGAGAGATTAGAAATTTAAAACCGTATCCTGCAACTGCTTCGTGCGTTGCAAGAAATCTGAGTGCTCTCCCAAACTGGATATCCACCCGGTGTGGATTTCAAGGTCGATTTAGTAGCCACTTCAATCTTTTGAGAAATCTCTTTATAGCAACAAGATCATAAACCTCCGGGTCCGGCTGGTCTTCCACATTTCACCAGCGAAGGTCTTTGTCTTTCTCTTTCAGAAGTAGTGTGCGGTTGTTCAATCCAAGCCAAGGCATCCGCACACCCGGTTAGTTTGTTCAACAAACACATTTTCTTCAATCACACCGCAAAGAAATGTACACTGCACGTTCATCTTGTTGATTTTGAACATTAGACGTGCTGCAGGTGCGTACATTTTGTTTGAATCTACCCTGGGGACCCGATCAAAGCCTTTTAACAATCACACTTTTGGAATGATTTTCAATTTGTCGAAGCTTTCAATTTCTTTCGATAGACAATTCTGTCTTCTTTTCTTTTCCTCTCCATCAAAGGCAACAATTTCTTCTGTCGCCTATCTTGTGCAAGGACGCTCCACTATCAACAATCTTACGACTATCGAAAGTTCCTCCTGGAATATCCTACACACTCACTCAGAGATTAGTTGGAGAGAGGGACCCAAGCCTTTGTGGACTTGGGTCGTCCTTGATCATCAAGGAAAGTGATCTCAATCACTTGATGATTAGGAAAAAGAACCTGTGGTGCTCCCCCTGATTGAAGTACCTGCTTTTGCTTCCAAACTGTTTGTCCTTTACCAGTATTTGAATTTATTGTTTTAGAATTTACTGGTTTTACAGTTTCAGATTTTGCTTGTACAGGTTTTTCTTCTTTGACCTCTGATTTTAAGGCCTTTTCAATTACCTTTTGATTCTTTTGCTTTAATTTCTTTTCCCTTTCTTTCAAGACACGTGGGTCTTGTTTCGGGGAAACTGATCGTTTTCGGTAATCGGTTTCTTGGGGAGCACTCGTTTTTGACTTCAGCTTTTGCACGTGTGGGCAATATCTTACAATATGCCCAACTGTCCCACATTCAAAACATGTTCTCCGCTCTACAAACTTCGGAGAAACACGTTGATGACCAGACGAAGAACCAGACCATGAACTTTGTGATCTAGACGTGCTTGGACCTAAATCACATCCGTTGGTGTGTTGGGTGTAATTATTTTGATCATTTCTTTTTAAAATTCTAACTTGTTTTACAAAATCAACGTTAGATTTTTCTTGAAATGTTTCAAGTTTATCTGAACCCGTGGATCCAACAAAGTTCATTTTCGGTTCTCGTTTCTTAACAGGAGCTCTTTTGTTCTTCACCTTTTGTTGTTGAACCTTTGGTTGCTCAGTCTTAGGCTGCTGAACTTTAGGTGCTTGAGCATTCTTGTTCTGAGGCTTCTTTCCCTGTACCTTACCCTTTCCGGACTTGACTTGTTGTTTTCGCTCAATTGGTAGTTTTTGGTTTCCGCATTGTTTTCTAACTTGTTCACACGGAATTGGATCACATTGAGTGACGGTAACTTTGCCACTTTTGTTCCCCAAAAACTTATCAGTACATCCTTAAAAAATTTGCTCAATTAAATCTTGATTTACATTTTTAATTGGAAAATCTTTGTTAGAGTAGATTTTGCTATCTCCTTTGAGCGTGTACAACAAGTTATTCCCTTCACAGTTAGATACATGGGACTCCATTGCTTTTGACATTTCAGTCTTACTCGGTTTCACTGGTGGATCACACAGAATGTGATTCTCGATTGGAATATCTGTTGTAACCGAGTTAGACTGTTGTTTCTCAATTTCTTCAGATTCATCATCCGAAGAATCAGCATCCTCAACAATGGGAGGACTCTGTTCCTTAACACACGATGAATCTGAATCTGTCACATTCTCAGATTCAGATTCAGATTCTGATTGACCCGAGGATGATGTACCAGTTGTGAACCCGAGGCCTGCTGCAAAATCATCTAGATTGAGTGGCACAGTAGGTTCAAAACGGGGCATATCCTCGTCATCAGGCAATTTGGAGTAATTGTGATTCATTGGGGGAGGACATGATTTGAATCCAATACATTGTTTATCCCCCTTTTTCTTTTGAACGTCAATGATGTGATCCAATACATAGCGGGAATTGGAATAGCTTTCCAGTTTCTGCTTAATTGTCTCACATTCACATCGAGCTGTTGCCAACTCTACCATTTGCTTTTCAATTGTGTCAATAAGATTATTGTTAGCATGTTGTTTCCGCAAAACAGCCTTTTGTAATTCTGAAACATCATGTCTTAATGACGCAATTGTTGCTTTAAATTCCTTTTCATTTCTGGTTAAAAACAAGTTAGCTTCGGTTGCTTTAGAAAGATCTACAATCAATTCTTGATTGTGTTTGGATATGATTTCAAACTGACTTTCCTTTTCAGCATATTTAACATTTAAACTATCACAATTTTCACAGCTAACTACAGTGGGTTCATCGACACATACCTGGCTTGATGAACTGTCGACATTAGCCATAAAGGCTGAATGGAGAGAAGACGAAGAGTAGGCAGCTTGATCCACCAAATTAGATCTTCTTTCAGTTCCTGCTGCAGATTCTTCCAAAAGTTCATCAATATCTGCATCGACTGACGCACTTGATGTCTCATCCACATGATCATTGCCTGAAGTGGAGGATTCTTCATCTGAGCTTCCACTATAACCAGAACTATCTTCATCTTCAGAAGATTCATCACCATTGGTGGAAGATTCTCCACCACTGGCGTGCTTTAAATCCTTTACGATCTCAGCAAAACATGCTGTTCCATCTGGAGCATCATTTCCCAACTGAAGCGACCAATCACAACCTTCATCTACTTGAACCACAAGTGCCCGGCTGGCATTTGATGGCCCTGCTTGGCTTTGGTTGTTGACAGGCATCATCGTACGAACATTGTTCCTGTTCTGGTTCTGCTGATTGCCTTGATTTCTGAAGGGATTCTGGTTTCCATGCTGAGCTGGTCTTGTGCATTCCCTTTTGAAATGACCCCGTTCACCACAGTTAAAGCATGTTACAGCCTGCTTGTCGAACCCATACTTGGTGTCTTTCTTGCTTTCCAAGTTGGTTCTCCCTGTCCTTTCCATAAACTCCTTTGCTCTTCGAATTGCACTAGCAAGAGCCCATTTGATATCCATCATCTCAAACTCTTCTTTATCCACTTGCTGATAATCTTCATTGGTTAGATTGATATTCCCAATCTGACCTGCGATCAATCCAGAGTACGCACTAACCAAGGTGTTCAACATCTCCATATGCTCCTTGGCTATTTCGACATTGACTTTGGAAAAGTTGGAAGTGTCTAATCTGACTGTGTTTGGATTGGAAGTGGCTTGAAAGTTTGAAGAGCTTCCATAAAACCCTTGCTGTTGCGGTTGTTGTTGCTGAGCTGTCGGTTGCACATTCTGTGGTAGAGAAGAAGAATCTGGTCTTGAATACATCATCGTGTATGCTGAAGGATCAAACTGATTTGTTGTTGTGGAAGGACCGGTGTTTGAGATGAAGGCTGTTTGAAGCTTTGCATGTTGAGAGACTGGTTTTTCTCCACTGATACCTCCTGCAATCCCAAAGTACATCTCTGGATTTTGAGGAGTCAATGTTCTTTTTGCCTTAAGCTTTTCTTCTACATCCTTGTTCTCCAACCTTTGAATTAACTCATAAACGGTGATTGTGTCTAGAACACCATTTTCTTTGAGAATTTCAAGATAGCTGCTCCACTTTGCTGGTAAGCTGTCAGCGAATCTCTTCACCATTTCTTGTGGAGTGGCAGTGACTTTAAAGGCAAACATCTCGCTCAACAAGTGATAAAACCTTGTAGATAAATCTGCCAAAGTCTCATTCTCCATACACGTGAATCCTTCAAACTCTTTCTTCAGTAATTCTTGCTTGATCTTTCTAGATTGAGCATTTCCTTCACATCGTAACGTGAGCATATCCCACAAGCTTTTAGTAGTCGTGCAGTAAACAAACTGGTGGTATATGTCTCTGTGAAGAGCTTGTGTGAGAATCATGAATGCTTTCTTTTCTAACTCAAATTTCTTCTTATCATCTTCAGACATAGTGCTGTAAGTTTCTGGATTAGATCCTGCAACTTCCAAATCATGGTCAAATGCGGTGAAGAAGCACATCCATAGATCTTGACCTTGCCCCTGAACATAAGTTCTCAGCCTTTCTTTCCACCATCCCCAATCATTGATGTGATTTAGCTTTGGCGGTTTTGTGCTTGTACCGGTTTCACTGTCGTTCTGCATCATAGATTGAATGCTGCTGTTTTGATTTGTGACCAATGCCCATTGATTTGCAGTTATCATTGCAGCTTGAGGTGGGGCAATAGCTTGCATCCATGCAGTTTTGTTGAAATCTGACGCAGATTGCGTAGCTGATGATTGTGGAGTCAAAGATGTTAGAGTCCACGCGGTTGGATCCCACTGACCGTTAGTTCCCATTTTAAAAAAATGTTCACAAACTATGATAAAATTTCGAATGATAACAACAAGCCGAAGGATCTTTGATCGAAAGACCTGAAAAACACAAACTTGTTAACCTTAAACAGACTGTGATCGAAGGATCAAACCTTGTTCGAGGGATCAACAGTGTTCGAAAGATCACTGTTGAGTTTCGAACAACGACTTCGAAAGACTCTCCAATCGAAAGATCCTTGTCTTTCGAACAATGACTTCGAAAGACTCTCCAATCGAAGGATCCTTGTCTTTCGAATAAGAACTGTAGATCGAATGATGTAACCTTCGAAAAGATTCCTTGGAACGAAGGATAAGTCTCAGACTTCGAAGGATGTTCGAAGGATGACTATCTATCGAACCTCCCTTGATCGAAAGATGAACTTTCGACTTCGAAGGATATCTTTCGATCTCCTCTGACACAGTTGACAAAGAGTGACAGGTTGGTGAAAAAGGTGATGGGTTGGTGAAATCTTTCGGCAGAAGGTATGTTCAGGCCATGCTTTCTGCCTAAACCAGATTTGAATAATAAAATAATGCCCAAAAACAGAAAGATCTTATCCAGAAACCGGTCACCGGAGAAGCCGGAATTTTGGCCGGAAATCACCAAATATCTTAAAAACAGGTTTTCAAGTTACCCAACCCGTCCTTTAACAAACCCGGTAAGTTTAGAACATGTTTTAACGTCTGAAAATGCGAGAAAAACAGTAAAAACGGGTGCTAAACCAATGAGTTTTTGTCCAAAACACTCGGTTTTTAACAAGGAAAAGAGCCACGGCTCTGATACCACTTGTAGGTCCCTCTCGGAGGTTGAGGTCAAACCTATTCCTTGTTATACTTAACACACTAGCAAGTGCGGAATCCAAGCTAGCATGCAAACCGAGAAAGAAGACGACAATACACAACACGCAAGATTCACCGATTAACACCACTTGTATTAATACGAATGAAGGGTCCGGTTACAAGCTCAATGTTTACAGAAGTATTCTATAAACTCTCAAAGTGTGTGTGTGTGCTCTCACTTGTCTCTCTCTGTCTTTCTCTTATCCTCTGAAGTGAACACAACACACGGGTATTTATACCCGAACACAGCATGTCTGGTCGAAAGATCAGACAAACTGATCGAAAGATCATCTGTCGGCCTGAAGCAGCTCGAAGGATCCAGAAATACCTCGAAGGATGATATCCTTCGAGGTCCATCTATCGAAGGTTATCTTTCGAGCTCATCATCGAAGGATATAAGCAATCCTTCGATGACTCATCCTTCGACCCAAACATATTACACAACATGTGTTTACTGTTTGGCCAAGTCAAACCGGAGGATGGTTGACTTGGTCAAACTTACATCAATCCTACATCAAAGACATCGTTTCGAGTCATGACAAAATACAAACAAAGTACAGACACAAGTGCACCAACAGACCTCTATGTAATCTCCTATTATTCAATCAATAACATCATAATCTTTGAGAGTTAATATGGTATCAGAGCCATCTCTCTAATCCCTCAACCTCCTCTGCCTCAGCCGGCCCTAACCATACAACCAACCCTATTTTCTTCTTCTTCCTTTTCTGATAATCCCCTACAGCACATCTCGCCCTGCTTTCTTTTGTTTTAATGGCAATGATTTCTGCATTTACAATTGCTGAGAAAACAGCACACAACTCACACAAGTTTGCCTTCAAGCTTACTCCTACAAACTATGGTTTCTGGAAGGCCATGATTCATCCCTTCCTAATAACCAACAACTTATACGGTTATGTTGATGGTACAATCCCCTGCCCACCACCCAAAACCGCTGCCACCACAGACACAGCCTCTATGGACAACCCGAGTTATCCGCACTGGATTGGAAATGATGCCCATGTGCGCATGGTCATCATCTCCACGATTTCAGAATCTTCTTTTCAACATGTTCAGGGTGACACTTCTCGGGAACTTTGGCTTTCCCTGGAACGTGCTTATGCACCAAACAACTCATCAAGGGAATACACTCTAAAAACACAGCTTTAAAACTGGAGATGAAGGTTGATGAAACTTCAACAGCCTATCTAACCCATGCACAGGACTACGCTACAGCCCTAGCCAACATTGGTGAGCCATTTAAAGATAAAGACTTAACCATGCTGACCATCTCAGGGCTGCGTAGTGAATACGATGGGCTGAAAGCCAATCTTATTGCTCGCCAGCCACCCATTACCTTCAATGAATTGCATGGTCTCCTTAGTGACCATGAGTTCATGCTTCACCGAAACCTTCCCACCACACCTCAGGCCTTCATGGCCTCCTCAACACTTCCAAACATGGCTGGCCTGCTGCCTACTCCCCAGCCTAACCCCTCTTCTGCTGCCATACTCACCTCACTACAACAACAGGCTGCCCAACTTGGTTACCAGCTTAACCCCATAATCTCCCAAAACAGCAACCACCCTCAGGCCTATTATTCTGCTCGTTCACAAAATTATTCCCGTGGCAGGGGTCGTGGTAACTCCCGTAACACTTCACGTGGTGCACATACTAGGGGTCACGATGACTCCCGTTGGAACAGTGGACAGAATCAGAACCGCACCCAACAATTTGCCTGGGCATCGACACAAAACATGGTTTATGGTCATTGCAACCGATGTGGTATAGGACACATCCCTGCGCAATGCCCCAATGCTTCTTCAGTCCGTGAAGCTTCACAGGCGAACTATGCAGCCTTCTCTGACACCGGGTCTGTAACAGGCTCCCTTTGGAAACCTGACACAGGAGCTAACAGTCATGCTACCCCAGACCTGACGAGTTTGGACAGCTCTGAGGCTTATCTTGGTAATCATTCCCTTCATGTTGGCGATGGTAATCCTCTCCCTATTTGTCATATTGGTTCTTCCAAATTTTATTCTCCTAACAAAACTTTTACCCTAAACAATATTCTTCATGTTCCTCAACTTAAAAAGAATCTTCTATCTGTACAACAATTCTGCTTAGACAATAACGTTTTCTTTGAATTTCACTCCTCTTATTTTGTTGTGAAGGACGAGTCTACACATACCATCCTACTCACGGGCCCAAGTGATCAAGGTCTCTATTCACTTCATCTTCCAAATCTAAAGTCCCTACCACATGTTTCCTTCACAGCAATCAAGGCATCCTCCACCATTTGGCATCAACGTCTCGGGCATCCTCATGCTAGAGTTTTTCAATCTATTGTTTCTCGTAGTAATTTACCTGTTTCAAATAAACTGTTTTCATCTTTGTGTGCTTCATGTCAAATGGGGAAATCCTCCAAATTATCATTGAACCTTTCAAATTTTCAAAGTAATAATATATTGGATTTGGTATATTGTGATGTGTGGGGACCAGCCCCTTCTATTTCTTTTAATGGCTGTCGATTTTTCTTGTTATGTGTTGATCATCACACCCGATATATGTGGTTTTATCCTTTAGCAAACAAATCTGATGTCTTTTCTACTTTTAAATTATTTGTACAAATGATTGAAAGACAATTCAACACTAAACTTAAACGCGTACAATCTGATTGGGGGGGTGAATTTCGCAACCTTTCAACATTTTTCTCCTCCCTTGGCATCATTCACCAGCGCTCGTGCCCTCACACGAGCGAACAAAATGGTGTTGTTGAACGACGACATCGACATGTCGTTAAAACTGGTTTGGCTCTCCTCGCCCAATCTAACGCTCCCCAACGTTTTTGGGAGTTTGCGTTTGAGACAGCCGTTTATTTAATAAATCGGTTGCCTTCCTGAACCTGTTCTAACATCTCTCCTTTTGAACGCATATTTCACAGACCACCTGTCTATTCTTTCCTTCGAGTTTTCGGATGCGAATGCTTTCCTTACCTGCGTCCCTATAATCGTCATAAAATGGATTTTCGATCCACTCCCTGTGTCTTCATGTATCCAATCTAAAGAAAAGTCCAACTCAGGTTGACATTGCCATTCCCATTAACGAGATTCATATTGACGACACGCTCCACTTCGTTGAAGAACCTGTTGAGGTCACAGATTGGAAAGTGAACAAGACCCGCCGGAGCAGTGTCAAACTCGTCAAGGTTCGTTGGAATGCCAGACATGGTCCTGAATTCACCTGGGAACGTGAGGACCGGATGAAAGAGAAATACCCCCACTTATTTCCTAAGAACTCTGCATCTACAAGCAGAACTTAAATTTCGGGACGAAATTTATTTAACGGGGGGAGAATGTGACAACCCGCACTAAACCAGGTATCCGTACGACTTAATTAATGATTAATTACTGCCTAATTACTGTGCTTGTTTGAACTAGCTGATGAACTGCTACTTGAATACTGATACATGAACATACTTGCATCATACTTGCTTGCTGTCACTACATTATTTACATGCTGAACCTTAGTGACAAACATGATGCACAAAAAGCACAGTAGCACAATACACGGATAACCTACTGAACATGCTGATATAACCAGCATCAGGCAGACACTGCCTCTAAGGCCTGTAAGAGCCTGAGAAAGTTACTACACTAGTAGTAAGTGTAGGGATATAAGGGTTGTGGAACTGCGTCTCTAGGAATAAGATACACTGATTGGATGTGCCTAAAACGTACTTTAAGTACAAAACACAGCACTTTAATAAATAACCCAGCTTCTAGCTGACTAGTAAAGTGCCAAAACATGGGGAAAATACTACTAGACACTTTCTAAAGTGTTGGAATTAAATTGTGTCACTAAAAATAACAATAACGACACTTTAAAGCTTTATTAAGCGCTTTAACGGATTACTATCCAACCAAACAACCGGAGTATACCCGGAACATGAAAATATTGTTATTTTCACTATTTATATTTTTCTGAGCCAGTTAGGGTCCCTGATTACCCTAACACCCGCTTTAAAGCACTAAACATCACTAACTAAGTTAAACCCTTAACTAACCTAATTAACCTAACTAAACACCAACCAAGCTAGTTAAAATCGGTTAGAACCCCCCCCTTCTCTAACCGGCCCCAAACTAGGGGGACACCCCTTGTACTTGGTAAGATTTGCCTAATCATTCTTGTCTAATATCCTAAAGACACATTGACCATTGGTTATTAACACTTGAAATTGTCTATAAGTTTGAAGTTAAACCCACATGATCATTATCACAACACAACACCACAAAAATTACTCTCTCCCTCTCCCTTTCACTCTCGGCCGAACCCCACTCTTACATCCATCATACTTTCGGTTCTTGATCATCACATTCCATCATCATACAAGTGTTAGAGGTCACGTATTAGGAAGCTTGGAGCAAACGGAACGCGAAGGACCATCTTCTCTAGCTTTTATCCACTCGTTTTTCGCCAAGAATCTTCCCTAGCCTTGAGCTAGAGGTATAACACTTAAATCTCATTTTCGAACTTATCTAAAGTGGTTAAAAGAATTTTCGTCGGTTAAAACTCGGAATCTTACAAGTTGAAGCATTAAAGTCTACTAAAAACATGAGAAATGGTGGTTAATAACGTATAAGTGGTGTAAAAGTTGTAGTATTCGAAATATGTGCTTATTTAGACCCGATCTATGTTGTGGTAGCTCGGATCACCATTTAACCCGGTTTGGTAAGATCATGGATCTTAACATAAGCTTGTTTTGAAATAATACAAGGGTTAAAGGGTGAAACTCTACCACACATGAAACATGAACTTGTGTAAAAATGTTTTTGCTTGTACAAAAGTGTTTAAAACTAGTAGATCTACGTATCTACAACCGGTATTTTCAAAGGACCACGCGTCAAAGAAATCATGTTTTCTAAAAGACGGATCTTACACTAACAAACATGATTTTTATAAACCACAAGTGTATAAACACTTGTGAAATGAAAAGATCCGACAAATAACCGTTTTTGTAAAAGATGACTAGAAGTTGTAAAGACGGATTTCTCTAATCACAAGGTTTTTACGAGATCAAAGTTACTTTATATAAAGATCTACAAATATAAAGGGGATTTACACTATAGTTGCGGAAAAACTACAAGTTCATGCGATTATGCGATTTACATACTTGTCGACTAGTTTGATGTGTCGGAAATTGTTTGATTGAATAAAGAAGTTATTGATTTGATTTATTAAAAGAAAATGATATGCTTGAAAGCGTGGCCACCTCCAGTTACAGAGGAAACTCTGGCGAAATTTTTCTAAAAATCTAACACTTAGAATTATTTACACAACAAGTGTTAGAATTATTTTTGACATAATTTCGAAATATAAATTTCGCCATGACTTTATTTACTAATATTCGGAGGTGGGATTTTCACAAAATTTAACGTGATAAATATATATTGTCACAACACTGTTTATGATTATTTTGTGAAAATACATAAATATTATTTTTAGAGTAAAAATAATATTTACGAATGTTAACGAATCCAAAATAATGCGAACGCTTTCACATGAATATATAAGTTACACCGGTAAGTATATTACCACTCGATTATTAAAACGTAACTTACGCACATGTATTGTATCCCCCATCCTTGGGAAGGAGTTTAACTACCAAGTATATACAAAATGTAAACACGAAATAGTTGTCTAACTATTTCCCAAAGACTTAAACTATAAAGCTAAGGCACGGCCGTCCGTCTAATAGAATTAGCACTTGTAGGTCGTCGCACAGCTTTCTGATTGAAGATACTTGGTAGAGACGCTTCACTGTGAGTTCATGTCCCCCTTTTCTCTAACTGTTTTCAGTTTTCTTAACTGCGGGGGTGAAATACATGTTACTTTGTTTACAAGTACTATTATACACGGTATGTTAACGTAAGGAGGTTTACTACTTAAGATCATGTGAGTGGGTAGGCGGAAACTTGAGGCCATTAATCCTCAAGGTAGGACCGAGGGACAGGAGCGGTAGATCTATCTGGGTGTAGCGAGCCCAGCCCCAGGCCCAAACAGAACGGACCTCGGGGTGACTTTGTGCCCAACGCATAAATCCACTAGGTTTGAGTCTTCCTACTTGCACTTCACACATATCAATGGCTTTGCAACCCATTGGTGATCTCTTTTTCCTTACACTGCTACATACCAGGGAACTTTTATACTTACAAGCGTTTTACATACTCACTTCACATGAACTCGCTCAACATTATTGTTGATTTTTCAACTTACATGTATTTCAGGAAATTAACGAGATCTGGCACGGTATGGCATGTTTTCCGCTGCACTAGTTTCTGAGGTCATCCGGGGTTTAGGGGATGTGTCTCTTTCCTGGACAAGACACAATCCTTAAACCATGTTTATATTATGTTTAAGTTTGTAATGTCTGTTGAACAAGGTTATGGTTATTAGGGTATGTTTCCGTTAAAACAATGGTACTGTGTTTGGTTTTCAAAACTTAATGGATGATCTTGCATGTTTTTAATTCATATAGCTTGTTATGGTTAAGCTATGGTATTAAGAAGTCACACCAAAATTAACCACGCTTCCGCAAAGCCAGGGTGTGACAGCTTGGTATCAGAGCTCTGATCATAGCGAACTAGGATTCTTTCTCGAGTCTAGACTATGATCATTAGGGCTCTCACGAAAACATTTTTCTGCATACCACTTAAGTCCAGATCCAAACTTTTTACAAACAAATGTTGAGCACATTTTATTATTTATAGGCTCAGCCTGGAGGGCTGAGGCTCGGTCTGGAGGATCGAGGCTCGGTCTAGGTGACCGAGGTAGTGGGCTAGCAAGGCTAGGAAGAAAAGGCTCAGCCTGGAGGGCTGAGGCTCGGTCTGGAGGATCGAGGCTTGGTCTAGGTGACCAAGGTGGTTGGTTAGGAAGAGTAGGCTCAGTCATGACGACTGAGGCTCGGTCAAGGGGACCGAGGCTCGATCTGAGTGGTCGAGGTGGAGGATAGAGCAGTCTTGAAGACTGGGAGAAATTGGCTAGTAAGACTAGGAGGATTATGTGATACCTTACTTGGTGACTTATGTGATTATTTGATTATATGATTGACTATTTGTGCATGTTTGTGTATATGTTACAGACACATGGATTCTACAGACACTGGTGGTTCAGGCACCACAGGCCCTAGGCCTATCGTTTCAGACGACCTTGAGTCATCGGAGCACGAGGTTTACACGTCCGACTTCACTAGCACAGATGAGGACGATTTCCAGCCCTTCGCATTACCTGACGGTGCTGACGAGCTCGCAGATGGTCCTTTGGCCGGGGATCTACCACTTGCATTGATCCCTGCTCCCATACCGCTTGCTTCGTACCCTGTTTACGATTTGCCTATCGATGACGAGGAGGATGATGTCGATATGTTCGAGGAGGAGCCTTTCGAGGAGGATGCTCAGGGCGAGGCCCTTCCTGTTGCTGATGGTCCCTTGTTGATCGCAGATGCTCCCGCCGCGGAGTCACCTGCTCACTCCCCAGTCCCAGACTCCTTTGAGTCTGTGGCCTCTGTACCCTCACACATCCAGAGTGCGCAGCACTTCTCTTATGGATCAGATCCTGATCAGGCATCTTCTGTTGCCCCTATCCCCAGTTTTGTTTCCGACCATGATGATGAGGGGGATTCCGATCCTATGTTTCCCCCGGGATTCGACCCTGATCATGACATAGAGTTTGTTCCGATGGACCAGTTTATGGAGGATCCAGTAGACCCTGTTGGCCCATTTGATCCTATTGACCCAGATTTTGATTTTGAGATGGCTTTTGATGACCTCGAGCCTGCCATTGCTCCTGAGCAGGCAGCCGCTCTAGACCCCCTACCTGAGCATGACCCAGTACATGCTGACATCCCTTTTGAGCCTGTTGATGATCTCCCCGTGGATGTTCCTTTGATGGAGGGCGATCATGTCATTGTTGATCCTGTTGTTCCCTTACCTATTGACCATCCTGTAGAGTACATTGCACCCGTTCACCCTGTTGTTGCTCCCCCACTTGATCCCATTCCACTAGAGCCCGAGCATGCACAGTTCGCGGCACACATGGATCTACCAGATGAGCATGCACAGCACGGTTGGATACCTGCTGATGAGGATGTTCCACCTTTTCCTCCTCAGATCCCTGTTACACGACATGCTGATTTTTCTTTTCAGGTTCCTCAGTTTGTACCTCCAGCGAGGACTGGAGAGGGTTCTTCAGCCCATCCTTTTGGGCATGTACCGATGCCTATCCCTTTCATGCCCCAGATGTCGTCTGTTCCACCCACTGTTGCTCCATTTCATGTGGCACCCTTTGACCCTACCAGTGAGCCGTTCCTTTGGGCACCGGGCTCTGGTATGCCACCTACTGACCCCTACCATGCTTTTCACATGGGACACACTATCGAGGACGTCTTGATGTCTTTCGTTTTCCAGCATGAGTCGCACACGCAGCGCATCCAGGCGCTCAAGAGAGCTCAGCTGCCACCGTGTCCATGCCATGGTCAGACACACTCTCCTCTGCAGCCGTTTCGACCTTTACCTCCAGATTATGCTGCTCGTCTCTTTACACTGGAGCAGCAGGTTGCCTCTATCATTCGTACTCAGCGAGCCCAGGAGGAGGACTGGCTCCAGTTACGTCGTTTGTTTTACACCCACTTTCCCCCTCCTCCACCACCATCTGTATAGAGCTCATCAGTGCTGTTTGGGTAGACGAGGATGAGAAGACGGCGATTGTTGGATTGCACAGTATTTTTGGGGACCACAGTTGATTCTGACTTTTGTTGACTTGTATTTGATGTTGTATTGACACTGATGTAGTTTTTGGACAGGGGTGATGTCCCTAGTTGATGGATGATTGTATGACACTATGATGTACTGATACACTTACTATGTGGTCTCGATATATAGCAATCGCAGTATTCTCATCATATTTGATTCGCTTGATTGCTTATTTGTATTATTGTGACATGGGATGATATGTGATTGGTATTTGTGATGTGTTGATAACATGAGATGTTATGTGCTATTACTATTACTATATACGTACGTCTTACTATGACCTGACCAACGTAAACCATCTTTTAGAAGATGCCGCCAAGACGTGAGACACGCATACCAACCAATGAGGCAGAACTCCAGCAGATTATTGCTGCTGCCATAGCACAGTATGCAGCATCTCAGCCCGGAACGAGCGGAAGTATTAACCAAGGCAATAACAATCCACCTCACGGTAATACTAAGTCATTAAGACATACCGTGACCTAACTGGATATCTCTAGCAATGATGCTAACGCCAAACGTATGTTATAACGTATGTGCAGGATGCACCTACAAGCAGTTTCTAGACTGCAAACCGGTCAACTTCGATGGCACTGGAGGTGCTGTCGCCTTTGTTCGTTGGGCTGAGAAAACCGAGTCTGTTATTCGCATGAGCAAATGCGCGCTCGATCAGCAAGTCACCTATATCTCAGGGTTGTTTCTAGATGGAGCCCTATCCTGGTGGAATCTACAAGTGCAGACACTAGGCGAAGCTGCTGCCTACGCATTAACCTGGACCGAACTGAAAGAACTTATGCGCAAAAAGTACTGTTCCCGCGCAGAAATTCAGAGGTTGGAGACTGAGTTCTGGCACTTGAAAATGGACGGTCCAAAGATAGCGGAGTACGTTCAAAGATTCCATGACTTATCTCAAGTGGTTCCCTACATGGTCACTCCCGAGTTCAAGAGAATTGAATGCTTCATTTGGGGATTAGCTCCTCAAATCATAAGTATGGTAACCTCCTCCAAACCAGCAACTATCACTGAGGCCATCGATTTGAGCGTGGCTCTCACCGAGGAGGCAATTCGTTTGAACAAGTTTGATGAGGTCAAGACCAAGAAGGCAGAGACTCATGTCGAGTCATCAGGAGATAACAAACGGAAGTTCTCAAACTTCAAACAGGGCGCCAGTGTGGCGGTTAAGAAAGGAGGACCAGCTGGCAGTGGAAGGAAAGGAAAGGGATATATGGGCACCCAGCCCAAGTGCAACGCCTGCCAGCGTCACCATTCTGGCCGATGTGGTTTGAGGGTATGTGATTCATGTGGAAAGCCTGGCCACTTGAAGGATTCTTGTTGGGCCACTACTGGCCAGGGAGGCCAAGGAGGATTTGGAAACAGAAACAATAACAAGGGTGGAATTGGAAATCGCCCACCAGGAAACAATGGAGGTAATGGGAACCGAGGCAACGCAAATCAAGTTGGTAACGTGAACCATAATCAGAACAATCAAGCTGGTAATGGAGGTGGAAACGGGCAAAGACTTGGATGCTATAACTGCGGTGATATCGGGCATTTTAAGAAGAACTGCCCAGACCTAAACCAAGCCCGTGGAAGAGTGTTTCAAATCGGAGCAAGGGAAGCGCGCCAGAACCCCAATGTTGTTACTGGTACGTTCCCTGTCAATCAACGCTATGCATCCGTTTTATTTGATACTGGTGCCGATTATAGCTTCGTGTCGTTAGAGTTTAAGAAAATGCTTGGTTTAGCCGCTAATAAGTTAGATATTCCCTACTCGATCGAATTAGCTAATGGAAAGTTAGTTGAAGCCAATGAAGTTATCAGAGGTTGTGTGATTGAATTGGGAGAACGTGAGTTCGCTCTAGATCTACTACCAGTCCAGTTGGGAAGCTTTGACGTAGTAGTAGGAATGGATTGGTTATCAGGCAACAAGGCTGAGATAGTATGTCACGAGAAAGTCGTTCGTATCCCAACCGATGATGGTGAGACAATTGTGGTTCACGGAGAGAAGCGTGATACGCCACTAAGAATTATCAGCTGCTTGAAAGCAAGGAAGTGTTTGCAGAAAGGATGTGTTGCCTTCCTGGCACACATTGTGGATAAGAAGGCTGCGGAGCCAAGGATCGAAGACATCCCTGTCGTAAGGGAGTATCCAGAAGTCTTTCCAGAAGACTTACCTGGACTGCCGCCTCAGAGGCAAGTGGAGTTCCACATCGACTTAGTTCCAGGCGCCGCGCCTGTGGCTAAGGCACCTTATAGACTTGCTCCGTCTGAGATGCAAGAGTTGTCGACACAACTTCAAGAGTTGTTAGACAAGGGTTTTATTCGACCATGCTTCTCGCCTTGGGGAGCTCCGGCCCTGTTTGTCAAGAAAAAGGACGGTAGTTTTCGAATGTGCATTGACTACCGGGAGTTAAACAAGCTGACGATCAAGAATAGATACCCTCTGCCAAGAATCGATGATCTGTTTGACCAACTTCAAGGTTCAAGCTTTTATTCAAAGATCGATCTTCGATCTGGATACCATCAATTAAGGATACAGGAGGAAAGTATTCCGAAGACAGCCTTCAGAACTCGTTATGGGCACTACGAGTTCCTTGTTATGCCGTTTGGTTTGACAAACGCACCTGCAGTGTTTATGGATTTGATGAATAGAGTTTGCAAGCCGTATTTGGATAAGTTCGTGATTGTGTTCATCGACGACATTTTAATTTATTCAAAGACGAAGGCCGAACATGAGCAACACTTAAGAGCTATTTTGGAGCTGCTAAGGAAAGAACAGCTGTATGCCAAATTCTCCAAGTGCGAATTTTGGCTACGTGAAGTCCAGTTTCTTGGACATGTGGTAAATGGAAATGGAATCCCTGTTGATCCCACAAAGATCGAGGCGATCAAGGATTGGGAAACGCCTACAACGCCAACCGAGATTCGACAATTCTTGGGTTTGGCTGGCTATTATCGAAGGTTCATCGAGGATTTTTCGAGAATCGCTCAACCATTGACGCTCCTCACCCAGAAGGATAAGAAGTTTGATTGGGGAATCAAACAGGAGGAAGCGTTTCAGGTATTGAAAGATAAGCTCTGTAATGCACCAATCTTAGCTCTACCGGAAGGTACTGACGATTTCGTGGTATACTGCGACGCATCGCGTCAAGGATTGGGTTGTGTGTTGATGCAACGCCAAAAGGTTATTGCTTACGCATCGCGTCAATTGAAAGTGCACGAGAAAAACTATACCACACACGATTTGGAGCTCGGCGCAGTGGTATTTGCACTAAAGATCTGGAGACACTACCTTTATGGTACGAAGTGTACAATCTTCACAGATCACAAGAGCCTACAGCATATATTTAACCAGAAGGAGTTGAATATGAGGCAAAGACGATGGGTTGAGTTGCTGAACGATTACGACTGCGAGATAAAGTATCATCCAGGGAAGGCGAATGTGGTCGCTGATGCCCTCAGTCGTAAAGAGAGAATCAAGCCCATAAGGGTTAGAGCTTTGGAAATGATTATACGAACCGATCTTTCCTTGCGCATTCGTGCCGCACAAAAGGAAGCTCTCAAGGAAAGGAATCTTGAAGAGGAATATCTCCGTGGAATGGAGAAGCTTTTGGTACCAAACGAGGAAGGAACGTTATGCTTTGAGAGAAGGATTTGGGTTCCTCTGTTTGGTGATTTAAGGAAGGTTATTTTCGATGAAGCTCACAAATCACGGTACTCTATCCACCCTGGAGCGGATAAGATGTACCAGGATCTCAAAGATTATTATTGGTGGCCTAGGATGAAAGGCGATGTTGCTGTTTACGTGAGTAAATGTTTAACGTGCGCTAAGGTCAAGGCGGAATACCAGAAGCCTTCAGGACTTCTGCAACAACCTGAGATTCCCAAGTGGAAATGGGAACAAATCTCAATGGATTTTATTACGAAATTGCCAAGAACGCCAAGAGGCCATGATATGATTTGGGTAATAGTTGACCGTCTGACAAAGTCCGCACACTTTCTGCCAATCAAGGAGAAAGACAGCACTAGTAAACTTGCGGAAATTTACATGAGAGAAATCGTCGCACGTCATGGAGTGCCTCTCTCGATCATCTCTGATAGAGACGGAAGGTTTGTGTCAAGGATATGGCAATCCTTCCAAGAAGCCTTTGGCTCACAATTGAATCTGAGCACTGCGTTTCATCCGCAAACTGACGGCCAGAGCGAGCGAACGATACAGACTTTGGAAGACATGCTGAGGGCATGTGGTATGGATTTGGGCGGTAGATGGGATAAACATTTACCTTTGGTCGAATTTTCGTACAACAACAGCTACCACACCAGTATTGGTGTCGCGCCATTTGAAGCCCTATACGGACGCAAGTGCCGATCACCCCTATGTTGGTCTGACGCAGGTGATAGGCAGCTTGCTGGTCCCGAAATCGTCCAAGAGACGACAGACAAGATTGCGCAAATTCTTAAACGCATCGAAGCAGCTCGCCACAGACAAAAGGCCTATGCGGATCCAAACCGGAAACATGTGGATTTCCAAGTTGGAGAAATGGTGTTATTGAAAGTTTCACCCTGGAAGGGGGTGGCACGCTTTGGAAAGCGTGGGAAGTTAAATCCACGCTACATTGGTCCTTTCAGAATTCTGGAAAGAATTGGAACAGTAGCATACAAGTTGGACCTACCTGCTGAACTGAATGGTGTTCACGATACATTTCATGTATCCAATCTAAAGAAAAGTCCAACTCAGGTTGACATTGCCATTCCCATTAACGAGATTCATATTGACGACACGCTCCACTTCGTTGAAGAACCTGTTGAGGTCACAGATTGGAAAGTGAACAAGACCCGCCGGAGCAGTGTCAAACTCGTCAAGGTTCGTTGGAATGCCAGACATGGTCCTGAATTCACCTGGGAACGTGAGGACCGGATGAAAGAGAAATACCCCCACTTATTTCCTAAGAACTCTGCATCTACAAGCAGAACTTAAATTTCGGGACGAAATTTATTTAACGGGGGGAGAATGTGACAACCCGCACTAAACCAGGTATCCGTACGACTTAATTAATGATTAATTACTGCCTAATTACTGTGCTTGTTTGAACTAGCTGATGAACTGCTACTTGAATACTGATACATGAACATACTTGCATCATACTTGCTTGCTGTCACTACATTATTTACATGCTGAACCTTAGTGACAAACATGATGCACAAAAAGCACAGTAGCACAATACACGGATAACCTACTGAACATGCTGATATAACCAGCATCAGGCAGACACTGCCTCTAAGGCCTGTAAGAGCCTGAGAAAGTTACTACACTAGTAGTAAGTGTAGGGATATAAGGGTTGTGGAACTGCGTCTCTAGGAATAAGATACACTGATTGGATGTGCCTAAAACGTACTTTAAGTACAAAACACAGCACTTTAATAAATAACCCAGCTTCTAGCTGACTAGTAAAGTGCCAAAACATGGGGAAAATACTACTAGACACTTTCTAAAGTGTTGGAATTAAATTGTGTCACTAAAAATAACAATAACGACACTTTAAAGCTTTATTAAGCGCTTTAACGGATTACTATCCAACCAAACAACCGGACTATACCCGGAACATGAAAATATTGTTATTTTCACTATTTATATTTTTCTGAGCCAGTTAGGGTCCCTGATTACCCTAACACCCGCTTTAAAGCACTAAACATCACTAACTAAGTTAAACCCTTAACTAACCTAATTAACCTAACTAAACACCAACCAAGCTAGTTAAAATCGGTTAGAACCCCCCCCTTCTCTAACCGGCCCCAAACTAGGGGGACACCCCTTGTACTTGGTAAGATTTGCCTAATCATTCTTGTCTAATATCCTAAAGACACATTGACCATTGGTTATTAACACTTGAAATTGTCTATAAGTTTGAAGTTAAACCCACATGATCATTATCACAACACAACACCACAAAAATTACTCTCTCCCTCTCCCTTTCACTCTCGGCCGAACCCCACTCTTACATCCATCATACTTTCGGTTCTTGATCATCACATTCCATCATCATACAAGTGTTAGAGGTCACGTATTAGGAAGCTTGGAGCAAACGGAACGCGAAGGACCATCTTCTCTAGCTTTTATCCACTCGTTTTTCGCCAAGAATCTTCCCTAGCCTTGAGCTAGAGGTATAACACTTAAATCTCATTTTCGAACTTATCTAAAGTGGTTAAAAGAATTTTCGTCGGTTAAAACTCGGAATCTTACAAGTTGAAGCATTAAAGTCTACTAAAAACATGAGAAATGGTGGTTAATAACGTATAAGTGGTGTAAAAGTTGTAGTATTTGAAATATGTGCTTATTTAGACCCGATCTATGTTGTGGTAGCTCGGATCACCATTTAACCCGGTTTGGTAAGATCATGGATCTTAACATAAGCTTGTTTTGAAATAATACAAGGGTTAAAGGGTGAAACTCTACCACACATGAAACATGAACTTGTGTAAAAATGTTTTTACTTGTACAAAAGTGTTTAAAACTAGTAGATCTACGTATCTACAACCGGTATTTTCAAAGGACCACGCGTCAAAGAAATCATGTTTTCTAAAAGACGGATCTTACACTAACAAACATGATTTTTATAAACCACAAGTGTATAAACACTTGTGAAATGAAAAGATCCGACAAATAACCGTTTTTGTAAAAGATGACTAGAAGTTGTAAAGACGGATTTCTCTAATCACAAGGTTTTTACGAGATCAAAGTTACTTTATATAAAGATCTACAAATATAAAGGGGATTTACACTATAGTTGCGGAAAAACTACAAGTTCATGCGATTATGCGATTTACATACTTGTCGACTAGTTTGATGTGTCGGAAATTGTTTGATTGAATAAAGAACTTATTGATTTGATTTATTAAAAGAAAATGATACGCTTGAAAGCGTGGCCACCTCCAGTTACAGAGGAAACTCTGGCGAAATTTTTCTAAAAATCTAACACTTAGAATTATTTACACAACAAGTGTTAGAATTATTTTTGACATAATTTCGAAATATAAATTTCGCCATGACTTTATTTACTAATATTCGGAGGTGGGATTTTCACAAAATTTAACGTGATAAATATATATTGTCACAACACT